>CM062819.1:1035588149-1036180649 GCA_031772625.1 Pinus tabuliformis
CCTCATTTGAATATTCCTCCATTAATCACACTAGCTCAGAGTACAAGCAACCAAGTCATGGAGATCAAAAGTGTGAGGACCTAACTATGCGTCCTCTAACTACTACTACGCTCATTCAAATATATTTCGATAATTTTCATAACAAGGAAAATTTCAGGTTTATAAAACCTCATAAGCATGAACATAAATTAATTTAATCTACAACATGTACAACTGGTAACAATTTATCTACAACATGTATAACTTGTAATAATTTACATTACTAAAATAAATGACTAATAATACCTGTTCCAACTAGCTTAGTTGAGATGCTCATGAGCTCCATGCTCCTCTTGACTACCCAGTTGGGTTGGCCTCCCAGCCAACTAGGAAGTAATTCCTAACCCAAGGAACCTCCATAGGCTCCATAGCCCTCCGAGCCCAAGTCCAACCAAATGTAGTGTGTCCCAGTTTAACAACACTTTCCAAATCCAAGTTTGATCTCCCTCCTCTTTCTCCACATCCCTCCTCCAAAACCAAAATCCTCTCAAACAGAACCAAACCAAAACCAAGATGAAGGATCCCCCTTTCCTCTCATCATCCTTACCTTTTTATGCCTCTTCCTCCCATCCACTTCAACCACCTATCATTAATGTCATAGCTACCCCCTCATCATTTCATTTGACTTTTCTTACCATATCTTCTCCCAACTAAATTTGAGAGGACATTTTGGGGATAAGATATGGATATTTAATTTGGTAATTAATTGGGAAGGGCCATATCTTCTCCCAAGTAAATTTGAGAGGAAATTTTGGGGATAAGATATGGATATTTAATTTGGTAATTAATTGGGGAGGACCATATCTTCTCCCAAATAAATTTGAGAGGACATTTTGTGGATAAGGTATTGATATTTTATTTGGTACTTAATTGGGGAGGACTATATATTCTCCCAAGGAGATTTTGAGAGGACATTTTGGGGATATGGATATTTAAATTAGAATAATGGAAGGAGACCATATCCTATCCAAGATTAAATTTGAGAAGACATGTTCGAAATTGAATAATAACAATAATAAATTTTATATTAGTAACTAAAAATTAGAGTTTCCCAAATGAAGGTATTTACCAATATTCCTTGATAATTCTAAGTCAATATTTTCAATTAATTTAAACACCAATAAAATTTTCATGATAATATTAAGTTGGGCATTACATACATGCCTCCTTCAGAAATCTTCATCTTGAAGTTAGAGTGAAAAGATACGAGTTCGAAGGAATAAGAAAATAGAGAGAGAGTTATAGTAGTAAAATTTAATAAGTCAGGCAATGATACCACTTCCCATCAAGAGTCTCCAACTAATCTATATCCTCCTATCCTTCCTAACGTACTTTCGTTCCCACCCTATCCATCCTCTGATGTTATATACTATGGCATCGACTATACCAATCTAACCACTGATAAAACCAATATGGCGGAAGCGTTGACTATATCGACCTAACTTCCCTAGTAGGAAACTGGAAAGCGTCATCACACATCCAGGGGAGCATGTCCATCACTGCCCTCCCACGATTCCAGGTTTGGAGGTTATACGGTGGAAAATACTCCACCCCTCCTTACAGCTAGGGTCAACACCAACTAGCAATTTTCACCACACGTCTAGGGGAGCATGTCCATCACTGCCCTCCCATGGTTCCAGGTGTGGAGGTTACATGGTGGGAAATACCTCCACCCCTCCTTACAACTAGGGTCAACACCCTAATATGGACCACACTATAGCGCTGGTTGGACTTGTCATCGAGTAATCAAGTCAAGTAGTCTTGCCATCTGTCATTTACATTTTACCCATGTCATAAGAGTGCATATCAAGTAGATACCAAATGTAATAGAACAATTTACATCATACCTTTCCTCATTCGATGTCTCGACCTTCCCAATGGAAGAGTAGATCTTGGTTATCATATAGTTGTTTCCAATCTGCGGGTTAGTTCTCATCCATGAATATATATAACAACAAAATAGATATAGATACATGATCTTAAACAACATATTAAGTCTAGTATCCACGTATCAATTTTGTAGTTCATACTGGAAATAAATATTACATTATCTAAATCATAATTTCACTAATTCATTCATTAGGTAAATCATATCCACTTAAGGAATACATGAAACAACAATAACTCTAATAAGTCATGCACTAGATAAATCATAACCAAGTAAGTCGTACCTTGGGTCATACATCAAACATTTCAATCATCAATACCTAATCCATCTAATGATTTATGTAAGTAGTTTCACTTATCCAACTAAATGCATCAATATTACATAGTGTTCATAAATAAATAACATGGAAATAAAAATAGAGCCTTAGCATAGGTAGGTATCTAAGTCAAGATGGACATCATAAATGGTCAAAAGTGAGGGGTAATTGTGACATATAGTCTTTGCATATTCCCAGGTAGCAAATCTTGGGTTAGACTTGTCCCATTGTATCTTAACTTGGTCCACCAAGTGATGCCTGAGCTATCAAACCCTGTGGTATAATATGCATATAGGTTTGATCATTATGGTTCCCACGTCTGAGACCTATAATTCCCTCCAGTTGAGTTTGTGGGATTCATCATAAACATAATGTTATAGGACAGATACATAAAAACATCATGAGTTTTATGCAAGTGGGGTGGTAGTACAAGACAATAGGACACTGGTCTAATTTTCTCTTTGATTCTAAAAGGTCCTATAAATCAAGGTGGTAACTTCATACCTTTTTCAAACTGAATAGTGTTGAGAATAACTATAAATAAATAAAAACTTGGTCTCCCACTTTAAAACTTTGATTTGTACTATGTGCATCAACATAACCCTTTTTCCCATTTTGCTTCATTTAAAATTTGTTGAATCTATCTTACCTATTCCTCCATTTTTGAAACAATCCTATAGTGATTATTACTACGTCTTCCATCCTTTCATCGACTTAATGGTGTCCTGCATGGCCTCCCATCTAGATCTTGATAAGGAGGCATCCTGATTGAATTGTGGTAATTGTTGCTATAGGAAAATTTTACCAATGGTAAGTACCTTTCCCACCGAGTCTAATTATCCATGACATACATTATATGCATATATTTAATAACCCAATTTACTCTTTCAGTCTTTCCATCTATTTATAGATGATATGCAGTGCTAAGGTTTAACTATGTCCCCAACACTAACTACAAACTTGTCTAAGATTTATATGTAAAGTGAGAGTGCCTATCAAAATGATCTTCGTGGGTAACCCATGTAACTAGATAACTTCACCTATAAATACAGAAACCTATCTTCCCTAGATGGAAGGACATCCTCCAGATCTGTATCGACAATCTAAATTGAATGAGGAGTAGACATGATAGGTGACGATGCTCCCATGGGAATAGATGAGATCATATGTATGGAAGACGATGAGACATAACATAACGGTGGAGGCAACTGAAAAGTCCCCATTAATGGAGTCTTTTCACATGCCTGCCCCCACGCTCGTCATGTGGGAGTTATAAGCACTCACAAGGGGAATGTTTTTACCAAAGATGGGAGCATTCTCTTAGAAAAGGTAGTTAGCCAGCTAGAGATACCAAATGCATGGCCAAAATAGAATATGTTAAGGTTGTTTCTCCAAGAAGAGTGCAACTCATCCTTCAAGAGTAATACAAAAAAAAAAAAAAATCGAATAATGGTCATGACCACCTTTGCAAGTGGAGTGAATTCAAATAATATGCCAAGGTAATTAGAGTCTTGTAGACAAACAACATAACTCCTCCAAATGGAAATAGTATAAAGATGTTAGGGAATTATCTCCCAGGATCAACCAAATTGGCCATAAATAGTAATCCCATAGAAACATGTGCCACAATTGTCCATAAAGTTGTTATAACCTCCTCAAAGAAGTGGGGCATCCTCAATCTATGTGCCAAAGTGGTTAAATTCACATGTATCAACACCTCTCCTCCAAGGAATATGATAAATAGTTCACCCTAACAGATTGTGTAATGAGGCTAGGACACTCTCCAATATAATAATAAAGGATCCTCTCAAACCAAGAGAAACTATATGATACAATGTTAAAATAACATACCAAGTGACCAAAACCATGGGTGTAAATGTACAAGACCACCCAAGAAAGGTCTGAATGCCTCCAAATGCATGAGAAGATGAAAAATAAGTGGAGTGATTTCCTCTAAAAAAATAGCTCACACCATACCACATCATAGCTAAACTATAAATATCCATTTCCATTCTTCTAACAAACCACAACCACTTTTCCATGTCATCAAGACATCCACCAAAATGGACATCAATTATCCAACAAAGGGTGGGTGTACTACTTCAAGGTTCACCAATCAAAATCATGAAACGATAATCCAAGTGAAACTCTATTAACACGTGCAAACATGCCCAACAATTGATTCACTATGTCAAGGAGCAATAATTAACCAATAATATTTAAGGAAACTCTTAGTTGATGGATATCCCTCATCATAAATGTGCTAAGGGTAAATCAAATGTTTGAGCAATGTTATGGAAGGCCGTCAATCACATTTCAAACACCATATGCGCTAGATGCAAGCCTACAAAATTACTTTTAGAAAAGTAGTCTAAACCTTAAACCACTAAGTCTAATGTCATGTTGAAAAACTATGGAATTATAGAGGTGATTTAACCATGAACTCCATGCATGAGAGCTGGTGTCAAAAGACATCATTACAAGACCTACTTGTTGACATTTAACAATCTCCAAAATTTTCTTGGAAAAATGGCATACTCCAATTCAAGGGAAGTGTATACTCACTCAACCCTTATAGATTCAAAATCTAAGTCTTTTAAATATTATTATATGCCTTAAACGGAAGTAGTTTTCTTGAGGGCCTGTCATATCTTGTTCTAATGGGGATTGGTTTAAGCCATTGCAAATCCATTAAAGGCTTCAAGAATATTTTTTTTTAACCCAAAAAAAACATCTAATCTTTGTAGTCCTACAATGGATAATAGCTCCTTGATTGTGGCATTCAAAGAAGCAACTAAATCTAGATGGTCTCTGCAATCCAATGTCCAGGTGCTAAAATGGCTAGAGGATTTTATGGAAAGGTTGCAAAAGAGGGAAAATAGCGTTACTGAGGAAATGCTTAAACTGTTAGAGCAGACTGAAACTGTTTAACAAAATCTGTATAATATGTTTAATTCTTTCAGAGGGCTCTCAAATACTCAGTTCATTGAAAATTGTGTATGTGAAGGTGATGAGATGACTACCCAAAATTCAGATTCTAGCATCCAGCTTTCAGAAGTTTGTGTACCCACTCAAAGATATGAAGAGGATATAGTTCCAAGATACAAAGAAGAATTATTGAGTGGATTGAATTCTACAAGCAATACATTCAGAGAAGTTATAGAAATACTTCTGAAGTGATTCCTCACAAATTTGGGTGGAGAAATGGACAATTTCCTCATATTATTGGCACAGAAAAATTTATGCGGGATAACAGTTGTGGGATAACAGAGGATAGGATTTTTGGTATGGATCCTCTAGAATATGATGCTGAGGTGGAGGGGGAAGGGATATGTTTTCCTTCAGAAATGGCTGGGACCAAAAGTGTTTTAGAGGTCGATTTGTCTGGAACAGAATTAGATAAAGACAACCAGGTTGGAATGGAGCCTACAGTTTCAACTACTCTCGATTTCAAAGCTATACTTGAGGTTGTACATCGTAGTCCATACATACCCTATGATGATATTTTGTCCAATTCCAACATCATTTCTGGTTATGGAAACAACATTGGCAATGATGTTGTTGCTTCATAGGTTGTTACCCTTGATAGTCTCAGGTATCAGGAGTTCCCAATTCCCAGTCCATCCTTCGTAATGAGGAACCTCAGTCACTCCTATACATGCAAGCATAACTTGCAAATCAATGGAAGCAACTGCACACCAAGTTGTTTCAAGTATTTTTAACAGAAAAACTTCATCCATATAGGGTTGCAGGAGGCCTCTTCATAGTGAAGTTGCGCTATCTACCTCTATAATAAATGAATACCTTAGTTTGTACTCATAGCCTGTGGATGGTTCTCACAATGTCAAAGGTGGTAGTTTCAATGAAAAAGCAAAACTAAAAATCTCAACACGTCCTGAAGAAATAAACTCTTTTGTGGAAGGTCAATAAGATCCATGTCAATCTGGTTCAAATTACATGAGCAGCAAAGTCAATGTAACTGAAATTTCTCAAGCCTTTTTGGATAATAAGGAATTTTCAGCTTCTTCTAGATTCAATGAATCTACTCCTATGTTATCACTACCTACTGCTCAAATTTCTAAACAAACAATTGATTCTTAGAAAATGAACTCTCAGGGTATTAGGAGCAAGAGAGAAGAAGCCATAGCTAGTTAGGAACCTGGTAAGGATCTTTTTGGTTCAAGCAATTTTATTAAGAAATTTGAAGGGGCATTATTTTCAAGTGGACTCTTTTATGATGAAGAAGAATTAGTTTCCTCTATCCCATTGGAATCTACTCATGCTGGTCACAACCATCTGTTCCTGAGAGATTATATGGTTCTAATTCAGATGAAAATAAAAATGAACTAAGTCCATCTAGCAGCATTAGCAGTACTCTGGATCGAATTGCATCTAATTCATTAGATAAATTAATCACAACTAGTACTCAAGTCTCTACAGAAAGTAGATCTCAATTTTCTGGTACAGAACATCTTGAAAAGAGATTGGGTTTAAATAATGAGTTTGCCACTGGTGCACCTCAATTTCCAAAAGAAAATAATGGCAAGAAATCGCTTAAGGAAAGGCTATCACTATTGCAGAAAGGTCCCTTTGACAGTGGAGAAAATGATGAAGATGATGACCCTAGTGATCCTTTTAGGGCGCCATCTTCCACGGGGTAGAAACTAAGACTAAATGATAGGGCCCTTGACAACGAAAGTAATATTCTGCAAGAGTCATCTAATGATGGAGTTAAGTTTAATATTCAAAATACAATGCTTACAGATTCTTCGGACCCACATAAGGTTGAGCAATTGCATAGTACAAAAGCATCTGGAAGAATTCAAGGCGCGTTAACCATTGGCGATTAGCATTCAAATATAAGTGGAGTAAAAAAAAAACAGGAGTTGAAGGAAGCAGATTTAATTCAAATGATAGCAAAAATTTTGGAACACCTGTGAATTTGGCTGTCAAAGATGAATTGGATCCAAAAAAAAGGGTCCTTTTAGCACACCTATAACGCCATTCCATAAAGAAGATTTTCTTAATCACTTTCTAACTATCGTTCCCAGAAAACATCACTTGGATTATGATTCAGATTCCTGGTCAAGCTCTAGTAATGAGAAAACTATCAAAAGTATTATTCTAGATGTAAAATCCAACACAATCAATAGTAGTTCTCATGAAAAAGTAGTTTTAGAGGCCAAAGATATCTCAAATCCAGCAGGAGACTCTGCTTCTATGCTATGGGAGGAAGGGTCTGTACATTCAACTCAAGATGGCTTACTTTTGGAACCTACTTATGGTGGCACATAGTAATTTTCAAAGAAACAAGAATATTCTGGGAAATATGACTCCTCTCTTCATGTTAGCCTAGTGGAATTTGAAACTCTTCGAGTTGATCAGCATGTGGACGTAAGAAGGTTTTTGATATGAAGTGAAGAAGCCTTTGCTATTCTTGTCATTGATATTTCTAATTGATTTTTTGGTTCTCTCATTTTAGTTTTAAATCCTGGTCTAATATGCTTTTAAAGAGAATTTAGGTGATCTTTATTTGCAATTCATGATGTTTTCTGAATTCTAATTCAAGTTGTTTGGCTTCCAATAACTCTTTTTAGCTGGCATACATCTGATATGGAAATAATGTTTTAGTTGTCCTCAATCCAAGACTAGATATGTTTTTCAATATGCCTATATTTTCTTGTCGAGCTTGAGAATCTCTTCATATATTAATAATTCTGCAATAGCAGAAATTGAATTGACTGATGAATCATGATACTTTGTTTCATCTCCTGACAATTTTAGATGATTGTAAAAGGGCATTATCAACTTTAGATAGAAGCCTAACTGTCTCACGACATTCTAAACCCAACTCGCTTGTTTCATCTCCTGACAATTTTAGATGATTGTGAAAGGGCATTATCAACTTTAGATAGAAGCCTAACTGTCTCACGACATTCTAAACCCAACTCACATTCCACTTTCATCGTTGAACAACTAACCCTTGGGACCTTCTTCAACCCCAGGATGTGATGATTTGACATCAAGGTGCCAAACGACTCCATCAATAAGTGCTCTTGGGAGTCATCATGTTCAGATGCTAGAATATTAATACAAAGCCACTCGCCATTTAGTCTGTCCAAGAGTTGAGTCGAACATGTTCTGATATTGATGTTCAAGGAAGAAAACAATGCAGTAACAGAATAATGCATTCAAGTAATGAACAAATAAATTAACTTACAGAATAATACATTCTCTTGCTCTGAATCATTGACAAATAATAACTCTTTACAAGAAAACAAGTGGGGAGACAATATGGCCAAGTCTCACCAACAATGGTTAAATCACAACAAAATTGCCTGAATGTATTAGGAAAATCAAATCACTAACATACAGATCAATAGAAGAAGGTAAATTGTTAGGGCACGTTACTTCAAATCAAACATCAGGACATGTACACAATAGTTACATGAATTTACCCGAATGACCCAACTCCCCCAAATTTCAACCATAGCACCAACAACAAATACTCGGAATCATAGCAACTAACATTTAACTTATACTAGGAGTCCTGGAAATGTAAGTTGTGATGCTCTAATAATGAAACATATGAAACACCACTACTGTTGATTTCTAGTTCACCATAACAATCAACAATATACCAGGATTGTAGCTATGATGCCTGGGTGGGTCATGCAAGGCACTAATGCTAACATTTTAATTCAATATAATACAATCTAATCAAATAGCTAATCAAACCTCTAACAGAATCCAATAACAAAGGGTATGGATTACTTCCTGAACACCATATTAAGATAAGTAATATATGAAAAATGATGCATACGCTGACCGAAATGATCTGCACTTGCTAAAATTTAGGTCTAACATTGGAGCAAGTGGGAACCCCTAGGAATCCATAGGACTTGTAGCAATGCATGCTGCATAATGAAGTATAAAAGCATAATGGTTAAACAACCAACCTCTACATGGTTGTGGCCTACCTTCCATGTGGAGGTGAAGTAATGTACTGTTATCACCAACCCGCTCCTTTTGGGGGGTAGCAATTTAGAGACAACTCTAGGTCAGAGAAACACTATGAGCAAGTCATAAAGGGTGAATGTGGGTACCCAATAATGATAGAGTTGTGTTTGAGCCATATAAAAATAAATTGTAAAACCCCAAAAGCTTAAATCTTCAAGGATCGTTAATTTATACTATTCAAAACAGAAGAACACCAACAAATCCTCCTCAACGGATTGACCCCTCAATACCAGCTCTTTATTGGAAAAGGGTTGACCATAAATTTATTAGTTTGAAGTAGATGAGGGGGAAAGGAAGGTAAGTACACACATGATATTAACACCGCCCTCGAAGACCAATCTAGTTATATTGTCATGGACCCAACTCTTTGCAGCTACTTTGGACCTGCTTAGGGTGTGCAACATCTCGTTTGGAATACCCACCATGACATGTATCCTGCTGCCTGTGAGAACCTACACTACTTTGGGGTCTGCATCAAATATCTTCACTTTACTCATATTGTTGGCCTTCAGCATATTCACAACAATCGGCGGAGACCATCTATGTGAGGACAAGGTCCCCAAGTTCACTCCCAAGTTGTCGCATTCTACTACTGTGACTATTGTTGGCAGCATAAAATGCAAATATACCCATAAGCAAACTAAGAATATGGACACCAAGACTATGCACGATTCCATATCTAGGCTACTATACAAAACTGTGTTTGGATGAATGGAATGGAACTGAAAGGAATCACATGCAAAAAATGAAATACAGAAGCTTTACAATCCATCATGGGACATGGTGAAAAACTTTCTCCCATGATTCGACTCAGGGAACTACATAATTCATCTACCCAGGCTAGGCCACTAAGCAGACTTGAGTCTCTAAACACTTATTTACAACACACAAAGAAGACTTTCCACCTTCCCCTTCCGATCAACAAAGTATTTTGGTTTCATTGTCCACTCGTTGTGTGTGGAAGGGAACAATATGTGAACGTGCTCATCTCTTCAGCATAAAATACTATGGGAGCTCTGATTAACCTTTGGGAAGGTTCTTAAGGGATGATTTATTTGACCAGAGTTATTGGTGTCATTCCTGTGATGCACCAAAAGAAGATCATGTGCATTGCTATACTCGTAAGAAAGGTAGCCTCACAATATCTCTCAAACGTCTCATTGAGGCCGTTTTACCAGGTGAAAGGGAGGGAAAAATACGGATGTGGCATCTATGTATAAAATGTGCAATAAAATGTAAAACTCCATAGCCAACTCAAAGAGTAGTGATGTTGGATGTTGCATGGGGTTTACCCTTCAGAAAATTTCTGGAGCTTAGCTTCTCCAACCATTCTGCAGCAAGTAGAGTGGCCAGTTGTGGCCATTCCTTACGTAGAGACTTCCTTCTCTTTCATGGGTTTCAAAAAATGGTAGCATGCTTCTGCTATGGTTCTATACACGTCCATTCTGTGCATTTTCCACCTCCAAAATTAGAATTTAATGATCCTAACCAACAAGATTGGCTCAGAAATGAGGCAACGGTGGTTGGGAGAAAAAAAAAAGAATAAATAAAATGACAGAGAACTAAAATCTAGGCTTATGCCTTCAAACACCAATTTTTCTCCCCTAATGTCAATTATCCCTTGAAAACCAAAAATATTTGCGGTTTTCTAAGGAAGAATCTCTGGATTTGTAGGCTTGTAGGCTTTTGAAGCTAGAAAGCAGCAGCAACCAAAAGGAAAACTGTGGCAATGGAATAGGAGGAGACAAATCCAAAGGAAAAAAAATGAAAAAGGTGGCCTTGGGCTTGAATAAAACAATCGAAAAGACACATGAGGAAAAGGCGTTGGCACATTGTGAGTAAAGGAGGATTAGGACCAATACAGTATGGTAGCTATAGTTTAATAAAGCTAAGATGTCGATAGGGGCTGAGTTGATTGGTAAAGCAGGGTGTTGTTATTTGCTCCACCATGGTTCAAATCACCCCAGTAGCATGTTTCCCCTTGTGAGCCAGTGCACCTGTGTAAACAGACCTGTTATTGTGGTTGGGGTAAGGTGCAGGTCCTAAGCACTTGGAAAAATAGATACCCCTACTCACGGCTGCTTAGATGAAGGAGGGCCACTATTAGGCCTCAGATTTGAAACTTGGCTCTGATACCACGTGTGACGACCCAACTATAGGTCCTCTAACTACTACCACACTCATTTAAATAAATTTCGCTTATTTTCATAACAAGGAAAATTCTAGGCTTATAAAACCTCATAAGCATGAACATAAATTAACTTAATCTACAACATGTATAACTGGAAACAATTTATTTGCAACATGTATAACTTGTAATAATTTACATAACCAAAATAAATGACTGATAATACATGTTCCAACTAGCTTAGTTGAGATGCTCATGAGCTCCATGCTCTTCTTGACTACCCGACTAGATTTGCCTCCCATCCAACTAGGAAGTAATTCCTAGCGCAGGGAACCTCCATAGGTTCCCTAGCCCTCTGAGCCCAAGTCCAACCAGATGTAGTGTGTCCCAGTTTAACAACACTCTCTAGATCCAAGTTTGATCTCCCTCCTCTTTCTCCACATCCCTCCTCCAAAACCAAAATCCTCTCAAACAGAACCAAACCAAAACCAAGACCAAGGATCCCCCTCTCCTCTCATCATCCTTACCCTTTTATGCCTCTTCCTCCCATCCACCTCAACCACCTATCATTAATGTCATAACTACCCCCTCATCCTTTCATTTGACTTTTCTTACCATATCTTCGCCCAAGTAAATTTGAGAGGACATTTTGGGAATAATATATGGCTATTTAATTTGGTAACTAAATGGGGAGGACAATATCTTCTCCCAAGTAAATTTGAGTGGAAATTTTGGGGATAAGATATGGATATTTAATTTGGTAATTAATTGGGGAGGACCATATCTTCTCCCAAGTAAATTTGAGAGGAAATTTTGGGGATAAGATATGGATATTTAATTTGGTACTTAATTAGGGAGGACCATATCTTCTCCCAAGGAGATTTTGAGAGGACATTTTGGGGATATGGATATTTAAATTGGAATAATGGAAGGAGACCATATCCTATCCAAGATTAAATTTGAGAAGACAAGTTGGGAATTGAATAATAACAATAATAAATTTTATATCAGTAAATAAAAATTACAGTTTCCCAAATGAAGGTATTTACCAATATTTCTTGATAATTATAAGTCAATATTTTCAAGTAATTTAAACACTAATAAAATTTGCATGATAAGATTAAGTGGGGCATCACAGAAAGGCAGATGAGCAAGTGACAGTTAAGGAGTTAGTTTATCTCAAGTTTTGGTGCCGAGCCTCCCTATATTTAAAGAAGTGATTGGAGACTTCAGTTGTATAAATAAAGAGGCCTAGAGCCTCATTAGGATTCGAATTTTTGCTATAAAAAAACACTAGTCATTATCGAGTTCAAGACTTGTGGAAGACATTGCTATGTAATTTCTTGTTTTGATAATGAGAATGAACATTTCCTTGATCCAGCATTGAGTTAACTCAGAGGGCTAAAGCTCTTGGGTTATGGCCCAACCCTAGTAGCAAAGTCTCCTCCTCTTGTATTTGTATGCTTAGATTGATTTCATAGCTTCATGGTTGAATTGTCTTGAAGTGTAGATTTGATTAGTTTTCTTATTAGTTTGCTTCCATTTGTGTTTTACTTCAGCAGTAGTTTAGAAGAGACAAAGGAACATGAAAAGGTTGTCAATAGGTGTTTTTGCCTCACTTCTTCCTTTAGGGATCATGATTTGAGGAAATAACTCCTATGTAGCCCCAAAAAGACAAAATTCTACTTTCTCATAAAATTTAGGGTTTTCTATACTTAGGCCAGCGTTTGATCAGTTTGCAAGAGTAGGATTTAGCTATCATTTCTTCCATCTTAAGTCTTACATTAGATCTCATCAATGATTCCATCTTATTCTGCAAGTTTTCTTCATGCATGAAGTAGACAACTAGCTCATTAAACTCTGTTTACTTAGATCATTGAAATTCTTCTTGTTTACATGATTTTTGGGTAATTTCCAATGTTTGATGCAGTGCAGGTGTTTCATAAGTACAAAGAGATCTCATAGTCAGCAACCCCCTTCAAAATTTATCCATCCATGATCATTTCTTTCTTTCACTAAGATCCTCACCAACTTCATCATTTTACAAGGAAACTTCTCCAATCTTGAGAAAATCCAACCATCTCCCAACTTTGGTTTTGAGTTCTGAAGTGATCCTAGGTATTCCCTTGCCTCATTCCGTCCACGAACCACCTTCCCTAAGCCTTCCATCACCTTCAACACCCATCCTTTTTCTCTCAGCTGTATCTTGTAGAAATACAGGGAATCCTATAAGTTTTTAGGACATCCTGTAGGTTTTCGTGTAGTGGCTTGTTTTGAGGCCAAATTGAGGGAGAAGCCTCTAGGAAGCTAGAAAATGTCACCTACTAGTCTCCCCAACCTTCTAACCATTCACCAGCATCCCTAAGCCACCTGCCACATCACCAAAAGATATTATATTTCACACTTTTCCATTAAAAAAAAATAAAAAAACAAAACAAAACAAAAATAAAAACAAAAACAAAAACAAAAACAAAACAAAACAAAAACAAAAACAAAAACAAAACAAAAACAAAAACAAAAACAAAACAAAACAAAACAAAACAAAAAAACAAAAACAAAAACAAAACAAAAACAAAAAAAACAAAAAATACAAAAATACAAAAAGAAAAACATATTTATTCTAGTCATTTACATTGTAGTAGAATGTTCCATGTTTTGAATTTACATGCTTAGGACAGTAGGATTGCATACATGTTAACTTAGCATTCTTTTTGAAGCATAGTCTCTTAGAAGTTAGTTAGAAAATGGTGTGTTTTTAGCATTTGATTTCAGTCTTCTTCCTTACTGCAGTAGACAAGCTTTCTCTTAGAGTAGATTTCTCTTTCTCTCATGAGTAATCAAGCTTCTTTTGAATCCATAGAAGTCTGGCTTGAAAAACCCTAGTGGTCTATCGCCAGCTCAGCAATGACAAGGAGTAGACCCATCACTTTTACTTGTGTATACAGCACTGTCACCTCCAAGTTTTTACGAAACCCGGGTTGATAAAGTAAAGTTGGTATCCCCAAGAGTTGCAACATTCTTGCTACAATACTAGTGCTCATCAACTTCTATTCCTTAACTCTATTCCTCTATACATAGCCCTATACTAGTATTAATTTTAAATCATGATGGCCTAGAAAACCTACCTCAAAACCTCAATTTATGGATTTGAGACTTTTGCGATTTGCATTTTGTGTGGTTGTATCTTCCGGATTCATCGCATCTAATTAATAAACCACTCTTATCTGAATCTTGTCGGTCCTGCACTCTCCCTTATCTTCACCTATTTATTCACCATCTCCCATCTCTGACTTCTTCAATAATTCTCATCCTGATGATGAACCACAGAGGCTGGTTCGAAACGTCGATGCACTAAAACAACAGATGCGATGAATCCGGAAGATACAACCTCAATTTAGTTTTAAGTGTCAATTCTTTATCATAGTTAAAGCTACATATTTATGTATAAAGTAATTAAACTTACCCACTAAATGTAATTTTAGGTGTTGGCACTTTCATATATGGTTTCACTCAACCTAACATTCTATGTTTTGATTTCAATTTATAAATTTTATATTTTATACTATTAGATTACAAAAACCTAGCATCCTCATGTCCAAACTAATTATTGTTTCCAACTAAATGTAATTTTACATATTAACACTTACTCATACAGTTTCCTCAATCTAACATTATGTATTTTCATTTTGATAGTATTACATGATTAGATGCTTTTTTAAAGATTTGAATCAACTCTTGATTTTTCTACTTTATCCATCTTACAATCAATCCCCTTCCAACCCAATTTAAGTAGAGCCTTCTACTATGTTTCCCCCATCAGAAACCCATCTCAATGTGTGGAGATTAATGACACATGGTCAAGCTCTTCGGAGATCACATATCTCAGCCAAATGTTGCATTTCACTTTTTAGATCCTAGCTTTGACGCTAGTGGGCGTGTGAGAGGTAGTGTATCTGTCTTTGTTGATGATGTTGCATAGAGTCTAGCTTCACCTGTCCCAAGTACATCTTTGAAATTTTTAAATTATATTTACTTTATGTGTTTATGTCTTGAAATATTCTTTAATTTTTAAATTTTCCTCAATTTATGTGTTTTAATTTAATGTATATATTACTATGTTTAGTGTATTATATATGTTAAATTATGTTTATGACTTACATAGCCTAAGAAGGGGAAGTTGAGCATGAAAATGCAACTTTGATCCCTCCGTGGGATGATTCCATGACCACTATCACACTCAAGGATGTTAGAGACCAATGTTCTTGCATTACACAAATGTTGGGAACACTCCATACTAGCTCGTCACATAGACATTACTTGACTCTAATGTTGGAGAGCATAAATCAGTTAATCCAAGAATACCAAAGGGAAGATCCATAGAGTGACTTCCTACATGCCATAGTGAGGATAAGGAGGAAAGATGTTAGAGGCAAAGATGAATGGGAGGTGATGAAAGACACCACTAAGGACATTGATGTTTGTGGGGAGTTGTTTGACATCCTTGTGGGTTGTACTAGAAATCATGGTCTAATTAATCTCAAATATTTTAAAAATGTTGATGTGAATCATTTTGTTTATGATTGATTCATTGGAGCTTTAGGTCAGTTCCCCCACCATTATGTGGCCCCCATTTAATTTTCACGAGAATTAGAAATTTGTGATGCATATGAGGTCATACTCCACCAGTACCCCATCACAATTTTATGGATCTGATAGGGGATATAGTTATGATATTCTTGGGGCTCATACCTTCCCATGTACCACTGCCTCCAAGATCAGTGCCACTAACGCCTTGGAGCATGTTATTGTTGATCCAACTAGAATACCCATCATGACTTGACGTTGAGACCAACAATACCATTGCAAAGGACATGAAAACCACGTTGGTTTGTGCACATGTTACATTGCAAGGAGAGAGGAGTAGACCAAAATCATGTTAATTTTGCAAAATCAACTGAAGACCACCATACGGATATATACCATCATACTATGATGGAATCCAATTCTTATGGCTTATGGTTGTAAGTTAATCCATGTAAAATATTTTTTAGCAGATTAATAGAAGAATTGAGCAGTGTAGCAGCATCAGGGTTGTTCTCTTCCAAAAGGGTTTCCACCATAAATACTTGTGTCTTCATGTGTGACTATTTGTGTTGATGCTTTCCATGACTATTATGCTTTTATTTTATTTTTATTTTTGTTTTTTGAAAATATAATATTGTGGATGTGTGTTGCAAATTGATTGTTAAAAAAAAAAAAAAATATTGATATAAAGGCAATCACTACAAACTCACCCCCCCCCCCCAAGTAGTGATCTAGTTTCCAACAATTTGTATCAAAGCTAGTGCTCTTTAGTGAACCCTTCCTATTTGGAGAGTAGATCATGGATCATGGCTAGAAGAAAAATGAGTATGTCTAAAAAGACAAAGGGTTTGAAGAAGGAAAAGATTCAGTCTATTGCAAATGAAGTAAAAAAATTCCGAAATCTCATCCAAAACAATTGTGATGCGACGTAATATGTTGAAAGAATTTTTTAATTATAATTTTGATGATTATATTAAGTTTGATAGTGATGATGAGAAGGATATTTCTCTCATTAAGGCTGAATATGAATAAACAATGATTGTAATCAAGGAATTAATTGCTGAAGTTGAAAAATTAACCATTGCATGTAAATATCAAAAAAGAATTTTGCAAATTTCTGATGAGAAAGAAAATGGGCTAACAGAAGAAATCAATGGATTGAAAATTATGCTTGAGGAGGAAAAGAAGATTAAGGAAGAAACAAGAAATAAATATAGAGATAAGAAGAAGGAATTTGAGAGATTGGAAGCAGAAGTGGTTTCACTAAGGAATGATTTGGAGAAGAAAACCATTGAATTTAAGAGTAGCTAAATTTCCTCATCTTGCAAATCAGATTGCAACATGCACAAAGGAGAAACCAATTTAGTTGCATCTACAAGAATAACCAATGGTAGTAGTAGAAAATGTAGCAAGAAGAAGATCCATCAACACAACCAATATGGAGCACATGGAAGATAAGGCAAAGGACATGCAAAATAGAACACCAATAAGATCAACTTCACCTTTGGCTGATGTAAGACGATACAATTTCCAGAAGTTAAAATATATTGTAGCAAATTGTAGATCCATGCAGCAAGAGAAGCAGTGGTATAGAAGATCCCATCAAGCAAATAAGCAAGGAAGACAACCCACTTCATGGAGTTCAGCCAAAATCAGGTATAATAGTCACTTTCATGGTTATTGCTACTCATGCAATGTTTTTTTCCACATGTCTATTGAATGCAGGTTACATGCAAAGACAAGAAGAATGAAGAACAAGATATATTATCCTTTTCCTCCATTTTAATGGCATATCAAGTGATTCATATGTGACAATATTTGTCATATGACCAAGGATTGCAAGATTCCTATTTACTTGTGTCCACCTAATCAAGGAATGAATAATATACAAAATAGGCCAACTATGAGGACAAGAATAAATTTGCATGCAAGAGAGTAGAACCAAAAGTTTAGAGGAAGAAGGAACAGCAAGGACTAGAAATAAGAAGTTGAGGCTCGCATGGCCTAAGGGGGAGTTATGGTGCACCTTATTTTTTCATGTAGAATCATTGATGGTGTTGCCATAGCTAATGAAGTGTGTGTGAATAGATTTATCTATTGAGGAGTTTTTTTTTATGCATATTATTTTTTATGGTATTTTATATTATTATAATTGTGCTACTAATGATATATCTATAGAAGCTACTGTGATTAGGAGATTTACTATTGTGATGAATGGAGATGGCACATGTTCAGAGGGAGCACTTCATATGCTTCCAATATTTCAATGGTTTTGTTGGCATCATGTTTCATTGGAGGAGTTGGTTATGCATTCCTTGCTATGTGCTTATTTGACATAAGGTTGGTTCAGGTATATGTGCTTTGGCTATGCATGGATTATATGTGACCTATATTAGTTGACATACAGTTGGCATGTATTATGAATCTTGTTGTGATGATATTATTCATGTGATGTTGCTATGGAGATTAGTATGATGGTGGATGATGTTTATATTTATGAGTATGGTTGCTGATGTGATATTTTTGTTATGACTACATCTTGTTGCTGTTGCCAATTCATTTTATATTATTACTTATATGGATAGAGTACATTATTGCACATGTTTTTGGATCGAGTTATTGATGTGTTAGTTTATGTTTTTGTTGCTTGGTTTCTACTCTCATGAGAAGAGAGTGTGTTGAAATTAATGGGATGAGGTCAAGAGATGATGGTGCTATGTTGCAAAGTCATATGTTGCTATTCCTTATGTTTAATTGTATGGATTCACATTGATGAAATTTTTTTCATGAGATGAGGATATTTATATGTTGTTGCTTCTATATCATGTTGCCATGTTGGTGCTTTTATATGGTTATGTGTATGTTGAGAAGTGGTGGTGGTTATTATGTTGTTGCTGAAAATTTATTGTTGTTGTTATACACATGTTTCCGATGAAACACTGAGATGTTGAGATTAGCCATGAAATACCATATTCTATCTGTAGTACTCATATTTATTACTACTTGATGCAAGAGTATCTGACACTCTTCATTAAAGGAGGAATCCAAAGCGAAGCAAGGAGGATGTGGACCATCGGAGCAAAACAAGGGAAAAATTTTGTTAAAACAGAGCTTAAATGATGGAATGGATAAATTCTCTCGAAGGTTTAATTAAATGTAATCTCCCATATGTATGTATGCATATAGAGAGTTTAGGGCTTTGTTGAGGAAATCAAGGAGAGGATTGATCGGATCCTTTTAGTGATTCAATCCAATATTCTTGTAAACGATGAACCTGCGTGTTCTATATATATATCATGAGACAGATAGGGGAGATATAGATGCAGAGTGATAGAGAAAGATTTGTAAGCTGAGAGTAATCAAAATGTAGTCGAGAGGGAACTTCTTCCTAAGGCTTAAATGCCTTAGAATGTAGCTATGCTATGTATAATAGAAAAGAGTGTGTTCAATGTGAAATTGTGCACCTGTGTGTATTTCATATATGGAGTTGAATCCAGTGTTTTTAAGTGTGTTGATCAACCATCGATCACTGTAGGATCGATGGCGATCCATTGATTAACAAAATATTGTTATATATGAGTGTTCTGTGTGAAGACAGAGTATGGCAGGGAAACTGGGGTTTTAGCATAAATCCATTAATAATCAGAAGATCATCGGCGTAGGTGACAAAGAACAAGAACCATCGATCATTTAGATCGACGGTCAATGCATGGTGAAAGGGCACGGAAGTTAATTCGTGAGGGAAGTTGTTTCGATACAGAAAGTGGTATTTTGAGCCCCCAATTCCACTAACCGTTTGACACGTAGCACAAGGGTGGAGAGAGGTAACTGCTTTATCGGGCGATTAATCCCCATGCTTGTTTTCTACATGAAATCAATGTCAACCATCGGATATGATGGAGGAAAATCGACGGTGGAGGATCATCGTTCTGTTTTGTTGATCAGGTGAAGTCCTACTATCAGATCAAGTCCAGATCAACGGTCAAGATTTGATCGGCAATTGCATTTCGACAAAGTCGAATGACAGCGACAGTGGAATGGCGATGTGTGATATTGCGATAATGCGATGAAGTACTGGCCGATCGGAGATTGGAGATAACGAAGGACAGCGGAAAGACAATGGACCGGGAGTGTGGACCCGACGATTTATGAATGTAGGTGTATAATATTTTAAGTCTGGCCTTAAGGATTTCGGGTCAGGTTTCCATGTTTCCGTGTTTTCCTGTGTTTCCTGTATCCCGGTAATTGTATGGTCCCAGGTTTTAAAAGCTTAAGGCCTAAATTTACGATTTCGATAGGTTTTTGGGCCATAACTCATAGGCCTTAGGATCGAAATTTGTAAATGAAAGGGATTTTTCCTTACCCCAAATTCTCCTTTCATCATTTGGTATCAGAGTAAGGAAAGGTTAAGGGGAAAGAGAAATTTTTCCTACGAGAAGGAAGAAAGAGTGCAAGCAGAAGGAGAAAGAGGTACAGTTGTTGAAGTATGGAGAGTTTATGGTCTTTACTGTCATGCAGATAGCGGTAGCAGAAGGTGAGAAGACTTACAACAACCTAGAGCAAGGAGTGCTCAATTAGTTCCAGAGGAGAGAACCAGAAGGATGCCAAAAGACTAAGCTCAGAAGAGAAATCTTGGTGAGGTGCCGTGTAGCATAGAATACTATTACTGTAGAGGTTGGTTGCAGCACACAGAGATCATGAAGGAAGTTCCACTGAGAAGTGGGTATAATTTCTAAGGATAAGGAGAAGCATATGACCAGGAAGTCATAAATATTTGTGCCTCAGGAGTCTGATGCAAGAGCATCCGGAACTCTTCATTAAAGGAGGAATCCAAAGCAGAGCAAGGAGGACGTGGACCATCAGAGAAAAACAGGGGACAAATTCTGTTAAAAAATATTTTAAATGATGGAATGGATAAAGTCTCTCGAAGGCTAAATTAAATGTAATCTGCCATATGTATGTATGCGTATAGAGATTTTATGGGTTTGTTGAGGAAATCAAGGAGAGGATTTATCGTTGCCTTCCAGTGATCCGATCCAATATTCTTATAAACGATGAACCTGCGTGTTCTATATATATGTCATGAGACAGATAGGGGAGATATAGATAGAGAGTGATAGAGAAAGATTTGTAATCCAAGAGTAATCAAAATGTATTCGAGAGGAAACTTTTGCCTAAGGCTGAAATGCCTTCGAATGTAACTATGTTGTGTATAATAGAAAAGTGTGTGTTCAGTGTGAAATTGTGTGCCTATATGTATTTCATATATGGAGTTGAATCCAGTGTTTGTAAGTGTGTTGATCGACCATCGATCACTGTACGATTGATGGCGATCCATTGATTAATGAAATATTGTTATATATGAATGTTCTATGTGAAGAAAGAGTATGGCAGAGAAACTGGAGTTTTAGCGTAAATCCATTAATAAGCAGAAGATCAATGGCATAGCCGACAAATAACGAGAACCATCGATTGTTTAGATCAACGATCATCGCATGGTGAAAGAGTGTGGAAGGTAATATGCTAGGAAAGTTTTTTCGATACAGAAAGTGGTATTTAGGGCGAGGTATAAATGGTAAGTAGTATTAAAGGGTGAGCACCTGATTCCACTAACTATTCGACACGTAGCACAAGGGTGGAGAGAAGAAACCGCATTATCGGGAGGTTAATCCTCGTGCTTGTTGTCTACCCGAAATCAATGTCAACCATTGGATATGATGGAGGAAGATCGATGGTGGAGGATCATCATTCTGTTTTGTTGATTGGGTGAAGTCCTACTATCGGATCAATTCCAGACCGATGGTCAAGATTTGATCCGCGATCGCATTTCGGAAAAGTCAAATGACAGCGGTAGTGGAATGGTGATGTGCGATATTGTGACAGTGCGATGAAGCACCGGCTGATTCGAGATCGAAGATAATGAAAGACAGTAGAAAGGTGATGGACCGGGAGTGCAAACCCAACAATTTATGAGAGGGTGTATAATATTTAAAGTTCGGCCTTAAGGGTTTCGGGTCGGGTTTCCATCCTTCTGTGTTTTCCTGTGTTTCCTATATCCCGATAATTGTATGGTCCTGGGTTTTGAAAAGCTTAAGGCTTCAATTTACGTTTCTGATAGGTTTGTGGGCCATAACCCACAGGCCTCAGGATCGAAATTTGTAAATGAAAGTGATTTTGCCTTACCCCAAAATCTCCTTTCATCACTACTACATATGGAGGTTATATCGTTGCTCATGGAGGGCTAGCATTTGATGTATATGCCATGTATTATATTTTCATTGATGTTGTTGTATGGAGCATACATCCTTTCTCAAGGATATCATGTACTCATGTTATATCATTATATTGGGGTATGCATAGAGACGAGCACACTTGTGTGTGATTATAAGAGTAATGTATTGTCATTTTCCTATCTTGATTGGTCTATTATGCATGAAGAGATCTATGGAGTCATGCATGCATTGAGAGAGAGTCATGTAAGTCATGTTTCACCCATATATGAGCTTATGTTTTCATTGTACAATCATGTATTATCATTTTGGAATCCATGTAATAAGCCTGTGAAGCCTTGTAATTTTTTGCATATCATTTGGTCATAGTCATTGATCCATGTGGAGTAACCTCTTGCATATGGGAAGGAGGCATTAGAAGCTATATATATATATATATATATATATATATATATATATATGTGTGTGTGTGTGTGTGTGTGTATATATATATACATATATATATAGTAGTTTACATTCATCCATGGAGATATTTGCATTCAGTGGAGTATGGTTGGTCATATTGTTGTGACATGTCATCATGTATTTGTTGCTACCATATCTTCTTCAAAGAGATGATGCTTCAAGATAGTCATTGTTGCTACTGATGTATGGGTTTTACATTGTTGGATAGTACACTGTGGAGAGTATCTATTTGTTGTTGTAGCTTCAGAGTTGGTTGGATATATTTTGATTGCTACAATGGAGTTGATCAGAGTTGTTGCTACTAGTTGGTCACATTATGTTGGTTCTGTTATGTGTTGGTGATTTGATCTGCTGCTACTATTATGAAGTGGATTATTCTACTGCTACTTCAGGAGAGAGAGCATGTGTTTCAGTTATTGTTGTGGTTCCTTAGGAATGAGAAATTTTATTATTGCTACTGATAGGAGATATATTATGCTACTTTAGTGTGTTGTTGAGCAGGGATAACTTGCATCCAGGGGGGATTTTATTGCACATATTGTTTTGTTATGAGGAGGATTGTTGTTGTTATTCTCATCTTTCAATATTGTATCCCATTTTTCATTACCTGCATATGGTTTTTTAGTGGAGTTTCTATTTTGTTGATGGAGACCATTGTATGGAGAGGATCATATAACAATTATTCGTCACATGTTTAGCCCTTTACCATTTATGTCAAAGGGGGAGAGAGTTGGATGGTTTTAGTTTTTAGAGGATAGTTTTAGATGGTTGGATCAATTCGGTTTGCCATCAATGGAAAAGGGGAAGATTTTTGGCATTGATGTGTGTTGCAGTGTTGTGGATGTGTTGCTGGCTGGCATTGATGTCAACCTCGTTGCTTGGATTGTAGGTGAGTTGGTCAACACTTTTATGTTTGGTTACATGTGGCTTGTACATGGTTGATGTGTTACTTTAGTTTTGTCATGTCTACTAGCATGGAGATGTCAGGATGGGAGATGTGATTTGCAAGCGTTGCATATAGAGCGTGATTAGAGGATGCCATGGTCCTCATGATCATGTTGTTTTTGTTGAGTTGGCCAGTAATGTGTTCCACTTACCTTGATGACCAATTCTACATAGGTGTTGCATGGTTGATATATAGTGGAGATGTGATGATCTCTTTGTTCATGATGCTACTATAGGTGTTATTATTTGTTCATGATGTTTATAAAGGAGTTAGATTCGAGGAACCTTGCTAATTAGGTCTCCATGTCTCGGATTAGGACTTCATGTTGATGATATGATACATAGGGTTTGGAGAGGATCTACAATGTTGGAGGATGTTTGAGTGGCTTGTATAGGTTGTGGAGGTTTGTCATGGTGTCCCTCACACCATCCTGCAACCATGATCCAAATGGTCGCCAAAACAAGCTGAAATCTTAGATTTTAGAGGGTATACGCTACTTGCATGAAGTAAAATAGTGTACATATGCTAGTCTATGATGGTCTTGTAAGGGAAGCTAGTGCATACATCCTGGAAGTGTTTTTCTTCGGATTCCTCAGCATTTAATGTATTTTATTTGTTTTTCTGATGGTTTTTGTTCGTATTTTTTATGTAAAGGTAGGAAAAGGTTGAGGAGCTTCTAGAAGTTAGTTAAACTTGAAAATATCCATTATTTAAGTGAATTTAAAGGATTGAACAAGTCAAGAATCTAAATCTAGATTAAATCAATCATATGAACAAAGCTCCATCACTGAGTTGCAATTATTGATTTAATCACTCCATAAAATGCTAAATAGGAGAAGATGTTGAATCTATTTGGTTTGTTCCATTGAGAGTGTGAGAGTATGCCATTGTGAGGGCATTAAGAGTGAGTAGATATTGCAACAATTGCTCACATAGTTTTGCAGTGTTTTATCAAAGTATTGTATGCAGAAATTGAAGATAAAATTGAGAAGAAAATTGACAGCTTATGTGTTGCAGATGGAAAATAATTTGAAGCTTATGATGTGTTAGAGACCATATATTTGTGTGAGAAGAAGAGAAGAATTTCCCTCCTTTGGGTTCATTTTTTATTAATATTTTATGTGTGAATGATCGTGTTGTTTGGTTTCTCATGTTGAGAAGATTAAGAACCCAGTTTGAAAATATATGAAATATGGCTCACATGGAGGAAGTGAAGGCATGGAGGCTTCATAGTGGATAGTGATTCAATAGATTTAGTAGAAGGAACCAATTTCTCCATCCAATAGGAGTTGGATATTCCAATGGAAATTGGGAGATGATTGTTAATCGTAGTGGCTTTCAGCGTATGGTAGTCCATAGATCCATGAGAGAAACAAATTTCCTAACTAATAGATGTCAGCATACTCTAAAGGAGACCAAGTCTTTTGGCTTGTGTTTGAAAGTTAATCCATGTAAAATCGTGTTCAATAGATTAATAGAAGAATTGAGTAGTGCAACAACAGCAGGGTGGCCTTCTCCCAGAAGGGTTTCCACGAGAAATACTTGTGTGTTCATGTGTGATTATTTTTGTTGATGCTTTCCATGATAATTATGATTTCAGTTTATTTTTTATTTCATGTTTTGATAAGATAATATTGTGGATATGTGTTGCAAATTGATAATCTAACAAAAATATTTAAAATTGATATAAAGGATATCACTACTGATTCACCCTCCCCTCTCAGTAATGATCTAGTTTCTAGATCTTGGAAACCTATAAATAAAAAAACCTCAAGTTCATTTGGACATCATCGTGAAGCATAATCTTCTTCTCTTCTTCATTTATTGGTTTGCATGGGTTTTAGGCTGGGTCGAGGAAAGTGGTTCATACAAGTCTGCAAATACAGGGTCTGAGGCTTGCAAGTGGTCTAAGGTTTTGGGTAACAACTGCAGGCTTGTCACATGCACTTTTTGGCTAAAACTGCGGGCTTGTAGGCTCAACAGGAGAGTTGGAAGGTTTCAACCAAACACATCCTTCTTCCTCCATGTTTTTGGTCTCTAGCATTGAATTTTGACTTTTGACTATAGTTGAGCACATACATGAAAATTTGTCTTTAATCTATATTGAGGCTGGGAACATATTTGGGATAATTTTGCTGGATTATTTATATTGGGATCATTGTACTCTCTGCTGAGCATTTATGACAATCTAATAGAAGAAGATTTTTCAAAGGATTTTCCCCCTTGTGGGGTGTTTCCTTGGTATTTGACCAAATATGGTGTCTCTTGTTGATGTGTTGATTATATCCATTGTCATTTCATTTACTGTTCTATACTATTGATGATTGGAAATTTTAATTTTTATTGAAAAAATGCTAATTAAATAATTTAATTGCGCTAAAATAATTGAAACTACATAGAGCAGTGTGAAATTTAACATGGTATCAAAGCTAAGGAGAAGGACAATACCAAAAGAAAATGAAAAATGAAGAAATCATCTTTGAAAAGTTGAAGGAGCATATCTAATCAATTTAATATGACTTCCTCTTTCTTCAAGGAGCATGAGAAGTTGGGTGACTCATCTAACTTTGTTGCATAGAAGATCAAGTTGGAGATTATAGCAGATAACAATGATGCTTTGGAATATGTTCGAGGAAACGTAACTCAACCTCCAGAGAATGCTTCCACTAGTGTTATAAACAAGTAAAAGAGAGGTGAGCTAAAAGGAAATAAAATTATGGCTGATGGTTTACAAGATAATTTACTTGCATATGTTGGAAATTTGAGGAAGTCTGACATGTATGATAAGATAGCTAGCCTGTATGAACTAAAAAATTTGAATGAAATCATCTCCTTGAAATACAACTCAAATACATGTATATGAACAAAAGAGAATATTTTCAATCCTACATTATTAGGATATCTCATCTTAGAGATTAGTTGCAAATATTTGGATAATTTGTGCCTGACAGGGAATTCGTGATTGTAATTCTTATAGGTATCCCACCCATTTGGGAAACCTTCATTACTACTATAAGAAACAATAATACCTTCCCATAACTTGATGAAATCGTTGAAAATATCACTCAAGAAGAATAAAGGATGATATCAAGAGGAAGGATAGAAAAGCATGAAGAAGGAGACCCCATTGCATTCGTTATTCAGAACAAGAAGTGGAAAGGAAAAGGGGTTCCATCATATTCAAGGAAGCCTCCTCCTCAAAGTTCAAAGAGAAGGAATGATAGAACATAATCTCACATTGAATGTTATGTTTGTCACAAGAAATTTCATTATGCTCGAGATTTCCCCGAGAATAACAATGGTCCACGCTACAACACTCGAAGCAACAACAACAGGTTGATGATTGAAGAAGAATATATGACCCAAGGAATGACCGCAATGGAAGAGATGAAAGAAGAATAAGTGATCATGAAGAATGTTTTCGTCCTCAAAAGAAGTTAAGATGCTTTTGGTATGAATTTAATATTGGAAATCAATCTGAATATATTCTTATTTCTTCTCTCACTAGTTCTTTCCTCTAGATTCATGGGATAGTTAGTTGGTTGATAGTGGGGCCACTCATCATTTCTCTAGATATAAGGAAGTTCTCTCTAATTTGGCAGAGTAGGAATCAAATTTGAAAATTATTCTTGGAGACAACTCCACTCACCTCGTTAAATGTTGTGGGTCTGTCAAATTTCATTTAGATTCTGGGGAATATATGTTTCTCCATGGTGTGATGTATGTCCTAAGATCAAAGAAGAATTTGGTATCTTTATCAACTTTGGAAGAAAAAGGAATGGCGTTTTACTTCATCAAGTGAAATGTTTTTACTTGGATTGTTGGATCCCCTATGAGAGATAAATTCACATTGGGATCGAGATGTGAAGGACTCTATAGAGTCACTGGAAGACCTCTTCCAACATTGGTCCATGATACTAATCACATAAGTGAGCTATGGTACCTAAGGCTATTCCATTTAAATTATGTTCTCTTCTAAAATTAAAGAAATTGGTCTCTAGTATTCTCGATGATCAGGCCCAAAATGATGGAGTATCTCCAAGTTGTGCTAGTGGATAGAAAATAACAGGATCATTCCCCTCTAGCGGTAATAAGACGAATGGCATCCTCCATCTCATTCATTCCAACATTTGTGGTCTGATGCATGTGCTTTCTATTGGTGGCAATCTTTACTACATCACCTTCATTGATGATTTCTCAAGGAGGAAATGGATATACTACTTAAAGCACAAGGATGAAGCCTTTGAAATGTTAGGGTTAAAAGGTTTGGTAAAAAATCAAACAAGGAAGAAAATTAAGATCTTTAGGTCTGACAATGGTGGAGAGTACATTTCAAATGAATTCATTTATTATTGCAAGAAATAAGTTATTAAGAAAGAGACGAGTGTGCCCTATAATCCTAAACAAAATGGAGTAGTTCAAAGAAAGAATAGGTCCATTATAGAAGTCATTCTTTCCATGCTCCATGATCAAAATTTGTCAAGGTTCCTTTGAGGATAAGCAATGAATTTTGTCGTATATGTTCAAAACAACAAGACAACAAGACCCCTGAAAATCAAGACCCCTGAAGAAGACAACAAGACCCCTGAAGAAGTGTTCACAGGTGTCAAGCTCGATGTTGGCCATCTCATATATTTTGTTTCCCCATATATTTATGTGTGTGAAAGGATAAAAGAAACAAGATGGAAGCCACGAGAAGAAAAGTTACATTCTTTTGATATTGTGAAAATTATAAATCATTTAGAATATATATTCCTTTTTAAAGGAAGGTTGAAATTAGTAGGAATGTAATGTTTGATGAAGATGTGACCCTTAGGAAACATAGGGACCTTCCTTTGCCTCATCCTTCTGATAAGAAAATCAACAATATGGATATTTTAGATGGTCCTTTAGCTCCTAGATCCAATAGAGACATTTTTCATTATCCCATGGAGCCCATGGATCCCTTAGATCCTCATCCATGTGATCATCCTCCCAGGAAGAGGCCACTTTGGCTTTGTGACACATTATAGGATTATGAGAGATGCATTCCCATTTGAAGATCATTTAGAGTAAGCAAGAAGCCATGTAGATACGAGGAATATGTTGTAGCTATGAGCATTATGATTCAAGCTAAACCTCCCACCTTTGAATAAGTTATGAAGGAACATGTTTGGAATTATATTATGGCCAAATAATATGAATCGATAATCAAGAATGATGTATGGGATGTTTTGTCAAGACCAAGGGAAAATTCATGGTGACTTCAAAGTGTCTATTAAAGATCAAACATGGAGTTGATGGTATCATTGAGAAATATAAATCAAGGTTTGAGGCCTGAGGATTCCCCCAAAAAGAGGGGGAACATTATGATGATATATTTGCACTCGTGGCTTGATATAAATCCATTCATCCAATATTTTCTCTTACTGCATGTAAGGGATGAATCCTTCATCAGATGGATGTGAAGATAGAATTCCTCAATGGCATGCTACATGAAGAAGTTTACATAGAGAAACCATAGGGATTTGAACTAGAGGATCGAAATACACATGTTTTCTTGTTGAATAACGCGTTGTATGGCTTGAAGAGAGACTCTAGAACATGGTAGGCCAACATAGACAGTTATCTGGTGAAGTTGGGATTCACAAGGAGCAATGTCAATCCCAGCCTCTACTTCAAGGTAGTCCAAGTTATATCATTGATTTTGGTTTTATATTTGTGATCTATTCTTGAAAAGTAGTGATCCCCTTATGATTGAGTGCAAAATGGAGTTAGCCTTTGAATTTGAGATGAAGGACCTTGGACTCATAAACTACTTTTTAAGCCTTAAGGTGTGGCAAAGGCCCTGTGATATTTTCCTTTCACAAGGAAAATATGTTGTGAATCTATTAGAGAGTTTTGGAATAATAGAATGAAAGTCCCTACCCACACTAATCGAAATGAAATTCAAGAAGTTATGTGGAGAAGCTACAGAAACCGATTTGGCGAATCCATCCAAGTATAGGCAGTTTGTTGGGGATCTGATGATCTTAGTGAAAACTCATCTATACATATGTTATGCAGTGAATACATTGATTCAATTCATGACTAAGCCGCTACATGCACATTAGATCACTACCAAACACATGTCAAAATAATTTGATGGGATGATCACCCTTTATCTGAGATATTCCACCAAAGATGTTCGACGTCATGGATATACCAATGCTCACTAGGAAGTAAATGTTTTTGAGAGGAAGAGTACATCTAGATGTTATTTTAGCCTTGGATCTGACATAATATCTTAGATGAGTAGGAAGTAGAAGTCTGTAGCATTGAGTACCATTGAGGCAGAGTAAATTGTCATTGGCATGGCTAGTTGTGAAGTAATTTGGTTGAGGAAGCTCTTTGAAGAGTTATTTGAGCAAGTCCTAGAAACTACAATGATATATTATGATAATGAGACTGTGATTTTTCTGCCATAGAATCCTATATTTCATGACAATTCCAGGTACATAGCTATTTGAAAGCATTACATTTGAGACATGGTGCAGAGAGGAGTCATTAGACTCCATCATATATCGATAGATGAGCATATTTCATATATTCTCTCCAAAGCTTTACAAAAATGGAATTTCCTAGTCTTCAAAGAGAAGCTTGGACTGATGGATGTGACCCATCCTGATAAGGGGCATCACTGATCGGGAACATTGAGCTATCTCTTCCCCCCTTTCTAAGCTCCCAGGGTGAGGAATTGAGATGTAGGGCTCTTGGGGTTGAGGGATCTCTAGAAAATAGGATCATAGATGTTACTCCCCTTTCTGGAACCCATAGGGTTGGAGATGTTTCTCCCTTATCTTCGTCTATTTAGAGTATACCCTAGTTCGCATCATACCCACAAGCTAGGCTTTTTGGGATTACTGCTTCCTCTTTGGCCAACGAGTTGAGAGTGCACTTGGGGGTGTACAACCCAAGTTGATTATGATTCAGGTGATCTACCACATAAATCTTGAGGTTCATCATAGGTAAGATCAGTCGTAAATAGTATGGGTTGAGATGTGCTCCCCTATATTACCTATTTCTCGATATCAGGTTGAATATGTTTTCCTCCCCCATGAGATTCCAGGTTGAGATGTGCTTCCCGATGTAGTTTTAGGTTGAGGTGTGCTCCATGATATTGTTTTAGATTGATATGTAGTCTCCTAAATTATATAGGGTGGTAGCGAATTCTCTCCAATGATTCTTCTTCTTTATATTTAAGAATCTTTCAGCGGATAGAGTTTATCAGAGATGTGATATAATATGACGACATGATGCATATGATTATTACATGATGCAGTTGGAATTTCTCTCTTGTTGAAAGGGATTGTTAATTAGAAAGATCAGTAACAAATTAAAACCATGGGACTAGACTCGTATTTCAAGAGGACCAATTTTGACTATTGAAGCACTTAATGTGGACAAGGGAAAGTGTATTTTCGAATGCAAGCCCACATATGCACATTTTGACAGGTCGGCCCTAAAATGAAATCGGTCACCCTTGGAAGCCTATAAATACAAGTGGCATAAATCTCATTAGGACATCATCATCTTATTCTCTTCTTCATTGATTAGTTCACATAGGTCTGAGGCTAGGTCGAGGAAAGTGGTTCATACAAGTCTAAAAAAACAGGGTCTAAAGCTCCCACATGTTCTAGGGTTTTGGGTCACAACCACATGCTTGTCATAAGAATTTTTGGGCTAGAATAGGAGGTTTGCAAGATCAATCGTGCTATTGGAATGTCTCAATTGCATGCATCCTTCTTCCTCCATGTGGTTGGGCTCTAGTACTGAAATTTGACATTTGACTGCAATTGACCGCACACACGAAAAGTTATCTCCAATCTATATTGATGCTGGCAACTTATTTCTGAATATTATTGCAATAATTTTTCTTGATGGTTTTGTATTCAGATCATTTCACTATTTGCTAAACATTTTATGACAATCTAATAGAAGAAAAAAATTCAAAGGTTTTCCCCCTTGTGGGGTTTTTCCCTTGTTTTCGACCAAATTTGGTGTCTCTTGCTGATGTGTTGATTGTCTCCTTTTTCATTGCATTTACTATTCTATCTTGAATTCTTGCTAATGATTGGAAATTTTAGTTGTTATTGAAAGGATTTATAATTGAAGAATTGAATTGGGCTAAAGTAATTGAAATAGCATAGAACAATGTGAAATTTAACAAACCATTTCCTTAGTCCCATCTAGTTGAATTTTTTGTGTATGAAGTGTTCAAGATTCTACCTCATGACTAGATTTTGGCATACGCACATATAGGTTGTGATTCCATCAATGACACTTGGAGGATGTATGGACAACATGACACATGTTAGGTACATATATATAGAACTTTCGACTCTTATCATCAATTATACATTATTTATATTAATAGGTTCATGTCATATTGCATTTATATTAATAGCTTCATGATAACATGTAGACACAGGGTTATATGGATCAACTTATGAGGTCAACTTAGGTATTGGTTGATCGTCTAGAGTAGGCTTCATCAGTGGCGATGGAGTCTCTAAGACCTCCACCTCCACATCATCAGAGTCACTTTGTAGAGCCACATAGGCCAACAATCTAGGTAAACTTTTGTATTCCTAAGATTTCCACAACTTTTTTTTAAGTTACATGCATGTTAATTAATTCATAGAATACTTAAAAAAATTCTTTTCCATTGTGTACAAGGTCAGTATGCAAGATGGTGTCAAGACTAAAATGATGTGGGTGCCTGAATGAGATTCATGTGTTGGAGGTGATATCGAGGTGCACCAATTGATGCAGGCCCCAACCGTTGAACCACAAGCCTAGGAGCACCAAACCAAGATTGATCATACCCACATTCCAAAGACCTTTCATTTGGACTCGAGTGACGTTAGTATATTCATATGTGATTAAGCATGAAAAAATCATTTATCTCTATAATTTTTTAAATAATGATAATTAATTTGAATTTGGATTTTTATATTATATTACCAAGATCTGGGCGTCAATTTTTACCAACGGTCACATTGGGGTAGTGGTACTTAGACCACATACTTCATATATTTCTAGGCCCATTTCATGGGTCACATTCACGTGTACTATACTTTGTATATTTTCATATGAATAGTTTACAGATACATGAACATTATTTCAGTTTATGGATGCTTATTATTTTAGTTTATGGATGTTCATGTAATGTACTTTGTATATATTATCATATGGACAATTGGTACATTCATTATTCCAGTTTATGGATGTTTATTAAATTTCGGTTTAAGGAAGTTTATGGATGTTAATTATTTCCCTAGTTTAAAGAAATATCTACAATATAACTTTTATTAAAAATAATAATAATGATAATAAAATTAATTAAAATATATATCTCATAAATTTATTCCATTTTCAAATTGGTATATAATTTCTTGATTATGAGCTAGAATAATCTAGACCTTCTAACATTTTTATACATAATTCTAATGAGTAAGTTGGATTTCATCGAGCCTAAGTTGGATTTCATGAATAATATTGAGATCCCTTTTTTATATGAAAAGCGTCTTTTACCATAGGAAAATACATATTTATATTTTAAAATATAGTTTTATTTTGTATTTAAAGACTTGTATCATCCATATCTTGTGAATATTTTTCAATCATATGCTAGACTAAAATTATCTCTCCACGGTATTGAAAAATAAAATGTTATAACAAATCCATATGTAATAAACTCAAAACTCCATGGTATAAGAAAAACATTATGTTGTCCCCATCAATCCATGAATATGGAGTTAACGAGATTCAAGAAGTAAATCATTATGTAGTCACCACAAAGACATGAATATGGAATATACAATATTCAAGAAGTAAAATTTTACAAAAGATTCATTTTAATTTCTAGTTTAATGGAGTAAGAAAATAAGAACAATCTTACCATGCAAGTCACTTTGATACTTAAAATTAACTAAAATGGATTTACAAATGAATTGAAAATGACAATATAAGTGGATTTAAATAAAATAAAATAAATAAATAAAAGAATTTAGACTCGCAAAAAATGAGTTATAAATATTTCATTAAAAAATGTATATGTTTAAAGTACATATTCCATATTGGCTTGAATTTACAAATCTCAAAGTATATGTATTTTGATATATTTACATGCCTATACTACAATTGGCATATCATTGCACAAATTCCAAATTGGGATGGCATGCCCAAATACTAGAATGGATAATTGAGGAATTCAATAACTCTTTCCACCCTCATCAATGACATGTGATTCTCAAAATAAAATTGTTTTCTTGTTTTCTCCATCAACAAATATTAATTCTACATGACCTTTATTTCCTAAATGAAATTTGCATGAATTGACCACCTCTTCTAATAATTCGAATATATCTACATCATGGCTTATTTGGTACCTCCTAAGTTCTTTTTTTGTATAACCACTTGGACCATCATGCTCACCCTTTGCATCTCCCATTTCAAAAAGCTCCAAGTATGCTAAATATTTCTCTCCTTGTGTAGCTGACTCAACCAATAAAAATTGTGTAATAACTTGAACTTCCTTCCACAACCATCTGACCAAATCCAACGCTTTCTAAATGACATGTCATTATTTTTTAATGATTCATAAATCAGGCCAAATAAATATTGCATGAACAACATTCCATGCGTACGATCATTGCTAATTTAGAAGGGATACTCCTTAATCACATCATGTGACTCATTAGTATTATCCCTAACATCAATATTCAATTATGTGTGTCTGTAAAAAATAAGTAATATTATGGACACTTGGTCCGAGTGATAGTACTCACTTTGTACATTTTCTTGAGAAACTATGTAATTCTTCAAACTTTTTACCATTGATAAGATTATGCCTGGATAGAATTCCTTGCGAGAATGCTCAAATTAGAAGCTTTCCATGTGGACCTATGTAATTGTTTGGCGTATTTCTAGATCTAGTTATGAAACCTCCCCATGAATTTTGAAATCGGAGTCTCATTCTCAACATAGTCGGCCCTCCTATGTGTTAGAGTTGAAGAAGAATGTTTATTTACCATGACATACTCATATTACTTCCATATGACCATGACATTTGGCATCCCACACTGGTTGGGATCAACATGAAAGTTTTGATGGAATAATGCCAAATCGCCACATTAATTGCATCTTCTCAAACCTATATATATTTTATTTTAAAATAACTCTTCGAGCTCCCTTCTACACAATATTGATGAAACCAAATCATGCACTATGAGAGGAGGAGGGTTGTTGTTCCAATTCTTCTTGCAAAATTTTCGAAACATGTTGTAATAATGTTGGAATTCAATGTGATATCGACAAAAACATGTGTCATAATTTGTATTAGGCCTAATAAACCATGGTTACAATTTCTTAAACATGCTTATGGATATCTTGACATGGGTATTATTTTCCTGAATTTTCTCGAATAGTGTAACTTATGTCATTTCTAAAACGTTCTTAGCATTATCTACATGCTCAGTTTTAGATAGGCAATTTCATAGAACATTCTTTCTATCTGGTATAACATGAGAATGGCTCTCCCAAAATGCTACCACGAGTGGTATGATTCCTGCTATAAGCCTATCTCCATAGGGTTGTCTAGTGATAAGAACCCAACAAGAAACTTCATCATTATCATTTACTTGAACCTTGAATTTGGTATGCTTGTGTAATGTTTGTCTTGAGACATGGAGAAATTTCAACATTGTTCCCCACATTTGTTGTCTTGATGCACCTGGTGCAACAATAGAAGCTATAATTTCCCTATGAGAAATTCGAACATTAGGTTTCCTATAGTTTCCAAACATTGGGACTACCTTTTAAATATTTTTAGTGACATTCACACTTTTCTTCCTGCTTTTAACATATTCAATACCCAAAATCTTTTTGGAATGTCTTAATTTCTTGTGTTTAATCAATCCATCCATTATCTAAGCTTGTGTAACAATTCAATGTTTCTCAAAGTACTTCCAAATGATGTTACTAACATGTTATCTAATAGTGTGATAAGGGATAAGATTCCCAAGGTCCTCTATTATGCTCACATCCAAATTTTGTGCAAACCTTCCACCCATTTCCAAACTATTGCGGCTCCTTTTTATCCTATCAACTTGAGAGGGCACAACCCATTCTTTTGGTGGTTGAGCAGCTTAATAGGGAACATCTTGTTCCTCTAGTGGATGACCATCTTGACAGCAAAAATCTTATTCCTCATGTGGTTGACAAATTTCCATCCTTGCATAGTGGAATACAAAATATAAAACCAAGTGTTCATTATAAGTATTTAATAGTAGAAAGTGGATGAGGGGGAGTCCCTTTAATGGATCAAAGCAATGATGAGGCAAGTAAATAAGATCAAGCTACAATGCCTGATAGGGCGCCTCTGCGGTTACCGTTTTGTGAGCTGTAAGGGGAGAAAATCCAACTTGAGTGGGAGGTATAATTTTAAGTATTCAAGGTTGACATTTTGGGTCAAGGTCAACAATGATGACTATTAAATTGAGTGCAGGGAGATGAAAGTAGTTGTAGTTCATTTTCACAATTAAATAAACATGTTTCTTTAATATGGAAATAAAAAGTTATGCAAGAAATGTAATCAAAGTTCTATAAAAATGTGTCGGGAACTTTGAAATCCACACATCCACAGAATAGGAGAATAAAACATTCCTAGACACCTATGCATCTTGTCCATTCAATCCAAGTCACCAGAACCTTTCTTTAAGAAATCACCGATGGGGATCTCAAACCTATCATATGGATGGTATTCACGTACTCACTGAAAACTAGTTATAAAAATGGGGACTGTGGAGGGTACTAGCAGTGACCAAAATCCAATCTAGGTACCATTGCTTCCCACAACAGTCAGTTATAGGGTAATATAATTTAAGTAATATTGGTCACTATGGTACCTTTATAGATGGGGGAGAAGTAATTAGCCCTTGAACAATATGTGATTGACTCAAAACCAAAGTGGTGGGTAGACACTAAGTGAGCGATATAACCAACATACCTCAAGTTTTACATCCTCGTGACACAACATAACTTCTCCTAGGAATTATTTTTCATCTAGTGATGAAGGATTTTTTAAGCTCCCTACTCATGGCTAAGACATAATACTAGGATTTCATATTCCAATTTTTCATAATCAATTCCAGCAATTAATAAACATTTTTTATGCTCTACAACATGTTTTACAATTAGAGAATCCAATGGTTTTAACATCTTTCTGTTATACAGGGTGACTGAAATATATGTTAGAAGGAAGTGCATTGCTAAAGTATATAAACTATTTTATCTAGGAATCCATGCATTTGTTTCGTATATTTAACAGGAATCTTGAGGGTATAGTGTATTTTTTTCCATGTATTTTAAAAAAATATATATCAATGGAAATGAGAAAAGGAAATATCCTAATACAATTAAGTACCAATTAAAAAGAGCTTGGTAAATATAATGAAGAAGTGAGACTTTCTAGTTCCAAACTATTCCTTGAATAATCACTTTAAAGGGATTGGAATTTTCATATTCAATTGGATGATGTAAAATCATCTCAAAAGAAAGTAATTTTTTTTATAACAATGAAGATGTTGAAAGAATTTTTTTCCCATTTAAATTATTAGAAACAACACCTTCATATTGGAATTTCTTATAAAAGTAGAAACTTTCTTTATAACACTATCTAAGAACATAGTTTATTCCCAATTAAAATATATATCAAACTCACTTCAAAAAAGATTGTGAAGGTATGAAACATTGAATCCTTTTGGATAAATTATTGGAGACAAGTCATCATTCTTTAGACTATTTTTAAACGTCAACTTATTCTATGAGGTAGTCGACATCTTCTTTAGCATTTGTAGATGACAAAGGGACCTAACCAACGTTCCATTTAGGACATCTAAAATTCCACAAATTTTCAATCACTATTTCACTGGAAAAGTCTATATCTAATGCGATGTCATGGTTTATATAGTTCTAATGGTATATGTAATTTAAGTTTTTTATTGTCATGGTATACAAGTTTTTCTAAAAGGAACCTTTTTTTCCAAAAAAGGATATCCAGTGTCTTTTATGTTTTCAATTATTTTCATCATATCTTGACAACTTCATAACCTCTTTTCTAATTTTGAAGCATACTTTGTAACACATTTCACGACTACATGTGCAAAAAGAACTAGCTAAAAATCAACATTAGATTGTTGTAGTCTAAGAAGATTAAATTTGTAAACATTTAGCACATCATCAATACATACATGCTAATATCTCTTTAAATTTATAATATATGAATTGTAGGTTTTAACCATGTACAGGAATTACCTGCATACGGATTCTAAAAACACAGAAAATAAACAAAGATTTTCCCCTGGATCCCAAAACCAGGACTACTAGCTTGATTTTTCATTATGTTCCTTTCAATGTTACAATACATATTTATACATGCTGAAGCATCCAACACCATGGACTGAAAACCATCGCGTCCAGAACCATGTGCGAAAATCATGCACAAAACCATAGGTGGGTCCACCCAACCTAACATAGGGTCCAAAACCAAAATTTTACCCCATAGAGTGGGGTTACTTGCACCCCTCAAACCCCCTATGACCCCCCCACTACGCAATCGGTGAACGAAGGGGGGGCTCCGTCCCCCCTCTAACCCCCCGGTTAACTACGTGGGCTAGTTGTGGAAAGAATATAACACAACCCAACATTTTCCACTTGTTGTTTTCTTTCCACCGGAGGCCACAAGAGAGCTTAGTCATTTATCCAGCCCTGCAATGCCCATTGTTTCTCTACAACAAGAGAACTTCTCAGAGCTCACAGATTTTTTCAATGCATCTGCAGTATTCTTCAAAGTGTCCACCTTTACCAGCAACACCTTTTTGTCTTCTATCATATCTCTCACAAAGTGATACTAAACATCAATGTGCTTTGTCTTTGAATGATATGCAGGGTTCTTCGCAAGAAAATTTCACTTTGGCTGTCATAGTCTATCCCTATAGCTCCCTGTACTAACCCCATACTTGAACACAATCTCTGCAACCAAATTGCTTCCTTGCTTGCATGAGTGGCTGCCATGTATTCTGTCTTTGTAGTTGATAGTGCCACTACAGATTGTTTCTTACTCATCCAACTGACTACACCTCCAAATAGGTTAAACACGTACCCACTTGTAGATCTTCTCTCATCCAAATCTCTAGCCCAGTCTGCATCAACAAAGCCACGAATATCCAACACTCTGTCCAATCCTAGTCTTCCTTGGTAGCAAAAACCATAATCACTAGTGCCATGCAAATACCTTAAAAGCTGCTTTACTGATGTCCAATGCTCCTTTTCTAGTTTTGACATAAACCTGCTCAATACTCCCACTGCATGTGCAATGTTTGGTCTAGTATAGACCATCATATACATCAGGATACCGACCACACTTGCATATGGAACATGGGACATGTCCTCTTCCTCTTCTTGTTTCTTGGGACACTGTTCAACAGATAACTTTACACCTACAGGAATAGGAACCTTCAACGGTTTACTATCTTGCATATTAAACCTCTGCAATATTGTCTCGACATACTTCCTCTTGTTTAACCAAAGCTTCCTCTTTTCCCGATCTCTTTTAATTTCCATGCCCAAATATAGTTTGCAGCACCAAGATCTTTCATGTCGAATTTGGAGGACAAATGGATCTTCAAATCCTGGATAATTTCTTTGTCATTTCCAACTAGCAAAATAACATCCACATACAAGACCAAATAAATAACATGGTCACCGATTAATTTAAAATACACACAGTGATCTCTTTGCTTCTGGTGAAGCCAAGTCCCTGTATAAATGTATCAATTTTCTGATACCACATCCTTGGTGACTGTTTTAACCCATACAAAGACTTCTTTAACTTGCATACCAGTTCTTTCTTACCCTTCACCGCAAAGCCTTCAGGTTGCTTCATGTAGATTTCCTCTTCCAGATCCCCGTGAAGAAATGTTGTCTTCACATCCATCTATTCTACCTCAAAATCAAAAGCAGCAGCAACAGATAAAAGTAATCTAATAGAAGTTACCTTGGCAACAGGAGAAAAAATATCACCAAAATCAATTCCCGACACCTAGGAATAACCTTTTGCTACCAACTGAGCTTTGTATTTCTCCACCTTTCCTTCTGCATTTGTCTTCTTCTTGAACACCCATTTTCTGCTAATGGGTTTCCTTCAAGCCACTAACTCCACCAGATCTGAAGCCTCATTTTTGTGCAAAGATGCCATTTCATCAACCATGGCCTCTTTCTAGATTTTTCCATCCTCTGAATCTACTACTTCCTTCACAGTTCTAGGATCATCATCAGTAATAGATAAAGCAAAACTTGAACAGAAAGCAGATGGACTATACCTTTCTAGCTACCTTCTTTCTCGAACTGATCTTCTCACACCCAAAGTTTGTGGCTCTTCATCTTCTGATTCCTCCTCTGTTGTAGAGTCTGATTCTTCCTCCTTTAGCTCAAACTCTATCTTCTCATGTTCCTTTGGCTATACTTCATGTTTAATAACATCTTTAACCTCTATGAACACCACATCTCGGCTGTACACAACCTTCCTAGTTACTAGGTTCCAAAGCTTATAACCCTTTAAACCATCCTTATACCCAATAAAGATGCACTTTTCAGATTTACTGTCCAACTTTGTTCTTTTCTCCTTTGGAACATGTACATATGCATCACATCCAAATACCCTTAGATGTGAAATAGAGGGTTTCTTACTAGTCCATACCTCTTGTGGAGTCTTATCCTCCAATGTTGATGAAGGTGTCTTTTTGACTAGGTAACATGTAGTCTCCACTGCCTCTGCCTACAATTCTTGTCCTAACCCAGCACCATTGAGCATGCTTCTTGACCTTTCCATCAATGTCTTGTTCATTCTTTCTACAACTCCATTTTGCTGAGGTGTATATGGAGTAGTCTTCTGCCATGCTATACCACACTTATTATAGAATTCTTCAAATTCCTTATTGCAAAACTCTCCACCGTTATCTGTCCTCAGCACCTTTATCTTCTTCTCTGTCTGGCTTTCCACCAGAGCCTTAAATTCTTTAAACCTGTCAAAGACTTCAGATTTTTTCTTAAGGAAATATATCCATGTATTCCTTGAGAAGTCATCTATAAATGATACATAGTACACAAACTTACCTAGTGATGGAACCTTCGCAGGTCTTAACACATCACTGTGCACAAGCTCTAATATCTGTTTTGCCCTGTTACCACCAAAGGAGAAACTCAACCAATTCTACTTTCCATATACACAATTTTCATAGAAATCAAAATCCAAAGAGTTATTACTCATACCTTCTACCATACCTTTACCATGAAGTATTCAAAGGCCCTTCTCTCCAATATTTCCAAGCCTTTGATGCCACAGCATGGTCTTCTCTCTAGAGACCACTAAATTTTCTACTACACTTTCAAGAACCACAGAGCTGTTGCACCCATCAACAATAGTGCTACCTTGCAGCTTGTAGAGAGTTCCAATTTGAACTCCCCGCATCAATACCAGTGCTCCCCGAACCATCTTGCACGTATCCTTCTTGAACACTATTTTTACACTTGCATCATCCAACTTGCTTACAGAAATCAGATTTCTGGCCAATGCAGGAATATGCAGAACACCCAAAAGTGTTCTAACCCTTCCACCTTGCAACTTAAACTTTAACTTTCCGCGACCAACGATTCTAGCCTTCCTATCATCCCCTAAGAAGACATCACCACCATCGTATTTCTCATACTCACAAAACCACTCTCTATGGGGAGTGAAGTGAAAGGATGCACCTGAGTAAATCAACCATGCCTCATGATCTACATGTGTACTTGAAGAAGCCAAGTACACATCCCCACGTTCATCTGAGGTGGTTTTTGCCTCTACAGAAGGAGAATCATCAGATCCCTTTCCTTTATCATGAGCTTTAGATTTATAGTCCCTTTTGTAGTGCCCTTCCTTTCCACATTTCCAAACACACCACCTTTATAGGTTTTCCTGGAGATTTAGATCTCCCACTCGATGACTTATTTTTGTTTTTGTTCTAGGACCGTCCTCGTACAGACAAGGCATCACCATTCTGGCTCTCCATATTTTTCCATCTCATCTCCTCCGCCAGAAAGGATGACATTGTTTCATCAAACTACAAGGCAGTTGCATTGCTACCTATTGCAATAACTAGACTATCGCGAAATTTGGTAGAGAACACAATAAACTGATGCACTTATCTTCATCTGAAATTTTAATATCAATAGATGCTAACTGACTTACCACAATATTAAATGCGTTCAGATGCTCTGTCACCGAGTCTCCATCTTTAATCCTCGGGTTATACAACCTTTTCCACAGGAACAATTTATTCACCAGAGACTTAGATTGGTACAAAGTCCCTAACTTGCCCCACAACACCTTCGTCGTAGCTTCCCCTGATACATTCAACAATACTGAATTTGAGACACATAATCGTATTGTGCTCTTTGCCTTCCGATCCAACTTCTTCCATTCTTCATCGGACACTCCCATTGGTTTAGTACTCGGATCTACCGCGATCCACTGATCTTTATCCACCAACAGATCCTCCATCTTGAGTTTCCACAACTCAAAACTATGACCATTAATTTTCTCGATCTCTATCTTTCCACTCCTCGCCATCTTCTTTCACCACTAGAATCGATCTCGCAGATATCCCACTGAACACGGTCTACCACAGGCCCGAGCAAAACCCCTCAGCAACAAAGGCGTCCCCTTGAAGCCAAGACAGCTTTGATACCAAATGTAGGTTTTAACCTTGTACAAAAATTACCTGCATACGAATTCTAAAAACACGGAAAATAAACTGATGCCAAGTAACCCCTGCATAACCCAGAATCTTTGCTCTCATGCATATACAGAATGCATCTCCAATAAAGTCCTAGATAAGACTACTGATTTAAATACCATCAGCGCCCCTATGTTGACTGGACTGAATGCTAATACACATTTGATTTTGACTATCCTCAACAAACCAGATATTAAAACTAGAAATTACTTACCTTTTCCATTATCGAACCTGACTTTGCTCTATATCAGTGTTGTGCTCGACCTCTGCTTTGAATATCTACATTCAAAGAAGATATAACTCTTCTACCTACGCGCTTTCATAATTAGTCGATTCATTGTTTCCAGCTTCACACAAATTTTGCCCTTGAGTTTTGACTCCTCAGATTGAATCATTCATCCTGCGTTCTGGTCTTGATTTAATTCGGCTTCGATGTTGACTTATGCAAATGCCTCTACGCTCAGTCTTTCGCTATGACAACTCATATAACTATGGTTTTATCCAGAAGCCGAATACCAATAAAATGGAATTCCTCCACTCGATTTGCAACAGCACTTCTCCTTGCCCTCAGTTCATGATTTACTCACACCTACGTTTGTTCATCTGCAAACGAGTTGGGCTTTTGACACTGCAATTTTAATACAGCCGATGTGATGCCAATCGACGATCGCTATTTGGAAAGACTTTTATTATCACAATTGTCGACAACTCCCACAATGCTATGATATATATATCGGTTAACAACCGCTCCAATGCGATCTCAATTGGAAATCATCGTTCCCCAAGATGAATGTCATTCAACTATCACCCAATTCCACGGCGTCGATGCAAAATATCTAGACCCGATGCACTTCAAAACTGAGATGTATTAAATTCAACTCCGCTCCGAGAGATCTGTAAATTCTTTTAGACTGTTTCACTGTATTACAAACTTTCCCAATTCACTACTTTCGACAACGCCCAATTTGCAATAAAAATCGAATTCTTATCATTTTAATAAAAACACATATTGAAATCGATTCAGCAATTACCAAGAAACAAATGCACACTTATGCTCATCACACATCAATGTACATTAAATCAAATCTACTCAAAAGTTCTGTGACATTGTTTTACGCCAATTTTCTATGTTAAAGGTTGTTTAAGCTCGCAATCCAATTATGCTAGGTTTTCCTTAATCATGGGAAATTTTACAATTTAAAACAAATACACGAATTGCCACCAATTCAAGCAATTACACAAGAAAAATAAACGCATCAGCCTTCACGAACCCATCATACATTGAGGCACAAAACATTAAATTTATTCATAAACCACAGTAAAACAGAGTCTCGCCCTTTGCCAACAATCATATAAGGAATGATCTCTGTTTTTCACAAAACATAGTCCTCCCTACAATTCTGAGCTTTCGCTCCACACCAAACCTCACTAATCTACCTCCTAAAAAATCCCCCCTTTCGCTCATTACAATTTTCTCTATTTATCATCCACTAACAGCGATCTCCTATTTTTTTATAAATCAAACAGAAATATGCTATTTCATAGCTTCTCAACCACATCTATACAAACGAATCTTATCACTAATCTAAAATAAGACAGTCTCTCATTTATTACAATAACAAACTATTTGAGAAGTCTATCCTCCTCAATAAAACCGAGTTTGACCAAACAGTCAATGAATTTCACTGTGTTTAGCCATAACATGTGGACAAATCTCCACATTGCTGGCTAATCCCGATGCTCCTGCATCAAATTCCCCATGTAAGAAAATTTATGACCACCTGGTCATAAGTCTAGATAATTGTTTCCTCCTGGATTCCAAATTTTATTTTGTAATTTTTCCTTGCTTGTCAATTGCTCTATTGCTGTTGTTATCTGTTGTTGTTCTCCAGGTCTCCATATTTTATGCTATAATGCTCCACTTGCCATGCCCTCAAGGTCTGCTACAGTCTTTCTCTTGTTGTCACTTCTTTTCTTTCTTGCTGCTGCCTTTTTCTGAGACACTTTCAACATGATTTTTCTGATTAATTCAATTTCTTGGTCCAATAAATCACCAGGCTGTTGATTTCTTGTTGTCTGCTGAGCTGAGACGGCTTCCCCTGTCCTTACTCACTCTATTTATACTGTCACTTGCTGACTTCTTGCTGCCAACATTGATGTTGCCACTGTCAATGTTGCCTCAGCTGTCATCTCCCCAATTGTTGATAACATTGGTTTTACTCCTGCAGATGTCACCCCACATGTTGCTGCCTCCCAAACTTCATGTCCCTCTACAACATTATTTTGCTCATCACCTGCAAATTTATCTTCAGAAAATAAATTATCATTTAATTCTCTTCCTACATTAACATATCCATTTATCTCTGTTTGTAAACTAGTAAGCAAAATCAATTTTAACAAACTAGTTTTGCTCCTTTTTCAACTTCAGACAAATTTATTCTAGTGTCTGCAAATTCTTCCTGAGGTTCAAATGTCTCCAGCAAACATTTCAGCCAGTTCTTCTCAAGCATTTCATCAACATGCTGCAAATTAACTGCATCATAACCTTCGTCTTCCCCTTCGACAATCTTCAGTAATTGTCCATCATCATCTTGATTGATTCTGGCAATCAAATCAAGTTCTTCAAACACTGTAGCCTCATTCTCTATCATTGTAGTAGTTCCAACATTTTGCCCCAAATTCTCTCTTGGCTATTCAAACAAGCCAACTCTTTCTTGTCACCCATGGAAACAAGCCTCTGCATATGATACATGACTGTCTCATTTCCTTTCTTCAACATTTCTTCTTCCTTCATTTGACAGCTCAACTGAGTCAAATGTTCCTCAGAACCTGCAACAATACCTGCATTCACTAATAAATTGTTAGTTTTAAAAAAATAGGACCTTTCGGTCTCTTTTTATGCTTCAGGCATCAATCTCCCGTCATTGAATTTCTGGACTTCAATAGATCTTGTTCCGAATTGTTGGTTGCTTTCATCTTCATCCTGCTGATTCACGGTTTCCTTATTGTCCCTACAGACACAACTTCCTTGCGGAATCTGATCTTCCATCTCACCGCCAAATAACTTCTGCTCGATTCCTCTGATTTCGACATCATATCTGTTAATGTCGTTTTCTACAGTTATATCATTATTTGAAAATTTATAACATTCATTCAACTCCATAAATGTTAAAAATATTTCATCTCTATTATGCATAGTAACTGTAATTTCTTCTAGATCAGATTCTACAAGTTTTTGTCCTCCATCAGGTTCCTTTAGCCACCGTTCCAAAAACTCGATTTCCCTTTGAAATCTTTTTAGCACTTCATCACTACCTTCACTCTGGCAATCTTCCTGAGTTATCCTGGTTTCAGCATCATTACATCGAAAACTTTCATCAGCAATTTCATTAAACAAATACATTTGTTTACCTCCTTGGAATTTTTCTTCGGCATTTCCACGTTTCTCCTGTTCCATAATAGCTTCGAATTGTTGTCTTACTCCCAACAAGAATTCATTTGTGATTTCTTCCTGTTGTGATAAATCATTACCTTCCTTCTCTGAAAGGAATTCCCTACCAGGCTTTACCTCAAACGTTTCATTCTCCTTTGTGACAGTTCCATCAGATTGCTCACCATCTTTCGCACATCCTGCAAACATGCATAAACTGTGAGAAAAATTGCAAGACTGCATAGCCTCATCTGCTTCTCTCACCAACACATCTTCAGATGCTTCTGAACTATCCCAATAGTTCATGAGATTTTCCTCTTTGGTCTCTTCACCCAGACTTTCACCCTATTCTGGGCCACAAATGGAAACATCCATTTTTAACTCAGCCTCTTTGAGTTCTCCACAACTCAACATCTGCTCGAGCTTCCTTAGCTCTTCTGCCAACTGTATGTTTATTAGTATTTCCCTCTTTGCGTGTAGCTTCTGCCATTTCACTTTCTTCCTCATGGTCCAACCATGTCTCTGGTCTTTCATATTCTCCTGTAATAACTCCATCAATAACTCGAGATGCACTGTTATCTCAGCTTTCTCTTTCTCATACTCTTCATCAGTCAACTGTTGTCTTATGCCATTTGCCTTGGCATCTTCTTTCTCCCTCTTTCTACTGTGGCCTCTTTTTGAACCCCTGCTCTCTCTTTTATGACTTTCAATAGTCATCTCTTTCGCCATGAGTTTCTCACCCATGAGTTGCTCCAAGCCTCTGCAACAGTAAACTCTCTGCTGCCAGTTACCTCAGCAATCCTTCCTTCGGATCTGGTCTTTTGGTAACCACCCAGTCCTCTACTAGAACCTTTTGAGCATTTCTCCACTGCTCCTTCAGGCTTCTCTCATCGCAACTTTCAAGAACACACTTGTTCTTTTCATTCAACCTTTGTTGAATCTTCAGGTTCTACCACATTCACTTAGAATCCTTTGTTGGACTCCTCTATCACTGCTCTACGGTTGTGATCTGCTTCTTCCCACTGAGACTTTCTTCACTATGCTTGTAAACCAAATTATTCAAGCATAACCTTTAAACCAGAGATAAATAATACATGTCAGCTCACCTTTCAAGATCCTGTTGATCTTGCTTCACTTCCTCAACTGCACTGCATCTCTGTGCTGCAACCTTCATCAGTTTCAAAATCTGACATTCATTCATCACATGCAATTAACTCAATTAAAAAAAAAAACTTGATTCTTCAAACAGAGCCATTCCAGCTCTGATACCAAAAATGATGCAGGGTAACCCCTGCATAACCCAGAATCTTTGCTCTCATGCATATACAGAATGCATCTCCAATAAATCCCGAGATAAGACTACTGATTTAAATACCATCAGCGCCCCTATGTTGACTGGACTGAATGCTAATACACATTCGATTTTGACAATCCTCAACAAACTAGATATTAAAAGTGGAAATTACTTACCTTCTCCGTTATCGAACCCGACTTTGCTCTATATCAGTGTTGTGCTCGACCTCTGCTTTGAATATCTACATTCAAAGAAGATCTAACTCTTCTACCTGCGCGCTTCCATAATCAATCGATTCATTGTTTCCAACTTCACACAAATGTCGCCCTTGAGTTCTGACTCCTCAAATTGAATCATTCATCCCGCGTTCTGGTCTTGATTTAACTCGGCTTCAATGTTGACTTATGCAAATGCCTCTACGCCCAATATTTCTCTATGACAACTCATATAACTTTGATTTTATCTAGAAGCCGAATACCAATAAAATGGAATTCCTCCACTCGATTTGCAACAGCACTTATCCTCGTCCTCAGTTCATGATTTACTCACACCTACGTTCGTTCATCTGCAAACGAGTTGGGCTTTTGACGCTGCAATTTTAATACAACCGATGTGATGCCAATCGGCGATCGCTATTTGGAAAGACTTTTATTATCACAATTGTCGACAACTCCCACAATGTTATGATATATATATCGGTTAACAACCGCTCCGATGCGATCTAAATCAGAAATCACCGTTCCCCAGGATGAATGTCATTCAACTATCGCCCAGTTCCACAACGCCGATGCGAAATCTCCGGACCCAATGCACTTCAAAACTGAGATGTATTTAATTCAACTCCGCTCTGAGAGCTCTGTAAAGTCTTTTAGACTGTTTCACTGTATTAAAAACTTTCCCAATTCACTAGTTTCGACAACGCCCAATTTGCAATAAACATCGAATTCTTATCATTTTAATAAAAACACAGATTGAAATCGATTCGGTAATTACCAAGAAACAAACGCACACTTATTCTCATCACACATCAATGTACATTAAATCAAATCTACTCAAAAGTTATGTGACGTTGTTTTACGCCAATTTTCTGTGTTAAAGGTTGTTTAAGCTCACAATCCAATTATGCAAGGTCTGCCTTAATCATGGGAAATTTTACAATTTAAAACAAATACACAAATTGCCACCAATTCAAGCAATTACACAAGAAAAATAAACGCATCAGTCTTCACGAACCCATCATACATTGAGGCACAAAACATTAAATTTATTCATAAACCACAGTAAAACAGAGTCTCGCCCTTTGCCACAATCATATAAGGAATGATCTCTGTTTTCACAAAACATAGTCCTCCCTACAATTCTGAGCTTTCGCTCCACACCAAACCTCACTAATCTACCTCCTAAAAAATCCCCCCTTTCGCTCATTACAATTTTCTCTATTTATCATCCACTAATAGCAATCTCCTATTTTTTATAAATCAAACAGAAATATGCTATTTCATAGCTTCTCAACCACATCTATACAAACGAATCTTATCACTAATATAAAATAAGACAGTCTCTCATTTATTACAATAACAAACTATTTGAGAAGTCTATCCTCCTCAGTAAAAACGAATTCGACCAAACAGTCAATGAATTTCACTGTGTTTAGCCACAACATGTGGACAAATCTCCACATTGCTGGCTAATCCTGATGCTCCTACATCATAAACAATGTGAGAGCATAACACATAAAACACATATACACAGAGATTTTCCCCTAGATCCCAAAACTGGGACTACTAGCTTGATTTTTCATTATGTTCCTTTCAATGTTACAATACATATTTATACATGCCGAAGCATCCAATACCATGGACCAAAAACCATCGTGTCAAAAACCATGTGTGAAAATCATGCACAAAACCATAGGTGGGTCCGCCCAACCTAACATAGGGTCCAAAACCAAAATTTTACCCTATAGAGTGGGGTTACCTGCACCCCTCAAACCCCCTGTGGCCCCCCCGCTACATAATCGACGCAACAAAGTGGGGCCTCCGCCCCCCCTCTAATCCCCTGGTTAACTACGTGGGCTAGTCGCGGAAAGAATATAACACAACCCAACATGAATAATATTGATTAAACATGAGCCTTCCATGGAGCATTATAGCGATATGAAATAATAGACCCTTTTTGTGTAAGCAAGAATCTACACTACACTTTGTATGACTTTTAACACAATTGAATGAATTATCATAACATTCATGAGGATTGTAAGAAGAAACTTGTGAGGTGTTCAAAAGGTAGGGATCATCATTTAGGACTCAATGAACCATTGTGTTATTATGATGGATGTGAGGAATACTTCACGTTGTTATGTGTTTAACAAATAATATCGAAGGAGTTGAGCTCAAGTGGTAGAGGCACATATTGTGTTTCTGGCCTTGGTGGGTTCAAATATCAGGAGACATGCTTTACTTGATGAAAATTGTGAAAAAAAATGTTTAAACAAGTTCTACTCGGTAGTCCATAACTGTTTCATTTTTAAAAAAAATTGTCTTCTCAACATGCACATTGGAAGGAGGGATACTCTTGATCCTTCTAGATCTTGATACATTTTCTTTCTCTAAACTCCTACAAGGATATCAAAATTTAACTGTTCTAACGTTTGTAGGTTTTGCAACACCTGTGCCACAATCATTTTTTCTAATCCCTCTTGTAAACATTTCCATGAATCATAATTTATGTAAATAATATGGCAATAAAATGATTTTCTTTGGTTAAATCACATTCTTAGTTTTTATGGATTATCCTCAACCATTACAATTCTTAGGTGGTTCACAATTTGCAATGGACTATTAATCTCACTTTTCAAGTGGTTTCTTATTTTCAATGAACCATTAAGCACACCAAGTGATTTTTCATTGACCACAAACCTTCATTTATCATAATAGGGTTTAGTATTAGACATCATCATTGTTATAACATCTTCTAGTTTTTACATAGAAAAATCATGTTAATTGTCATGGAGTTATATAGTGCAATTTTTTTTTTATAATAATAATCACAGGTGCATTAAATTTTGTCTACAAAGTATTTGCAAGCTTTCTCTTATAAATACATTGTGTGTGTAATGTCATGGTTAAATTGCATTTCTTAATGTTGCACCAATGTTACTTTACACTCTCCTATTATTCTTTTCAAATTTTGGTTTCAATATCACAAAAATGATGGTTTAACTACACTTCATTTCTTTTATCTCATTTTGTTCAACTACATGGATAAGATTTTTTAAATTAAGGGTTTCTATCCCCTTTCAAATGAAGAATATATATACATATATATGCTCATAGTAATTATGTTGGTTCCCTAATCCTCACTTATCAAAATGGGGTGTAGTTTTTCTAATTATCACTTTTGTATTAAAGTGCCACTACTTATATTCATTCCCCCAACCTCAATGACATATGACTTCGTTATATACATGCTTTCCTTATTTGATAGTCTCGTGTTTGTTATAATTTATTCTCTTATATGGTCTTTTCAATCCAAGGCATAATTGTTTTAATCAACCTCCGTGGCAATACTTATCCTCATGGCTACCTGGTAATCCAACCTTCACAGGGGTTGAATAATGTATATGGAAAGTGCCCACACTTGGCTAGAACCATCACCAATTTTCATACTTTAACAGTGGATATTTGAATGGTGTTGATTATTTCATAGGGAGTTAGGATAATGACCTATCGTGCCTCTGTCTAACAGTCGCATTTTCCATTCTGCTGAGATGTGAGTTAAGCTATGCAATTCATATGATTTCTTTTTATTGGATTTAATAGTTTATCCTATGTTTCTGGAGAGTTTCGATGTCAAGGTTTCATTATTATGCATGCCTCACCTCTTTGGTTAGTATGTGATTGATAACCAGTGTGGAGACTTGTGGAATGATTCCACTTAGTAAGGTTTTATGGTGCTCTCACTTTTGTTACTTCTCGACTATTTATTCCAACATTGTTTGAAATATATTGTAGAATTATACTTAATAACACATGTTCCTTTTTAATGACAAGTTTACCCATAGGTCCTCATTTGGAAGTTTTGGTTGCGGATTTTTCATAGGTTACTTATCATTTTGGTGGGTTTACGTCTTTGGGTATCTATAGGATCTAAATATTTGAGACTCTCTTCCTCTTGTCGTTACCATACCAACTTCTTGTCGTTACCAAACCAAAAGAATTATTGGATTCTACGGTCTCTGCAAAGAAAACCTATATGGCCATAATCTCCCTTCCTGAATTGTGCATTATTTTTGAAAATTCAAAAAAAATAGACATATACTCGGTGCTATTACTAATCACTTGTAAGACTATATTCTCTTTTCTAGAGGATGATGGTTATCCCTTTATTACTTTTCAACGTTTAGTTCTTACATAATATATATGGCCTATGCCAGCATGGTGCAAAGTGTACTTTGCATATTTGTTTTCTAAAAGAAAGTGGCGCCCAATTCCTGGGCCTTTGGTGCTTATGCATAATGTTAAATATGCATGCATACTTTATTAAACATATATATTGTTTACTACTTGTGTTGTACCATTAACCATAACCATTCTTTTTTCTTGGATTCCCTTTGTAAGCTACTTATTATCAATTTCTGCTCCATTTTTTTATTTTTTTTAAGAAAAGTATCCCTATAATTACTAGTCAAATTTCAAGTAGCTTTCATGATAATTTTATATGTATGGCTTTTCAATTTACCATGTCTACAATATATCGTTGCCTTACTTATTAGAACTATTATATTAGTTTCCTTTTTTTTGTAAATTCAGAATTAGGTCAAAGGCATGCAAGACTCTTATCATGGGGGACCACTAGGATCTCTTTTGGCCCTATTATTAATATTTTACAGGACTATCTATTTTGACCAGTTAATAAGGTTCTACCTTTGACCAGCCTACCTAGTTAACTTGGGCATAGTTGATTAATTTGTCAGCCGTGTGTGTGTGTGTGTGTGTGTGTGTGTGTGTGTGTGTGTGTGTGTGTGTGTATATATATATGTGTGTGTGTGTGTGTCTATATATGTGTGTGTGTGTGTGTGTGTCTATATATATGTGTGTGTGTGTGTGTGTGTCTATATATATGTGTGTGTGTGTGTGTGTGTGTGTGTGTGTGGGCAATAGGTAAACTCTTAAAACATATATGTTTATCAGATACTTCCCTTTTAATTTATTCAGTACAAACTATTGTCTGAGAATGTTATCGTTATGTCTAGCATATGTGCACTTATTCACTATACAATGATTTCTAGGTGGCTCTTAACTCAAAATGCCTCTTACTTTCCTGCAAATAGTTAGTTCAATCATACATATATATACATCTATTTATTTTCTAAAGTGATTATAATACTTACTTGTTCACCCACTTTAGTACCCATAGGGAAAAAAATAAACTATACATCAATTTCCTGTCTATTTATTCAACTCATATAGAAAAACAGAAAAACATACTCATCATAAATTAATTTTTAGGCATTCTTGCATATTTCTCTAAGGTTTTTCTTTAAAATTAATTTAAGACTTTCACTTTCCTCCCACCCATGAACTAGCTTTCTTAGTTAATCCCCCTTGAGATTTTATCCTCCATGTTAGGTAAATAGCACAAAATCCTTTTCAAAATCACCTCCTAAACCCCTTTAGCAGTGTCCTACTAATTTTTGTGTTCTAAACCAATATTTGTCTCCCATTGTTCTTATCCTTTTAATGAGCAAGTACTTTTATCTCTCACAGTTCTCTTGTTACAGGTTCCACCTCATGATGCTTACCTCCAGACATAAATTCTTCATGGTGGCCTGTCTCTATCCTCAGATTACTTAAATGGCAGAAAGGAGGATTTTTTCCTTTTTCTATTTCTACCCCTTCTTGGGCACAGCCAATTCCAATTGTTTGCTTGGAAGTTAGGAGTCTAATCTCACATGATAGCCTTTGATATTTTTTCAATAATATTAGCACATCAAAAACAATTTCCTTATTATATTTTTTTAAAACAATATTTACATTAACACAACATTTAATTTGTCCTTCTAGACTCTTTAACCATAAATCAATATAAAGTCATAAACCTTTTTCCAAGGGTACTACATCTCCCCTCCCTATAAAAGGGGCACCATTGTTTGTGTTTCAAATTCCATTATTCTTTGGAACAACAAACAAAAAACATCCTTAAATTCATATTCCATCTCCCAAGTGGCCTCCTCAAGCCTAAAGTGCTTCCATTGTATGTTATCCTAGGCCATGGCCTGATTATTTAGTGTAGTTTCCCTCTAGTCCAAAATTTGTAGAGGCTCGACTTGGAAATTTCCTTCCGACTCGAATGGTACAACATTCCAGTTAATTATATGAGCACGATCATGTATATATTTCTCCAAAAGACACAAATGAAACAAATTATGAATTTTAATATGACTTCATAGTGCCAGTTGGTAGGGCACTAGCCCTACCCTCGCCAATATCTCAAATGGCCCATAGAACAAGGGATTCAATTTAGAACAACTTCCCAATTTCAAGGAACTATTTTGTGGTCATATTTTAAAATAAACACATTCACCCACTTAAAACTCTTGTTGTGTTCTTTTCAATTCATTTTAACTCTTCTGTCTATCCTATGCCACTTTCAAGTTTTGTTTGATCTTTCTCACCACTTCTTCTATTTCCCATAACAAGTATGGCCCTAACATAAGCCTATCCTTAGGTCGACTCCAACTTAGAGGAACATGGCACTTCTGTAAAAAATCTCAAAGTCACTCATCTTGAGTGATGACTGGAAGCTATTGTTATAAGTGAATTCTACCAAATGCAAACAGTACTCCCATTTTGTGGGTTGGTTCATTACATATATGTGTAGCATGTCCTCAAGAACCTAGTTAATCCTTTTTGATTTCCCATCATTTTCTGAATGGTATGTCAGTTGGGTACCCATCCCAATAAACAATGATTTCCAATAGTCTAAGGTGAATTTCATATCTTTATCTAATATAACCATCTTTGGCACACCATGAAGTCTGAAAATTTCTTTCATCAAGAATTTTTCCACTTCCGCCATTTTATAAGTGAATTTCACAGGTATACAATGGGTAACATTAGATAATTTTTGTACCACTACCATAATCGAATCACGTTTCTTCCGTGTCCAAGGAAATCCAGTAATAAATTCTAAGGAAATTACCTCTCATTTCTACTCTAGTATAGGCAGGGGGTTTAGTAACCCGATTGGGTGTTGGTGTTCTACTTTCAACTATTGGAATTATTGGAATCTTTCCAAGTATTCAACAACTTCTCTTTTCATCCCTGGCCATAAAAAAACTTTTTTAAGGGCTATGATCATTTTTTGATATCGTTGGTGAGCTGCAAAAGGTCTCTTGTGTTGTTAGTATAATATTAATTTCTTAATTTTATCTTCATTCGAAACATAAATTATTATTTTCTATTTCAACAGTTCACTTTTACTAATTGCATAATCAACCCATTCTCTTTGATCAATTTTTAAATTTATGATTTTCACAAAGTTAATTATAAGTACGATCTGTTGATGTTGCTTCTTTAGTATACTCAATAAAATCCGTCTCCATTTGACTTACTGTCACTTCATATAATTGCTTCAGACTTTGGCTTAATTCTTCTACCACCTTGTTTTCTTTCCCCTTTATGTCTTTGATGTCAAAATCATACTCACTCAAGAAGGCCATCCATCTGGTCTGATTGGTATTCATGTTTGGTTGGCTAAAAAAATATTTAGGCTTATATGATTAGTAATCAAAGTGAACTTCCTACCAATAAAATAGTATCTCCACTTTTTTAGTGTGCAGATGACTACTTCTAAGTCAATGTCATGAAGTATATAATTTTTCTCGTTTTATTTTGGTTTACGAGATTCATAAGCCACTATATTTCCTTCTTGCTTAATTACACCTCTAAGACCCTCCAAGTAAACATCAATGCATACCTCAAAATATTTATCAGGATCTGTTATTTTTAGCACACGGAAAATAGTGTGTAGATATTTTAATTTCTCAAAGATTTCTTGGCACTATTGTGTCCATATGAATTTTGACCCTTTCTTTTACAAGGCAGTTATAGGGTATTCCATCCTAGAGAAAAATTTTATGAATCTTTCATAATAACCTGTGATTCCCATGAATGACCTTACATCAACCACGTCTTTTGGAACTGGCCAATTAAGAATGACCTTTACCTTCTCAGGATCCACTCATATCGCTTTGTTTGATATTACATGTCCGAGATATTGTATCTTATCTTGGTAAAATTTTCATTTACTAAACTTCGTGTATAATTAATTTTCATGTAATGTCTATAGTACTACCTCTAAATATTGTTTATGCTCTTACGAGGTATTTGAATATATTAAAATATCATCTATAAAAATTAATACGGGCTTATCCAAGAATTTTTGGAACACATTATTCATCAAACACATAAAGTTAGCAGTTGTATTAGTAAGCCCAGACGGTAACACTATGAATTCATAATGTCGATACCTAGTCTGAAAAGATGTTTTTGGTATGTCTCCATCCTTAATTCTTGGTTGGCGATAACTAGATTTGAGATCTATCTTAGAGAAAAGAGTTTCTCCCTTGACTTGATCAGAGAAATTGTCTATTCAAGGTAAGGGATATTTATTTTAAATTTTTAATGTGTTCAGCTGATGATAATCAATCCAAAGTCTAAATTTTCCATCCTTTCTTTTAACAAAAAGGATATGTGCACCCCATGGTGACACGTAGGGTATGATGTACCCTTTGTTCAATAATTCTTGCAACTGCATCTTCAACTCCATCATTTTGAATACACTCATCCAATAGGGAGCCTTTCATACCAGTACTACTCCTACTATCAGGTCTATGGAGAATTATATTTCTCTCTTAGGTGCTAGGCTAGGAATCTCATTGAGGAACACATTTTGATAATTCCGTATAATTTCTAAATCATCTAAGGACATGGTTGAATTATCTTGTGAGTGGTTGATAGTGAAAAGTTGGCATGATTTCCTTGAAACCTTATTTAATTGTAATGTCAATATCTCGTGCACAGAAATGAGCCTACATATGCCCCTTATAATATGTTTTTCTCCATTTCCTGTGGAACACATGACAATTTTATCAAGAAAACTAACAATTCCCCTGTTTTCTTCCAACCAGTCTATCCCTATTACAATGTCATATAATCCTAAGGGTTGTATGTTTAAATTCATGGTATCCTAATTCTGATTCAGTATCATTAAGCATGCCTTTACCAAACTAGAAAAAATTATTTTGTGCCAATAAATAATTGAAATGGCCAGGACACAAGTTATAATTTTTATCCTCTAATTTACAATTTTCTATGACCTACGGGCTAACATAACTCAAGATGGCACCACGATTTATTAATACAGAAAAAATCAGTTAAAGATAGTACCTTGTATCTCCACCATGGTCGATTGATGCTCTTCTTAGTGCTCTTCCAATATTGCATCGATATATAGAATGCTCCCGACCACATTGTGGAAAGTGGAGATCTCTTGGTTATTTTGTATGTGTTGTACCAATCTCGTGTTATAGGGGTAGTTTCATAGTAGGTGAGATTCACCGCAGCCCCAACACTTTAAAGGCTCTTTATCTTTTCCAGCAAATCATTTGTTAAATTCAATCTGTTTAGATCCAGTTTGAGATTTCATTTAAGATCTTTGGGACTGGTTATTATATTTATTGAAGCTCTGAATTTTTATTCCCCTTACTAGATTGTTTAAACTATCCAATTTTACATCCTTTACCTCCTTGAGCAAATTGATCCTTCTTTTTGTTAGGCTAGGATTTCAAATTTTCATTTCTTTGTTTATTGTGTTGGCAACAAATTCTTCCTTTTGTGATAACCTTATACATGGTTTTTGGGTTATCATATTCGATTAATTACTTAAAAGAGAGTGGGAGGAAATTTATAAAAAAAATTATTTTAACTTTTTCTTACCATATGCAAGGTACATGTTGTAATAGGTGAGTATATTTGGTCACCAACTTGTCTATAGACATTTGTCCCAGTTTTAAATGATGGAATTTGTTAGCCTTGTTGTCAAAATAACACTCAGTTAAATATTTTTCTTTAAACAATTTCCCAAACTCCTCCCAATTAACCTCACGCTCTAAATTCTGAACTGTTCTAACCTCTTCCCACCACAAGAAAGAATTTCCCTATAATTGGTAGGTAGCTAACTTAGATTTCAATTTAGTAGAATAGTCGTAAACTTGAAAGTATATATTTACATTGAGCAACCATGCTTCTACTACTTCCTTATATTCCTAATCATATATTGGGGGTCTAATCTTCTTAAATTCTCCATGTAACTCCATTTTGGGTTTTATTCTAGGCTTAGAATAGAAATTTGATGACCTATGCTCCTTCTCTCTAGATTTTGCTTCCTTACTTTCAACCATGTGTTCTGATGTTTTATGTTTTGACTTCTCTCCTTTGTCTTCTTGCTCTCTCACTATTTCTATCATCTTAGGATTTGACTTGTCTATCATATTTTTTATCAGCTCCTCCTTTATGCACTTTCTTTCAGTAGTCGCTCATGTTTGACATGAAGATTCCCTAATTTTGTTTGTAGATATTTCATCATATTTAATAATCCTCTTGTAGATAATTGTGCCTATTGGCTCAAATGCACATAAATTTCTTTCACGCCTATGTTAGTGTCTTTTTGGGTTTTGCAAATTTCAATTATATATACGCTTTGATGTATTTTGTGTAAGATTAAACATTAATTATTAAATCAAGTCATGGTCGTCACAAAAGTCTTAGTATTTGAACTTAAATCATATACCACATGTAACATCCCCTAGATTTCACATATATAATCATCTTAATTATCATGGAGTGATACAATGATCTAGGTGGATATTGGTGGCCACCCGCCAAGTCCACCTGGACCCCCACCATTGTCTTTCTCAGCATTTTCAGTTTCCTTAATTATAGCACAACTTACTATTTTTAGCAGTTTTTCGGGTCCTGAACTTCCGGAGCCGTTTTGAGGCCCTAAACGACGTTTTTTGGGGAATGGACCGATGTTTCCCGTTCCAACAATGATAGTGCTCGGATAGATCTTTCTAATGAGCTATTTTACGCATCAAACGGAGATCATATGCCAAAGTTACGACCCCGGGAAGTTGATGTACCAATTTACCCCCAAACGGGGCCCACAGTTTGGCATTTCATCTCCTAGGGTTAGGTTTTGGAATGTTAAGGGTTTTCCATTGTTTCTTAACAATAAATAGGCCTTCGAGCCTCATTGTAACACAGTTCAGAGGCATGTAGCTATCACATCTCTTCTCAGAGATAAGCTACCATCGCCCTAGCTGGTTGATTTCCATTTCTGGTTGTAAGCATATTTCAGTATTTTCCATTAATGAAATGAAGTATTATTTCCGCTGCATCTTTGTGTATATGGTTATCTCTGTAATTTGTTGCGTTCCTGTTTAAATTCGGATCAGTGGTATCAGAGCGGTCTGCTTTTTCTCTGTTTTTCTTTGCATCTCCCCAACAAGGTCGGGATATAAGGAGTTAGGGCTTGAACTGGTTGAACCTTTGCAAGACCAGCCTCGCAAATCCCGACGGCCTCACATGGCGGACGAGAAGAAAGACGAGGGGGCAGGAGATCCCATCAAAATCTTGCTCGAAGAAGCCCTCGAGCGACAACGGAACGCGATGATGGACAGCTTTGCCCAGATCCTTCAGCGGCTACCCAGAAGCAACGCATCGGCTTCCAGTAGCTACTCTGGAAACGCCACACCCTTTAAGGTACAAGTTAATTTTGAAATCCCCATATTCGAGGGTCAGATAGACGCAAATGCCGTAGATAAATGGTTAAATCTGCTAGAGGGTTATTTTCTGTTCATGAATTTTCGAGTCGGGAAAAGATTGTTTTTGCTCTTCTCAAAGCAGCCCCCCACGTCAAGGACTGATGGGAAACCTACTACGAGCAGAAGGATGAAAGTACTGGCTCACTATTTTCAGCCGCACCCACCTGGGATTCATTATGGGATGCCATCAAGGAGCAGTACTACCCTGTCGGAAGCTATGAGGATGAATACATAAAGTGGACCACGCTGCGGCAGGGAAGGGACCAAGACGTGCCGGAGTTCACCAATCATTTCCATACCCTTCGAACAAAGTTGGGTATCAAGGATTCGGAGCAACATTTGATACTCAAATATCGTGGATGTCTGCACAAGTACATCCAGGAAGAAATACAATTCCTAAACATCCCCTCGCTTGGCGCAGCATACCGATATGCCGTCAAGGTCAAGCAGAAGTTTAAACAAAAGAAGCGAGACTTTGGATCTGCGAATCCAAAGCAGGGGAAAGGTGCCCCTAAACCACAGAACAAAGGACAAAGCCAAGGAGAGACAGCCCAAGAAAACCAGCCGAAGCTGCAAGCAAAGAACAGCGCCGTGAAGCCGAGAAAGGACACTGGAAAATGGTGCGAGTTCCATAAGAGCTCCACTCACAACACAAGTGAGTGTCGGGCCAAGCAGTCACTGGTGGCTGAGCTAAAGGTTTCAGAATCAGATGCATGTTCCGACTTTGAGACAGAACCCGATAAGGGGTATGAAAAAGGGAAGCAGATCATTGATGCGGATCCCAGCGCCACTGTTGCTACCGCAAAGATCCAGAAAAATGAACCCGAAGATCCAGAGGAGGAGGAGTGTCTCTTCCACTCCCAGATGTGGGTAAAGGGCTCCCCGATACAGTTCATTGTTGATAGCGGGAGTCAAAAGAACCTCATTTCGGCAGAGGTCGTGAAGTGGTTGGGCTTACCGACCACAGCACATCCACAACCATACACCATTGGGTGGCTTCACCAAGGACGAGATCTTCGCGTGAGCCAGCAGTGTCGCCTTCCATACAACATCAAGCCCTTCACGGATGAGGTATTGTGTGACATTGCTCCCCTTGAAGTTTGTGATGTATTACTAGGACAACCATACTTGTGGAAGCGACATGATGTGTATGAATCAAGGCCCCGTGCTGTTATTATTACATTGGGAAATAAGTTGTTCAGGATACCAGAGGTAGCACCACCTGCCGCCATCTCTTTGATTACTGCAAAACAATGCAATAAGATCATTTCCAAAACCAGGAAATTTGTTTTCATGATGATATGCCCTCAAGGAAAGAAGAAGACAGTGGCCGCGGCCTCCAAACGGGGTCCCTCTTCACGACAACTACAGATGGACAAGGTTGTGGAGGAGTACGAGGACATCTTCACCTCCCCGGCAGGGGTTCCTCTGCATTGTCAAGTCAAGCACTCCATCGATCTGACCCTAGGTGCGCCGCTACCCAATGGACCAATTTATCGGCGCTCCGTTCTGGAGAACAATGAAATCAAGAGGCAGATTCAGGAGCTCCTGCAGAAAGGTCACATCCGTCCGAGTTCATCACCCTGTGGGAGCCCGATCGTGTTGGTACAGAAGAAGGATGGGACATGGAGACTCTGTATTGACTATCGGGCGCTGAACAAGATCATTGTCCGTAATAGGTACCCAATCCCGTGGATTGATGACCTCCTAGACCAACTAAAGGGGGCGAAATATTTCAGCAAGATCGATCTGAAGTCAGGATATCGCCAGGTACCAATCGAACCCTCCGATGTGTGGAAGACTGCCTTCAAATCCAAGGAGGGCCTCTTCGAATGGTTGGTCATGCCTTTCGGATTGACGAATGCTCCTGCAACCTTTATGAGGCTAATGGATGACATCTTGCAGCCATTCACCAACTCCTTTATAGTAGTATACTTGGATGACATTCTGATCTTTAGCCAGAGTTGGGAAGAGCACCTCCACCACATCCGACAGGTTCTCCAAACACTGCGGCAACACAAGCTATGTGCCAATTTGGAGAAATGCACTTTTGGAATGACCCAGGTTCAGTATCTGGGATACATCATTGATGAATAGGGGGTGCATGTCGATCCAGCCAAGATCCAAGTCATTCGGGATTGGCCCTCTCCAACCACTCTAACAGAGCTCCGCAGCTTTCTAGGTCTTGCCAACTTCTACCGCAGGTTTGTGTTGGGGTTTTCTCATATTTCTTGGCCCTTGAGTCAAGTCACCAAGGGCGGGGCGAAAGCAAAATTCTTTTGGTCTGAATCTCAACAGAAGGCATTCAGGGAGTTGAAGGATCGCCTCTCCATGGCACCAGTGCTCGCGTTACCAGATTTACAACAACCATTTGAGGTCGATACAGATGCCTCTGACTATGCTATTGGGGCAGTCCTTACTCAACATGGACATCCAGTGGCATATCACAGTGAAACACTTTCAGACACAGTCCGGAAGTACCCCACTTATGATAAAGAGATGTATTCCATTATACAGGCCTGCCGACAATGGAAGCATTACATTTTGGGGAAGGAAACGATCATCCACACAGACCACCGACCTCTACAGTTCATACAGACCCAAGGGAAATTGCAGAATGATCGCCATCAGAAGTGGTCTACATACCTGCAACAGTTTCACTTGAATATCAAGTATAAAAAGGGCAGCACCAATAATGTTGCAGATTGCCTCAGTCGGCCACCGATCATGGCGCTAACCACCGTGCTCAACTCTTGTGGGCACGAGACTTTTGATTGGCCACTTCTCTACAAAAGCGACCCAGAATTCGGCCACACATACCAGACACTCTTGGAGGGTCGGCATGTTGCAGATTTTCACCTCCAGGACGCCCTATTATGCCACCTCGGTCACCTTTGTGTTCCTTCAAGCGAGCGTGCCAAGATGATTTGGGAAGCACACTACAGTCGGGCTGCTGGGCATTTCGGGGTCGAGAAAACAATGGCAGTACTACAAAATTATTTATATTGGCTGAATCTTTGACAGGATGTTGGGAAGTACATCCGATCATGTACTGCCTGTGCCATTGCCAAACCGACCATTAAGAAGCACGACCTCTATACCCCGTTGCCTACCCCTAGTCGACCTTGGGAATCCATCTCCATGGATTACATGTCAGGCCTTCCTTCCACTAAGCATGGAAATGACTGTGTTTTTGTGGTCGTCGATAGGTTCTCGAAGATGGCCATTATGATGGCCTGCAAGAAGAATATCACAGTAGAAGCCACTGCTAAACTCTTCTTTGAACGAGTTTGGGTGCACTTTGGGATCCCACAGTCTATCATCTCAGATCGGGACAGTCGGTTTCTCAGCACATTTTGGTCCAGTCTCTGGTCAATGCTAGACACCAAACTCACGAAGTCCACAGCCTTCCATCCTGAAACTGATGGCCAGACAGAGGTTGTCAACAGGATGATTGTGCACATTCTGCGCATGTATAACTCAAAGCATCCACGCACATGGGACGAGAGCCTCCCCTATGTTCAGCACAGCTACAACCGAGCTCTTCACAGCTCCACTGGCCATAGCCCTTTTCAGGTGGGTTTGGGATTCCAGCTACTATGCCCCATTGATGTGGCCATGCCCCTTGCAGCTACTCATATGAATTCAGCTCATGTCCAGTCCGAAACAGATAAGGCCACCAACTTCATTGAGCGCATCCAACATATTCGCCAGCAGGTCCATGACATTCTTGAGAAATCAAATGCCAAGTACAAGCAACGACATGATCAACACCGGGTGCCACACAAGTTTCAGGTGGGCGACAAAGTCTGGTTGCATTTGCAAAAGGAACGCCTTACTGGAGCCTATCGGAAATTGAGACCACTCCGATATGGTCCTTACACCATTACTAAGGCTATGGGAGACAATGCATTTAAGCTCAGCATTCCCCCATTCCTTGGCCTGCACCCAGTGTTCAATGTGGACCGCCTTCAGCCATACTTTCCACCATTGCTAGACACATCCGACATTGCAGAACAGCTCAAACCCACAGAATTAAATCCAGTTTGCATGGAACAAGCTGCAACTGATCAGATCATGGACACACAGATCAAGAACACTCGCCAACAGAATATCCAACTGTATCGAGTTGTCAAAGCAGGCCAACTCCTTCAGCAGGGCAAGTGGCTCACCAGGGAACAAATTCAGCAGAAGTTTCCTCATCTCATGGAGGAACTCAACGCAATGGGGACCATTGCTTCCTAAGGGGGGAGGAATGATCCAGGTGGATATTGGTGGCCACCTGCCAAGTCCACCTGGACCCCCACCATTGTCTTTCTCAGCATTTTCAGTTTCCTTAATTATAGCACAACTTACTATTTTTAGCAGTTTTTCGGGTCCTGAACTTCCGGAGCCGTTTTGAGGCCCTAAACGACGTTTTTTGGGGAATCCGGGGGCAACATCGGTCCATTTGCACGTTCCAAAAATGATAGTGCTCGGATAGATCTTTCTAATGAGCTATTGTACGCGTCAAACGGAGATCATATGCCAAAGTTACGACCCCGGGAAGTTGATGTACCAATTTACCCCCAAACAGGGCCCACAGTTTGGCGTTTCATCTCCTAGGGTTAGGTTTTGGAATGTTAAGGGCTTTCCATTGTTTCTCAACAATAAATAGGCCTTCGAGCCTCATTGTAACACAGTTCAGAGGCATGTAGCCATCACATCTCTTCTCAGAGATAAGCTACCATCGCCCTAGCTGGTTGATTTCCATTTCTGGTTGTAAGCATATTTCAGTATTTTCCATTAATGAAATGAAGTATTATTTCCACTGCATCTTTGTGTATATGGTTATCTCTGTAATTTGTTGCATTCCTGTTTAAATCCGGATCATACAATGTATTTTTTAATAATAATAATAATAAAATTATATCTATAAAGTATTTGTTGGAACCTCTTTCTCTTATAAATAAAATAGCTTATAAATACAATAGCATATATAATGTCTTACTTAAATTGCATTATTATTGTTGCACTAGTGATCATGTACGCTCTTGTATTATACTTCTCAGATTTTAGTTCCAATATCACAAAAATAATTGTTTAACTATACTTGATTTCTTTATCTTCTTTTGTTCAAGTGCCTAGATATATTACGTTAAATAAGCAGTTTTAAGCCCTTACCAAATGACCAAGGGTGTAATTAATTTGGATATATATATATATATATATATATATATATATATGGTCATAGTAATTATGTTTTCTCTCTAACCCTCACCTGTAAAATTGGGTGTACTTTTTCTAACGTATCACTTTTGTATTAATGTGCCACTACTTATATTTGTTCCCCTGACCTAAATGAAATACAACTTGGTTATATGCATGATTTCCTTGTTCGATAGTCTCGTATTTGTTATAATATGTTCTCCAGTATGGTCCTTTCAAGCCATGACATAATTGTATTAACTAGTCCTCGTCGAAATACTTAACTATAACCCATGCTTCAGGTGCATTAAATAATGCTTAAAGAAAGGGCCTGCACTTGGTTGGAACCCTGGCCAGTTGTCATGCTTCAACGATGGAGATTTAGATGGGATTGATCAATGGTGGTGATTAGTTTGTAGGTAGTTATGGTAACGATCTACCTACCTTTGCCCAACAATCCCATTTTCCATTTTGTTAAGCCGTGAGTCAAGCTCCAGAATTCATATAATTATTTTCATAATAGTTAAGTGTTTTTCCTTCATATATGGAGAGTTTTGATGTTGAAGTTTCATTATTCTGCTTGCCTCACTTATAGTGTTAGTATGTGACTGATAAAGAGTGTGGAGACTTGTGGAATGATTCCATTTGGAAAGGTTTCATGGTGCTCACTTTTGTTACCTCTATACTATGTATTACAACATTATTCGTAATACAATTTAGAATTATATCTACTAAAACATGTTTTTTTTCTTTCTAATGACAGGTTAAACCTAGGTCCTCATCCGAGGGTTTCGGTTGTGGTTATACAAGGTTTTCACTGTACAACCTTACTCTAGAATTTCTCAATGCTTTCCTCAAGGTAAGGCAGGGTTACTCCAAACTATAACCTCTATTGTTACCAAATAATTTCTTTGGTTGTTGATTCAGAGGTTAGTTAATGAATTTTCATCTCTATGCCAGGATGTTAAGCGAGAAACTCCTTTCCTGTCCTCAAGGTAATATATAAATTGTCTAATCTTAATCTGCTCCTTATCTTTCTTTATGGGTTTCTCCTTCTACAATCCATTTCAGGTATTCGACTAGGGTCTCTTTCCATTTTTCGCAAATTAGTTATTGTTGGCGTGGGTTTAAGTATTTGGGTATCTATTGGAGCCAAATATGTGAGACTATCCTCCTCTTGTCGTGCCCAAACTAGGTTCTTATTTTCTTATTATTATTTTATAGGAAAATGAAGCCATTATAGGCTTCAACTTGGCAGTTTACCAGAAGAAATCTTTGATTCTAAGGCCTCGGTGAAGAAAACCTATATGGCCATAGTCGCCCATCCTAGACTACGTATTGTTGTTGAAAGTTTTAAAAACATTTTTAGATATATAGTCAGTGTTATAACTAATCATTTGTAATACTTTATTTTATTTTACAGAGGGCGAGGGTTATTCATTTATTACCTTTCAACATTTACTTTCTACATAAGATATATGGTCTTTGTTTGCATTGCCAAAAATGTGCTTTGTATATTTTTTCTAAAGGAAAATGGTTTCCTCTTCCTGGGCCTGTGGTGCTTACAGATAATGTTACATATGCATGCATACTTTATTTTTTCCATACATATGCTTTCTTTGCTATTTTTCCATGAATTTTTTGGTGTGTTCAACGTTCTATTGTGTTTCGTTTTATTTTCTATGTACTGGAAAAAGGATAGCTCGATCAAGCGAGAAAGCTCCTGGTTGCGTGTGTAAATGACTACTTGGTTACTGGAAATTTATGACTAGCAATGCTCGATCGATCTCTTAACTCTGTAACAATGACAATTAATCAATTGAATATATTGATACTTGCATGTTGGTGTTTGTGGGGGTTGATGATTAGAAAATCTTCATCAAACTTTTCTATCTTTATCGACGAACTATTAACAGTAAGATCTTTCTCGATGAGAGTTGTCAAATTGTTCAACCCTGCAAATAGCTCGAACTAGGGTTTGTTCAACCATAGATCAAGCTATTTCAAAATTTACATCTTCAACATGTCCAATATATCACCTGGATCAGCCAAGGAATTGATAACATGACTTCACATCAAGGAGTTCCTTAAGAGAGCACTCATCACCATTTATCCAAGACCCCTCAAGGAGTTCCTTAAGAGAGCACTCATAACCATTTATCCAAGACCCCGTGGACGAGCACGTAAAGCTATCAATAGATATTTTTAAGTGCTCAATCTAACTTTATAGAGTTTTAGGCAGTGCCTAAAAAATAGAGTTTTAGGTCCCCTTCTATAGATTTCCACCATCTTGTGTCATAACGAACATCACCATCTTGAGCGAAAATAAAGCAAAACTTGTCTCAATAGATCTTTTTAGGTTATAGAGTTTTAGAAAGTGCCTAACAAATAGAGCTTTATGTCCCCTTCTATAGATTTCCACCATCTTGTGTCATAACAAACATCACCATCTTGAGCGAAAATAAAGCAAAACTTGTCTCAATAGATCTTTTGAGGTGCTGAATCTTGTTGGGTTGTGTTATATTCTTTCCACGACTAACCTACGTAGTGAACCGGGGAGTTAGAGGGGGGGCGGATCCCCCCCTTTGTTGCGTCGATTGCCCAGTGGGGCGGTCACAGGGGGGGCAGCAGCCCCCCTGTCCGGGGGGTTTGAGGGGAGCGGGTAGCCCCCCTCTACGGGGTCTGGGGCAGCGCTCCGAGAAATTTTTTTTTGGACCCTATATTAGGTTGGGCGAACCTACCTATGGTTTTCAGTCCATGTTTTGGAGAAATGGTTTTTCGTTCCATGGTATTGGATGCTTCGGCATGTATAAATATGTATTGTAACATTGAAAGGAACATAATGAAAAATCAAGCTGGTAGTCTCGGTTTTGGGATCCAGGGGAAAATCTCTGTGTATATGTGTTTTATGTGTTATGCTCTCGCACTATTTATTTTCTGTGTTTTAGAATTCGTATGTAGGTAATTTATGTACGGGGTTAAAACCTACATTTGGTATCAGAGTTGTTTTGGCTTCAAGGGGACGCCTTTGTTGCTGAGGGGTTTCGCTCAGGCCTTTGGTAAACCCTGTTCAGTGGGAGATTTGTGATATCAATTCTAGTGGTGAAAGAAGATGGCGAGCAGTGGAAAGATAGAGATCGAGAAATTTAATGGTTAGAGTTTTGAGTTGTGGAAACTCAAGATGGAGGATCTGTTGGTGGATAAAGATCAGCGGATCGTGGTAGATCCGGGTACTAAACCAATGGGAGTGTCCGATGAACAATGGAAGAAGTTGGAGCGAAAGGTCAGATTCAGTATTGCTGAATGTATCAGGGGAAGCTACGGCGAAGACTTTGTGGGACTAGTTAGGGACTTTGTACCAATCTAAGTCTCTGGTGAATAAACTGTTCTTGCAGAAAAAGTTGTATAACTTGAGGATGAAATATGGAGACTTGGTGACAAAGCATCTGAACGCATTTAATATTGTGGTAAGTCAATTAGCATGTATTGATATTAAAATTTCAGATGAAGATAAGTGCATTTGTTTGTTGTGTTCTCTACTAGATTCGTGGGATAGTCTGGTTATTGCAATAGGTAGCAATGCAACTGCCTTTCATTTTAATGAAACAGTCTCATCCTTGCTAACAGAGGAGATGAGACGAAAAAATATGGAGAGCCAAAATGGTGATGCCTTGTATATATGAGGATGGTCCCAGAACAGAAACAAAAATAAGTCATCAAGTGGGAGATCTAAATATAGAGGGAGATCTAAATCTCCAAGAAAACATGTAAAGCTGGTGTGCTAGAAATGCAGAAAGGAAGGGCACTTCAAAAGGGACCGTAAATCTAAAGCTCCTGATAAAGGAAAGGGATCTGATGATGCTCCTTCTGTAGAGGCAAAAACCACCTCAGATTAAGGTGGGGATGTGTACTTAGCTTTTCCAAGTACACATGTAGATCATGAGGCATGGTTGATTGACTCATGTGCATCCTTTCACTTCACTCCCCATAGAGAGTGGTTCTGCGAGTATGAGAAATACGATGGTGGTGATTTCTTCTTGGGGGATGACAGGAAGGCTAGAATCACTAGTCGTGGAAAAGTAAAGTTGAAGTTGCAAGGTGGAAGGGTTAGAACACTTCCGAGTGTTCTGCATATTCCTACATTGGCCAGAAATATGATTTCTATAAGCAAGTTGGATGATGCAGGTGTAAAAACAGTGTTCGAGAAGGGTACCTGCAAGATGGTTCGGGGAGCTCGAACTGGAACTCTGTGCAAGCTGCAAGGTAGAACTGTTGTTGATGGGTGCAACATTTAGGTGGTTCCTGAAAGTGGAGCAGAAAATCTAGTGGTCTTTGGAGAGAAGACCATGTTGTGGCATCAAAGGCTTGGATGTATTGGAGAGAAGGGCCTTTGAATACTTCATGATAAAGGTATGGTAGAAGGTATGAGTAATAGCTCTGTGGACTTTGATTTTTGTGAAAATTATGTATATGGGAAGCAGAATCGGGTGAGTATCCCCTCTGGTGGTAAGAGGGCGAAACAGATATTAGAGCTTGTGCACAGTGATGTGTTTGGACCTGTGAAGGTTCCATCACTGGGTAAGTCTATGTACTATGTATCATTTATAGATGACTTCTCAAGGAATACATGGATATATTTCCTTAAGAATAAATCTGAAGTCTTTGACAGGTTTAAAGAATTAAGTCTCTAGTGGAAAACCAAACAGAGAAGAAGATAAAGGTGATGAGGACAAATAACAGTGGAGAGTTTTGTAGTAAGGAATTTGAAGAATTCTGTAAGAAGTGTGGTATAGCACGACAGAAGACTACTCCATATACACCTCAGCAAAATGGAGTTGCAGAAAGAATGAACAAGACGTTGATGGAAAGGGCAAGAAGCATGCTCAGTGGTGCCGGGTTAGGACAGGAATTCTGGGTAGAGGCGGTGGAGATAGCATGTTACCTGGTCAACGGATCACCTTCATTAGCGTTGGAGGATAAGACTCCACAAGAGGTATGGACTGGTAAGAAACCCTCTCTTTCACATCTGAGGGTATTTGGATGTGATGCATATGTACATGTTCCAAAGGAGAAACAAACCAAGTTGGATAGTAAATCTAAAAAGTGCATCTTTATTGGGTATAAGGATGGTTTAAAGGGTTATAAGCTTTGGAACCCAGCAACAAGGAAGGTTTTGTACAGCCGAGATGTGGCGTTTAGTGAGGTGAAAGATGCTATTAAACATGAAGTCCAACAAAAGGAACCTGAGAAGATAGAGTTTGAGCTAAAGGAGGAAGAATCAGACTCTACAGCAAAGGACGAATCAAAAGATGAAGAGCCACAAGCACAGGGTGTAAGAAGATTAGTTCGAGAAAGAAGGCAGCCAGAAAGGTATAGTCCATCTGCTTTCTGTTCAAATTTTGTTTTATCTATTACTGATGATGATCCCAGAACTGTGAAGGAAGTAGTAGATTCAGAGAATGGAAAAGTCTGGAAAGAGGCCATGGTTGATGAAATGGCATCTTTACACAAAAATGAGGCTTAGGATCTGGTGGAGTTGCTGGCTGGAAGGAAACCCATTAGTAGCAAATGGGTGTTCAAGAAGAAGATAAATGCAGAAGGAAAGGTGGAGAAATAAAAAGTTCGATTAGTAGCAAAAGGTTATTCCCAGGTGCCGGGAATTGATTTTGGTGATATTTTTTCTCCTGTTGCCAAGATAACTTCTATTAGGTTACTTTTATCTGTTGTTGCTGCTTTTGATTTTGAGGTAGAATAGATGGATGTGAAGACAACATTTCTTCATGGGGATTTGGAAGAGGAGATCTAGATGAAGCAACCTGAAGGCTTTGCAGTGAAGGGTAAGAAAGAACTGGTATGCAAGTTAAAGAAGTCTTTGTATGGGTTAAAACAATCACCAAGGATGTGGTATCAGAAATTTGATACATTTATACGAGGACTTAGCTTCACAAGAAGCAAAGCAGATTACTATGTGTACTTTAAATTAATTGGTGACCGTGTTATTTATCCAATCTTGTATGTGGATGATATGTTGCTGGTTGGAAATGACAAAGAAATTATCCAAGATTTGAAAACCCAATTGTCCTCCAAATTTGACATGAAAGATCTTGGTGTTGCAAACTGTATTTTGGGCATGGAAATTAAAAAAGATAGGTCAAAGAGGAAGCTCTATTTAAACCAGAGGAAGTATGTCAAGACAATACTGCAGAGGCTTAATATGCAGGATAGTAAACCGGTGAAGTTTCCTATTCCTGTAGGTGTAAAGTTATTTATTGAACAGTGTCCCAAGACACAAGAAGAGGAAGAGGATATGTTTTGTGTTCCATATGAAAGTGTAGTCAGTACCCTGATGTATGCAATGGTTTGTACTAGACCAGACATTGCACATGCAGTGGGAGTATTGAGTAGGTTTATGTCAAAACCAGGGAAGGAGCACTGGACAACAGTGAAGCGGGTTTTTAGGTATTTTTGTGGCACTAGTGATTATGGTTTATGCTACCAAGGAAGACCAGGATTGGACATAGTGTTTGATATTCATGGCTTTGTTGATGCAGACTGGGCTGGAGATCTGGATCAGAGAAGATCTACAAGTGGGTATGTGTTTAACCTATTTGGAGGTGCAGTCAGTTGGATGAGTAAGAAATAATATGTAGTGGCACTATCAACTATAGAGGCAGAATACATGGCAGCCACTCATGCAAGCAAGGAAGCAGTTTGGTTGTAGAGATTGTGTTCAAGTATGGGGTTAGTACAGGGAGCTATAAGGATATACTGTGATAGCCAAAGTACAATTTTCTTAGCAAAGAACCCTGCTTATCATTCAAAGACAAAGCACATTGATGTTCAGTATCACTTTGTGAGGGATATGATAGAAGACAAAAAGGTGTTGCTGGTAAAGGTGGAAACTTTGAAGAATACTGCAGATGCATTGACAAAATCTGTGAACTTTGAGAAGTTCTCCTGGTGTAGAGAAACAATGGATGTTTCAGGGTTGGAAAAATGACTAAGCTCTCCTGTGGCCCTCTGTGGAAAGAAAACAACAAGTGGGAGAATGTTGGGTTGTGTTATATTCTTTCCACAACTAACCTACTTAGTGAACCAGGGGGTTAGAGTGGGGGCGGAGCCCCCCCTTTGTTGCGTTGATTGCGCAGTTGGGGGGGTCATGGGGGAGGGGGGGGCGGCAACCCCCCCTGTCCGGGGGGTTTGAGTGGGGTGGGTAGCCCCCCTCTACGGGGTCCAAGGCAATGCCCTGGGAAAAATAAAATTGGACCCTATATTAGGTTGAGCAAACCTACCTATGGTTTTCAGTCCATGGTTTTGGACGCGATGGTTTTTCGGTCCATGGTATTGGATGCTTCGGCATGTATAAATATGTATTGTAACATTGAAAGGAACATAATGAAAAATCAAGCTAGTAGTCCCGGTTTTGGGATCCAGGGGAAAATCTCTGTGTATATGTGTTTTATGTGTTATGCTCTCGCATTGTTTATTTTCTGTGTTTTATATTTCATATGCAAGTAATTTATGTATGGAGTTAAAACCTACAAATCTAACTTTATAGAGTTTTAAGCAGTGCCTGAAAAATAAAGTTTTAGGTCCCCTTCTATAGATTTCTCTACAACACCATCTTGTGTCATAACGAACGTCACCATCTTGAGCAAAAATAAAGCAAAACTTGTCCTAAGGTGATGGAGTTGATGATATTGAATTCTTGAAGGAATCCTCTCCTCTATCAAGTGGCATATGAGTTTGACATGTTTTCGACAATTTTGAAGAGGTTTAAAAAAAATTAATAAAAAATAAAAAATAAACAAAAATAAAAAATAAAAATCCACAAAATTGCAGTCACTGCAATTACATCCTATTCAATAACGTACATCCTATTGAATAAGGTACGCTTTCTTTTTTAGTTTAATTAAATAAAATTGCAGTCAGTGCAATTACATCCTTTTCAATAATGTACAACCTATTCAATAAGGTACGCTTTCTTTTTGAGTTTAATTAAATAGTATATAAAAATCATACACAAACACGTGTATTTGAAAAATTCAATTCATATATTAATTCATAAACTTTAAAAAATAATAAAAATATAATTTTGTATAAAAGAATAAAAGTTTCAATATGCATTTTATATATATATATAAAGTTATTTTGCACAAAAATAGGCATACAAGGTAAGATGTGTGAAAAATTGCAAATGAAAAATATTTAATTTAATTAAAAATTGTTAAATAATATGATAATAATATATTTTTTAAATAATATTATTAGGACAATAACATAATTCTCCAAAAATGTCTTTTTATTTTAAATCAAAATTCATAACGTTTATATAAATTTTCAATGCTTCAATTGGATAAAAGAATAAAATTTTGAAATTCCATCACCATATTTGGCCCAAAAATGTAAACTATCTTCACGGATTGAGTGATTCAACAATTGCCAAGGTTTAAAAAATCATAATAACTAAATTATAATTTTATTTTAAAATATTTATGTTATTATTAATTATAAAAATAATAATAATAATAATAATATTCCCCACTTTACTATGAGAATTCTTAATTTAGAAATAAGTTTGTTATCCAATATCATAACTTACAAATACCACTTATGGAAAAAAAAACTATGAGTACAAGAGTTATTTTAATGTATTTTATTTAATTAATCAATCTAATTAAAAAGTTAAAGAAACATAACCAACATAAGTCTATATTTTAATCTATGACTATTAAAAAAATTCTAAAATATTCCATAAAAGTTAAATCATTCACCATATCATTATCAATAATTAAATTGAAATTTTGCAATGCTCCCTTAAATGAATAGTTTTTTTGACCCAATTTTACTGCCTAATCATAGAAGACATTGCTCAACTTCTTACGACTATCGGATAGCAGAGAATATTTGGAACAACAAACATAATGCCATTAAACCCTACAGCGGCCAACCCCCAATCTGAAGTAAGGGCGCTACACAATAATATATCATAAAAAAGCAACACAACTTGCCTTCGAGTCATTATGGTGGGTTACAATAAATCATTGAACTTAATAGATATCAAATGCATTGTTTACTCAATAGTAAGAAGAGGAATGGACAGGAACCGCAGGCTACTTGCAATGTTGTAATGTCCCAAACTCAGAAAATTTGGAACAAACACTGATATACAAAATCAAATGTGATTCATACACAGAAAAATTAAATGAACAACAAATGTTCAACACACAACAAAAATGTGAACCAGCTGAGCCATTTTATTAATGGAGTGGAGCAAGTACAATAGTGTGGAAAATGCACCTGAGCTTGCCTCAAGGGAAATCTTGACAGAACTCAGGTGTCAAACAGTAATCTCAATGCTGGAAAGAACTGCTCCTCTAATACTCTATGTTGTCTCCTAGTAACTACAACTGCTCGCTCGAAAGGAGGTACAAGAAACCTCGCCTTTGGTGCTCAAAAAGTGATGAAACTTCAACCACAAACACTTTGGAAAAAAACCCAAAAAACTCAAAAATGGTTTGGCCTGATTTTTACCTCCCAAAATCGACCCCCAAAGGCACTATGCAATCCCGAGCAATTATACATTGTCTGCTGCAAAGATACGGCCAAAAACCCCACTTACGGTGCTCAAAAAATTGTGAAACGTTATATCTGGAATCCTTGTCAAAAACCCAAAAATGGTTTGGCTATATTTTGACCTCCCAAATTCGACCTCCAAATAGCTCCACAAATACGGCCTGCAAGGAATTGCCACAAAGTCATCCTCCAAGCTTTGAAATGGAAGCAAACACCACTCCAAATATCCCCTCTAACCTCCACGACAAAGCTCAACCTCAAGGACTGATACTCTACCCACCAAATGAGCTCCCACACATTGCTTCTGTGCTAACCCATGTAGTGCGAAAGTAACACTGCCAAGCCAGAAGCTCAATCAGCTCCCAAACTCTCCTAGACGTTGAAAATCCTCCCTAGCCTCCTCTCCAGAAAATAATATGTCAAATATCCACTGCTAAGCACCACCAATGAACTTGGCCTCCTCTCCACTGCATCCCCAAGTAATACACACAACCTAGAAGGGAATGATATCATTGGGAATCACAATGTGATCCTCCTCCTGAAGAAATGAAGAAAAACTTCCTAGGGTGGCACTTGAAGTCCCCCGAAGAAAGGGTGAGCTCTTCACCTTAAGAACTCATGCTAAACATCCTGTGAATCGGCTAAGCAGCTTGAGAAACCTAAGAGAAATTGATATACTCCAATAAGATGAATGAAATGAGGAGAGCTACCTTCCTTATATAGATTTCATGGAGCACTTTTCCCTCCAATTTTACCTTTATCGTGGACCCTCACTTAACCACCTACATGCAAAACTTAACCACCTTCATGCCGACTGAACTAGGGAGTGCATATTTCCCTAGTGTGGGTGGTCCTCAAGTGTAATTTAACCACAACAAAATAACTTCTCTTAACTCTAATCTTCTAATAAAAATCGAATAGGCCCCACTATCTCCAAAATTGGCCCAAAAATGCAATAATTAGTCTTATTCCAAATTCATTTAGGAAGAGACATTACAATCCTCCCCTCCCAAATGTTGCTTGTCCCCAAGAAACTTCAGTGCTAGATGCTCAAGTATGTGCTCGCCCTCCCAAGTAGAATCCTCATCCGGCAAGCTCCTCCAAGGCACCAAAAATCGCTTGTCCTCAAGCAATGCCAGAACGAGCGTCCTCTCTAACTGTTGTTCCCCACTGCCACTACAACATGTGTCAGGGTCCCAGATGTGCCACCGAATCATCCCTGACCTCATAATTGTCCTAATATGAAAGAATCCTTCAATACCAGGATCCCAGACCATCCTCTCCAACATGAAGCTCCCCTCACTCCACTCCCTATCATACCCGGTACAACTACCAAAAGTCCCTTGCTCCATTAGTGACTTGCTAAAGCCCAATCGAAGATCTGTATGATCTCCCCGTGCAGTGGTCGACACATCCCTAAAGGTTATTGAGCTGTGAAGAGTTATGATGCCCTAGTTCCCTACTAGTCCCAGAGTGGTGCCACCATCTTGACGTTGCGCTACTATGTCATACTCCCCATCATGCACAGACAATATCCTCCTCTCCTAGAACTCGATGGTGGAATACTGAAATAGGTGAGACACATCCTGCCTGGGCATCTCCATGGTGCAAAGGCCTACGCATCCAAATCTAACTCTGAGCCTATGCAGCAACAGAGAATGTCTGCCTCCCCATATGATGAAACCCTCTATGAACCCCCATGTGTCATCCCAAGAGCGAACTATATCACTCTCTGCCACGAATCTCCTCATCACGAGTGATCAATCGATCAACTAAATCCATACATCCCATAGCCAAACTTGCTGCAGCATATCCCTGACAACCGGTGGAATGCCTTTGGCCCTCATCTCTAGTGCCTGCATACCACCCATATATAGGCTCCATACATCATGAACTAATCTGAGGCATGCTAAACTGTCTTTTGGCTGCCACTATGTAGTAGTGACAACCACTAGAAACCATGTGTGCCAAATAGCTACCCCCTGAATGCAACCAATAGATGGGTATCTGATACGCGCAATCGACTCAATGTATGCGGATCCATCTGGCTCTTGCCAAACATTGCGACTGGTTCAGCTACCTGCCCCCTGCAGAATGTGTTAATACAATGTCGGGAACCCGGATACGTACTAGAAAACTGTCTCAGCCATACAGAGTATTCTCTGCTCATGCATGGTCCAGACATGCCCTGTGGAAAGAGTGACACATGCCTCCCCTATGACCACCTCCCTAGGCATAAGGCAGTGATGAATGTTATGTTATCCCTATCAGTGATCACCTCATCCATCCACATGTGGCTGTCAACTCGCTCACTGACTCAATGCCCCCGCTGAGAAGTCTCCCCTCTATTGCACCAAGTGTCATCCAAAAATCTTGGGAGAGCTCCCCATCCCCTGTTGTCCATGTCCAGAGTGTCAAAGGACAACATCCAGATTGCCCATTCCTATAAGTGATGTAGAAGAGGGTCAGGAGTGTGAGTCCCCACGATACCATCAAGTATCGCTCATCTGTGTCCCCCTCGATCCTGGGTGAATTACACCAAAAGGTATGCTCGTATCTCCATCCATGGGTGTCCTTGAAGGCAACACTCCAAGACGTCGTTGTGAAGCACCATATGCCTCTGCATACCACCGATCATCCCAATACTCCTGGACATACCACTATACACCGCAACCTACCTCTATACACTATTGGATACCCTCGACTACAACTATGCCATCCTGTACCATCTTGCTTCCCGCCTGTGTCACTGCACCTGTCATTCCCCGCAATGTACTCAATGTGATGTGATGCACTCCCACTCCACAATGCAGTCCAACACACTACAACACACCATCATGTGTCTGCATGCCCACCTGTAGACCACTGCTCAACTCTAGATGCTCCCACACATCCCTAGATGTGATGGCCTAGAGCTATGTCTCTATGTGTCAGGCCACACCCGATCAATATTATCACCTCCACCATCGCATCACTACCCCCCCGATGAATGAATCTTCCCTCCAAACCCTCCTTGAGGGATTCAAAAAGTGACTCTCCCTATGTGTCAATAGTGATGCCACCACTACTCCACTCCTCTACGTTTTTTGTGCCCCACACAAAAGTGAAGAGTCTCCAGCTCCATACAAGGCACCGTCTGGTGGTCTTCTAATGCCACCCCCTCTGAAAAACTCCTACCAGAGTATGCTAATCACCTAGTGATCTCGTGTACAAATGTCGTAACAAGAAAACCAAAATAGTTTATCCATAAATTGGTCGTCCAATGGTGTTGACTCAGACTCCCCTAAAGAATGTGCATGCTCAACTGTTAGGTTAGTTTCACCATCCAGGATGTAGCCAACTGGCATACTTGGGAAATGATAGGTAGTCACACAGGGAACCCAATGCCAATTTGTGTTGTCGTGAGTCCACCACCATCTCCATAGCCCACTCCACAGGGTACTAACTCAGAATCTCTTTCCATCCAACCCCAAGAGATGGATTGAATGCATGACTCATGCATATAGAACAACCCTAGCATGCAGGTGTTGCACCCTGTGCAACTCAGGTCGTCTCATCTCGCTATCTTGGTCAATACATGAAATCTGACTAGGTAGCTCTGTCTCTCTCTGTCCAATGGGCCAAGGTAATCTAACAGTGTTGCCAACCCTTTCTATGTATGCCCGAAGAGGGCTGCTCTCACGCCCCAATGTGCACTCTAGCTGCACCAGTAGGGAATCCAACCTCTCCCCAACGTGAGTCAATTTAGTCGTGGACTCGACACAAACTGCTTTCATACCCTCCAGCTCCTCGTTCTGCAGCAAAATAACCTCACGCACTAATGCGGCCTTCCTTTTTAATGCTATAAGTTCGACCTGAAACTGGTGGAACTTTCGTGGGCATCTGATCCAGGTGGATGTTGGTGGCCACCCACCTATCCCATTTGGACCCCCACAACTGGCTCTTTCAGTCTTTTCAGTTTCCTAAATTGTAGCACAGTTTACTATTTTTAGCAGTTTTTCGGGTCCTGAACTTCCGGAGCTGTTTTGAGGCCCTAAACAACGTTTTTTGGCAAATTTGGGGCAACATGGGTCCATGGATCAATGTTGCCTCCCAAAGTTGTAGTGCTCGGATAGATCTTTCTAACGAGCTATTGTACGCGTCAAACGAAGATCGTATGCCAAAGTTACGACCCCGGGAAATTGATGTACCAATTTACCCAAACGGGGCCCACAATTTGGCATTTCATCTTCTAGGGTTAGATTTCGGAATGTTAAGGGTTTTCCATTGTTTCTCAACAATAAATAGGCCTTCGAGCCTCATTGTAACACAATTCAGAGGCATGTAGCCACCACATCTCTCCTCAGAGATAAGCTACCATCGCCCTAGCTAGTTTATTTCCATTACCGTTTGTAAGCATATTTCAGTATTTTACATTAATGAAATGAAGTATTATTTCACTGCATATCTGTGTTTATGGTTATCTCTGTAATTTGTTGAGTTCTTGTTTAAATCCGGATCATTGGTATCAGAGCGGTCTGTTTTTTCTCTGTTTTTCTTTGCATGTCCCCAACGAGGTCGAGATATAAGAAGTTAGGGCTTGAACTGGTCGAACCTTTGCAAGACCAGCCTCGCAAATCCCGACGGCCTCCCATGGCAGATGAGAAGAAAGACGAGGGGGCAGGAGATCCTATCAAAATCTTGCTCGAAGAAGCGCTCGAGCGACAAAGGAACGCGATGATGGATACCTTTGCGCAGATCCTTCAGCGGCTACCCAGAGGCGACGCATCAGCTTCCAACAGCGACTCTGGAAACGCCACGCCGTTTAAGGTACAAGTTAATTTTGAAATCCCCATCTTCGAGGGTCAAATAGACGCAGATGCCGTAGATAAATGGTTAAATCTGCTAGATGGGTATTTTTCTGCTCATGAATTTTCAAGTCGAGAAAAGATCGTTTTCGCTCTTCTCAAAGCAGCCCCCCACGTCAAGGACTAGTGGGAAACCTACTGCGAGCAGAAGGGTGAAAGTACAGGCTCACTATTTTCAACCGCACCCACTTGGAATGACTTCCGGGATGCCATCAAGGAGCAGTACTACCCTGTCGGAAGCTATGAGGACAAATACATCAAATGGACCACACTGCGACAGGGACGAGACCAAGATGTGCCGGAGTTCACAAACATTTTTCATACCCTTCGCACACAGTTGGGTATCAAAGATTTTGAGCTGCATCTGGTACTCAAATACCACAGCTGCCTACACAGATACATCCAGGAAGAGATGGGGTTCCTGAACATCTCTTCACTCGGCACAGCATACCGATACGCTGTCAAAATCGAGCAAAAGTTCAAACAGAAGAAGCGAAACTTTGGATCTGCAAATCCGAAGCCCAAAGGACAAAGCCAAGGCGGGGTGACCCAAGACAACCCGTCGAAGCCGCAAGAAAAGAACAACACCACGAAGCCGAAGAAGGACACAGGAAAGTGGTGTGAGTTCCACAAGAGTCCCACTCATAACACAAGTGAGTGTCGGACCAAGCAGTCGTTGGTGGCTGAGTTGAAGGCTTCCGAATCAGATGCATGTTCCGACCCTTAGCCAGAACCTGACAAGGGGAATGGAAAAGGGAAGCAGATCATTGATGCGGATCCCAGCGCCACTGTTGCCACCACCAAGATCCAGAAAGATGAGCCCGAAAATCCAGAGGAAGGGGAGTGTCTTTTCCACTCACAGATGTGGGTGAAGGGTTCGCCGCTACAATTCATTGTCGACAGTGGCAGCCAAAAGAACCTCATTTCAACAGAGGTCGTGAAGCGGTTGGGCCTACCGACTACACCACACCCACAGTCGTACAGTATCGGGTGGCTTCATGAAGGACGAGATCTCAAAGTTCGTCGGCAGTGTCGCCTTCCCTACAGCATCAAGCCCTTCACAGACGAGGTATTGTGTGATGTTACACCTCTGGATGTTTGTGATGTATTATTAGGCCAACCATACTTGTGGAGGTGACAGGCTGTGTATGAGTCAAGGCCTCGTGCTGTCATTATTTCTTTGAATAATTCATTATATAGGATACCGGAGGTAGCCCAACCTACCGCCACATCTTTGATCACCGCTAAGAAAGGCAGCAAGCTCATCTCCCAGACCAGGAAATTCATCTGTCTGGTTCACTCCCAAAGTAAGGGGAAGATTTCCATCAGATCCATGACCCCCGCAAAGGGTTCCTCCATGCAGCAGCAGCAGCAAAGGGATACAGTCATGACAAGACACAGGAACAACTTCTCCTCACCCACAGGGGTACCACACAAGTTTCAGGTGGGTGACAAAGTTTGGTTACATCTGCAGAGAGAACGCCTTACCAGAACCCATCAGAAACTCAGGCGACTCCGACATGGTCCTTACACCAGTACCAAGGCTACGGGCAACAATGCTTTGAAGCACAGCATTCCTCCGTTCCTTGGCTTGCGCTGAGTGTTCAATGTGGACCGTCATCGACCATGCTTCCCACCATTTCTGGACACATAAGAGATTGCAAAACAGCTCACCAGAGACCCAGATCAACAGAAGCTTCCTCATCTCAGGGATGAGCTCAACGCAATGGGGAACATTGCTTCCTAAGGGGGGAGGAATGATCCAGGTGGATGTTGGTGGCCACCCACCTATCCCATTTGGACCCCCACAACTGGCTCTTTCAGTCTTTTCAGTTTCCTAAATTGTAGCACAGTTTACTATTCTTAGCAGTTTTTCGGGTCCTGAACTTCCGGAGCCGTTTTGAGGCCCTAAACGAGTTTTTTTGGCAAATCTGGGGCAACAGGGGTCCATGGACCGATGTTGCCTCCCAAAGTTGTAGTGCTCGGATAGATCTTTCTAACAAGCTAATGTACGCGTCAAACGGAGATCGTATGCCAAAGTTACGACCTCGGGAAATTGATGTACCAATTTACCCAAATGGGGCCCACAATTTGGCGTTTCAACTTCTAGGGTTAGATTTCGGAATGTTAAGGGTTTTCCATTGTTTCTCAACAATAAATAGGCTTTCGAGCCTCATTGTAACACAGTTCAGAGGCATGTAGCCACCACATCTCTCCTCATAGATAAGCTACCATCGCCCTAGCTAGTTTATTTCCATTACCGTTTGTAAGCATATTTCAGTATTTTACATTAATGAAATGAATTATTATTTCCGCTGTATATCTGTGTTTATGGTTATCTCTGTAATTTGTTGCGTTCTTGTTTAAATCCAGATCAGCATCTATCGCTTGTAAACTCGGTCACAGCCCTAGGTACCTTACCAATTGTTGGCCTCTTGTCCATGGGTGTCTCCTCCTCAACATATGGCTCTATGTGTGTAGGCTCTATCTTCTCCACTAAGGTTTCAACTGAGGCTATAAAAGAGGTCTCTAATAAAGGTGACTCTTGTGCCACAATGAGTATATCGATGCTCTCCTCACCATCCTGTGGGCTTTCAGCATCATGCTCAACCTCCTCCTCAAGCTCATGTTATTTAAAGCCATGTCTCCACCAGCAAAAGCGCCTCCTGGTATCACCCTCTAACTATATTTGTCTTGCCTACACCTTTTCAAAAGATCTCGTGCCCTGATATGGTCAAGTTTCCCCACTTGATGTAGATGGTTGCACACCTACGACCTACTCACCTCTAACATCTCTGTTGTAAGGGTGAGGATGGGTTTGATCTGTCATCCTCCTCAACTGGGCCAACCACTCATCGTCCCAATGATTTCTACCCCAGAATTTTTGCATAATGGATTTCCCTTGAGCCTTGGGTTCGCCTCTGCTTTCACCCATCACTCAGCACTCATACCCAAAGCTTTCATGATCTTCTCACTAGTTTCCCACGACTAGGCCAAGATCATGCTCGGATACCACTGTAATGTCTCAAATGCAGAAAATTTGGAACATACAGTGATATACAAAAGCAAATGTGAACCAGTTGAGCCATTTTATTATTGGAGTGGAGCAAATACAATAATGCAGAAAATGCACCTGGACTTGCCTCAAGGGAAAGTTTGATAGAACTCGGGTGTCAAACAGTAATCTCAATGTTGGAAAGAACTCCTCCTCTAATGCTTTGTGCGATCTCCTAGTAACTACAACTGCTAGCTAGAAAGGAGTTGCAAGAAACCCCACCTCCAGGGCTCAGAAAGTGATGAAACTTCAGCCACAAACTCCTTGGCCAAAACCCACAAAAATCCAAAAATGGTTTGGCCTGATTTTGACCTCCCAAAATCGACCCCCAAAGGCACTGTGCAATCCCTAGTAATTCTACAATGTCTCGTGTAATGATACAGATGAAAACCCCACTTCTGGTGCTCAGAAAATTTTGAAACTTTATATCTGGAATGTTTGTCAAAATCCCAGGAAAACCCACAAATGGTTTGGCCATATTTGACCTCTCAAATTCGACCTCTTCTATGGCCCACGCCCTCCAAACAACTCCAAAAATATGGCTTGCAAGGAATGACCACAAAGTCATGCTCTACGCTCTGAAATGGAAGCAAACACCACTCCAAATATATCCTCTAACCTCCATGACAAATCTCAGCTTCAAGCACTAATACTCTAACCACCAAATGAGCTTCCCATGCACTTCCTCTACGCTAGCCCAAGTAGTGCGAAAGTAACACTGCCAAGCGAGAAGCTCAATCAGCTCCCAAACTGTCCTAGATGTTGACAATCCTCCCTAGCCTCCTGTCCAGAAAATATCACATAAAATCTCCACTGCTAAGCACCACCAATGAACTCGGCCTCCTCTCGACTGCGTAGTAATACGCACAATCTGGAAGGGAATGCTATTGTTGGGAATCACAATGTGATCCTCCTCTTGAAGAAATGAAGTAAACCTTCCTAGGGTGGCACTCGAAGTCCCCCAAAAAAGGGTGAGCTCTTCGCCTGAAGAAATCGAGCTAAAAAAACAATGACTCGCTTAAGAAATCGTGTTAAAGAACCAATGACTCGGCTAAGCAGCTCGGGAAATCAAAGAGAAATCAATATACTCCAATAAGATGAATGAAATGAGGAGAGTTACCTTCCTTATATAGATTTGTGGAGCACTTTTCCCTCCAATTTTAGCTTCATCATGGGCCCTCACTTAACCACCTACATGCAAAACTTAACCACCTTCATGCACACTGAACTAGGGGGTGCGTATTTCCCTAGTGTCGGTGGCTCTCATGTGTAATTTAACCACAACAAAATAACTTCTCCTAAGTCTAATCTGCTAATAAAAATTTAATAAACCCCACTATCTCCAAAATTAACTTCAAAATGCAATAATTAATTTTGTTACAAATTAATTTAGGAAAAGACATTACAAATGCCTTGTGGCAGGAATTCAATGAGATCCACGTTTAATGGCAATACATGGCCGAAAACGAAGAAATTGTTGGCATTGAGAAACACGAACAATATCGAATGCAATCAATCCCGTTTTACACTTGTTACGGTTCAATTACTCCTCATCAAATGAAGCTATCAAGTGGGTGTGCAAATAGAAGCCGGGGATCGCGCATCTAGTCAATTTGAAAGATAGCAATTTGTAGATGATCTCCGTAGAGAATACATCCATGTTACTACAAAATCTATGTGTCCTTCTACCTTGTAAGTAGTGAAAAATCCAAGTTATGGCCTTAAAGAATTTGCCGTCGATTGTGTAACCACTGCCTCTATTATCCGTTTGATGCGACACCACCACATTTTCCATCCCTCACATCATTTTGCCCGTTGAAATGGTGAGCCTCTGTCGCCATCGTTAAATGTTGCCTACCTCTAACTCCGCCAACCTCCACAGCGTGAACGCACATGGCTAATGGAGCTTTGACCGTGTGTAGCAGGTTGTTGTCACGTTCATATATATGTATCATATTTCAATTGTGATTTCATGTTTCCTAAGTGGTTTTTACTTCTATGATAAATTGAGTGATTTGAAAAAATATAAATTTAAAGATTAAAAGGTTTTATTAATATTTAAATTTGTAATATGTATTTATGTTTTCATTGTTTTCAAAATATAAATATATTAAAATTGGATACATTGACTTTTACATCAGCTTATCATAATGATTATTTTAAAAAGCATTTTTAATAGTGAATTGAAATTGTAAATAGAATAATATAAACTTAGTTTTCATGAGCCTTATCCTAATAATTATTTTAGAAAGCATTTTTTTAAGTGAGTTGAAATTGTAAATAAAATAATATAAACTTAAAAGGCATTTTTAATAGTGAGTTGAAATTGTAAATAGAATAATATAAACTTCGTTTTCTTATACATACTATAAGAATGGAAATAATGATTAAAGGTTTTTATAGAGGGTTATGAGTTATCTCAATCATCACTGATTACGATAACTTTTATTATTAAGTAATTAATAAAACATTATTATGAATGAAAAGGTTTTATATATAAACACTCGAGACTACGCTGACTATTTTACTCCTGTCTCGATTCGTGACGGGAAAAGGATATGCAAACGGAATCTACTCATTTTACACAAAATTTAATTAAAAAATGATTTGAATACATACAAAAGGAGAGCCAAGCCAAACACTGTGAAGGAATCTAGTACCTGTCCAACTCTCCAACCTGCCGCTACGTAATACATGACATAGTGACTGCAATGTCTAGAACATTAGAAAAAGGAGATACCAGGAACAAAGAAAATTGTGAAGTTACCTACATTCAATGAACATTATTGAAGATAGACAATGAAAATGGCACAGCACTCGAAACACTGTCCAATATATCTCCATCATACAGCGAAATGTATTACATATTTGGAGAAGAATAAAAGATAAAAAGTCTCATCAAATATCATCTACATTGAATCCCTCTTATAACAAACACACTCGACAGCAAAGACATTGAACGCAGGTAATAGAAGATGGTGTGCTTTTGATATTGCGGCGGAACGACCGGTAAGAAGAGAAGAACGAGTTCATATATGTATTAACTACAACATATAACTGCATGTCAGAATAGAATAAACCAGAGGAAAGAAAATAAGGCAGGCGGCTTATTGTGAACTGGTGCTCTCAACTGTTTTTTCCCGCTGGAAAAATCGTAATCTTTCATTGATTGGAAAAATTACATGTTGTAGATGCGTTTTGCATATGCTATATGTTCTTCCACCACACATGTGGGTAGCTGTAGTTTCTATTACTGTCTATCAAAAAGCAAAAATTCATCTCGCAGGATGTTCTATATTGTCATATATACATATTGCCACGCAGGGCTATCAGTTATAATATTTATCAGCTATATACAAAATTTTTCAAAAAATATCTGTTCATATCAGATTTCATGGGTTGGCTGCCCTATGGTACTGTGCATCTATGTATGGGCGGTGGTAGTACTGATATGCATTTGTATCTCGCTGCTCCTGTATCATCCACTCACCTCTGGGAAGTGTCGTAGCCTCCTTGGATAGTTGGTCGGCACTGTTGTTGTGTTCCCTGTAGATATGAGTGCAAGTGATGTCATTAAACTGATCCTTCAGTAATTTAATTTCATCCAATATGCTGCTGAGTGTGTGTGAATGACAAGCAGAATTATTATTGAACCAATCTATGACAATCTTTGAATCTCCATATATGTTTAAGTGCAAGCAATTGTGGCTCAATGCAAAATGAAGAAGATGACGGAGGGTGATGAGCTCAGCGAAGTTGTTAGAACCAGCTCCCAAACCCAGCTTTGCTTTATAGAAATGTTGTTCGTTTATGAAGAGGAGAAAGCCCCCTCCACATCCCTGTTGTTGGGCAGCACCATCGAAATAAGCCCATGGGCTGTTGTGATTGATTTGTGGAGGGTCACAGGGTCGGCGGGCCTTTGGCTGCGGTGGCTCAGGAGTTTCATTGTAGGCTGATATGATCTTAGCAATTAGATGCGGCCAATGAACCGGTTTATCCTCGAAAGTCAAACGGTTTCGGGCCAGCCAGAGGTACCAACAGGTGATGATGGGCAAGCTTTGCAGTTTTGAGTTTCTGTGCTGATGGAACCAAGTCTCCCAAGTTTGATTTATATCAACACCCTCCCATTTACCGGTGTATTGTATATCAGTGGAAATTGCTTGCCAAATGTGTGACAGTACAGAGCATTGAAGAAATAAGTGCGTGCGCGATTCGGCTGACTGTTTACACAGGATGCACCAAGACGGTCCATGGACCGCACGTCTCATGAGGTATTCCCCCGTGGGGACTACACCCTTAAGGATGCACCAAAAGAATAGCTTCTGCCTGGGTGGGGATGTTAGTTTCCAAATGGAGTTCCACCAGAAAGATAATAAATCCGGGACCTTATGTGAAATCAGAGATAGGTACCCAGTTTTAGGGGTGTAAATGCCGTGCTCCGAAGGATACCAAATAAGCTCATTAGGTCCCTGCTTGATTCTAATGTGCGATTCAGATAAGGCACTGATATAGGACAGCCAATCTTGGTGCCAAAGAGGTGGGATGTTGATCTGATCTACAGTTTTCCATCGCTGTTCGAAAATGGTGGTGCGCTGTGGATCAGCTATATCAGCTATATAATTGATCCCTTGTGTGTGCAGATACCGGATGAGGGCTTCAAGCAATATATGCCTACCTCCGCTTCCATTCCAAGGATCTAGGCCGATTCTGGCCTGTGTGCCATCATTGATTTTCCATATCAAGTTATCTCTGATAAGAGGTATAGCATGAAGTAGTGCTTTCCAAACTGATGATATTCCCGCTTTAGGCCAGGTCGGGAGCCGGATCCAATCCATTAAATGAAGGGGCCAAATATATTTGTGGTATACCATATGAGTCCATAGGTTTTCTCCAGTGATTAAGGTCCATCCCATCTTTGCTGCCAGAGCCTGTGTGAAGGAAGGGAGATCTTTGAGCCCCCAGCCACCCCACTTCTTTGGAATGGCAATCCTCTTCCATCCAATCCATGCAAAAATGCGTTTCTCTTTTGCCCCATTCCATAAGTACCTATTGCAGGTTTGCTGTAATCTGGTCAGGATGTTGCGCGGGATCCAAGCCAAAGCCATCCAGAAGACCGGGGTAGCTTCCAAGACGGATTTAATCAGGACAAGTCTTCCTGCTCGAGAGAGGTATCGATGGCTCCAGATATTGAGTCTCTTTTCCAATTTAGCAACTAGCCAGATCCAGTCCGCTATTTTTGGGCTAATAGGCTTGATCCAATATCCCAAGTATTTAAGGCCCTGATCTAGGGAATGAATGCTGTAAGGAAAAAGCTGAAGAGCCAGTTGAGATTCATGGACAGAGGTTCTGGATAAAATAATGGATGATTTTGTATGGTTGGCCAGCATCCCAGTGGCGGATGAGAAGAGGGAGATAATATTTGAGAATGAACGGGAGTCCCGGATACTACCATCAAGGAAGATCATAACGTCATCCACAAATAAAAGGTGGGTGAGGTAACAGTCCTCTGTTATCTTGAGACCACAAATATCTCCATTTCTCTTGGCTGAGGCAATAAGACGACTGAGGCCATCCATGACAATGAGGAAGAGAAGGGGAGACAGAGGGCACCCCTGTCTGAGGCCACGTTCAGAGTGGAAGAACTGGGATGCAGATCCATTAATCAGCACACTGAAGGAGGGAGTGGTAATGCAAGCCATGATCCAAGTGATAAATTGGTGAGGGAAGCCCAAATGAATAAGGAGCATTTTGATATAGAGTCAGCTGACCCGATCAAATGCTTTAGCAAGGTCAATTTTTAAGATGATGGCTTTATGGTGTTTTGACCAGATAGAGTGAAAAGCCTCATGAGCAACCCCAATAGCTTCATGAATCTGGCGGTGTTCCAGGAAGGCGAATTGTTGAGGGGCGATGTGGCGAGACAGAATGGGGCGAATGCGGTTTGCAATGATTTTTGAGATGATCTTATAGAGTACATTACAGAGTGAGATGGGACGATATTCATCAAAAGAGGAGGGAGAGTCAGTTTTAGGGATCAGAGCAATGAAAGTGGAGTTGATAGCATTATACAGGGATCCCGTCATCCTACATTCCTCTACTACCCGAAGAAGGTCCTGATTGATCATCTCATAAAATGCAATGTAGAATTCGATGGTCCATCCATCCGGCCCCGGGCTACGCTCCTTCTTAAACCATTTGATGGTGGATTCCAGTTCTTCAGGGGTCACCGGATCGAAAAGATTCTCTGCTTCTTCCTCGTTTACAAACCTGGGAAAGTGTCCAGCAATGTTAATGATATCTGCAATGTTGGAACCCGGAGGTTGCTTGTATAGATTCCTGAAGTGGGATGATCCCATCTGAGAGAGTTTATTGAATGTATCAGCCACTCCACCATCGGGCATAGGGAGATTCCATATAGTATTGCTGACCTTTCTGCCCTTGGCATAATTGTGAAAGAAGCGAGAGTTGTCATCTCCAGCCTTAAGCCAGATTGCTCTACTGCGCAGTCGAGCAGATTCTTCCCTCTCCCTAAGGATTTTTTTCTTCTGATTTTCCAGCTCCACTAAATGAGATTTATCTGCCTCTAATGAGAAACCCAAACCCCTTTCATCTGTGAGAGAGGTAAGCTCAGCTTCAATATGCAAGAGAGCTGAGTTCTCCTGCCTGTGCTTATTTCTGGCCCATTCGATAGTGAGTTCCTTGATCTGCGATAGATTCGTGCAAAAGCCCTTAGCCAGAGAGTCAGCTCTATCTATCGGATTGAGAGGCCAGAAGTCCTTTACAAGTTTGATGTAGGAGGGATCCTGTAACCAGCCATGATTGAACTTGTAAGGTGATTTAGGTTTTTTATTGGGCCCATTTATTTCCAGCTAGATAGGATGGTGATCTGATATGCCGCCAGATCCCACCCATTGCTTGTAGTGATGAAGCCTTTGAAGCAGAGATCCTTTCATCATGAATCTATCTAGTCTACGAGCCAGGGCAGCATCACCGATTCTTCTGTTCCTCCAGGTGGGAAGAGGTTTAATCATGGGGACATCACTCAGGTCATGACGTTCCAAAAGGTCAGTCATGTATGCGGTAATAGGGTCAATTTGTGCCCAGGCTCCCCATGATTCACTGTAACCCAATGAAAAGTTTAGATCCCCCCCAATGATTAAGTTCTTTGCTGATAGAATGGATAGGCCCAGGAGGTTGTTCCAGAAAGTTTCACGCTAGTGACACGGTCCATATATGTTGATAACCCTGAGGGTGGTGCCCAAGTCTGCAGAGAATAGATCAAGCCCCAGAAAGCCTGGACCCCCCAAGTACCTTGAGCCCTAATAGTTATAGGATTATATCCTATAGCTAAGCCACCCGATCTACCAGAGGCATCCATGGCCGAGAATTGCCAACCGAGGATGATAGATGATAGAGAGACCGATATGGAGTCCGCAGGTCCAAGAGTTTCTTGGAGAAGAATAATATCGATAGGAGAGGATTCAATCAATCGCTTGAGGGCTAGTTTCTTTAAGGCACTAGCCAGGCCTCTGCAGTTGAAGGAGAGACACTTCATGGGGGAGGATGGCCAGGGGTGTTCTTTGCTCTAAGTACCCCATCAATAGTGGATTGACGCCCAATGGCTACCTCTGCCCCCGCTCTTCTGATAGCCTTAGTAAGATCCGATTTTCTCCCTCGAGTAGGCAGAGAGGATAGCCCAGGTGTTATGATACCCAGGCCGGTAAATGTAGGGTGAGATCCCTGTGAGTGAGTGCGCGGGCGCAGGAAGTATGAGTGTTTTGAGCCCCTGGAAGATGAGGGGGAAGATGCTGGTGATAGGAGCTGTTGAGAGGATGTAGCAGCAGGGGCAATGACAGAGGAGGATGGCATCGAACAAAATGCAGCAGACAATGATGGAGTAATAGATGAAGTCGATGAGAAATTAGACAATGGAGGGAAGAGAGAATTACCCGGAGGGGCTGCAGATGCGGCTGCTGAGGCTGCCTGAGATCTGGTGACGGGAGTTGTTGCACGACCAAGAGTAACACCTGGTGCCTGAGGAGTAGCGCATGTGGGAATGCTCATGGCCGGAGCATGTTGAGCAGCCGGAGAGATGGATCTCGGAGTAAAGATGGTGGACTCTAGTGCATTAGCGTGCCTCTGGTTGAGCGGACAATCCTTGAAGACATGCCCTACCCTATGGCAGCGTCGGCATCTGAAAGGAACGCCTTCATAATCAAGAATCTGTACTCGAGTGAATCTGCCCCATTGAAGAGTGATCTTTTCCTCCAGGCCTTCGCGGGTGTCTAGGTGAACCAGGATCCGAGCGAGCGTTCTATTCCTAGATTCCACGAAGGTGCGATCGTGGTCGAGATAGGTCCCCAGAGCATTTCCAATGCGGATGAAGACTTCTTCGTTCCAGTATTGGAGGGGGAGACCAGGCAGTCGCACCCATAATGGCCCAGCTCCAATCTGTTCTCGCTCGGGATCGAACAGAGGACTCCAACGCTTGAGCAGTACCGGCGCCATCTATATATCCCAAAATTTGGCCAAGACAAGATCCGTATAATTTTCCTTGGCAAAATGTAGAGCAAACCAGCCGCGAGGGAGTACATGAACTTCAGGGAGTTCCATCAGAACCCCACCCCAGATCTCTTTCACCCACTGAGTTAACCGGGTCGCAGAGTAAGCTCGCCCTCGGACATGACCCACAAGGATAGTATTTTCCATATTTGCTGCCTCTCCTATGGCCGTGGTCTCTCCGAACCGAATAGTGATGTCCTTGGAAGTAGATTTGACACACTTTGTTCTTTTTTTCCCCGTGCGCGGCGCAGAAGGGTGATTTACCAAGGGGTCCGGGGAGCAGTCTTGAGGGTTCGACCTGGAGGAGCTGACTTTGACAGCGGGGGTTTCAAAACATCCCGAGGGAGAATGGAGAAGCGCAGAAAAGCCAGCCGTCGATGGAGGAGGCGGTCCCGATGAGGGTGGAGCCGGGATGGAGGATGACAGGGGACGCGATTCAAAGGGAGGCGATGGGGGTATGACAGATGATAAGAAGCGGAGGGTCCCCGGAGAAAGAGGGGGAAGATCCAGACCAGCGGATTCAGAGGGAACAACGCCTTCAGGTAAACAAGAGGGGGGGGACCGGGATAGAGACCACCGGGGAAAGGTGCGCCTCGGATTGCAGAGGGCCAGGACCAGCAGACGACGATGCGAAGGATGGGCGGTCGAAAATAACCTGAGAGGAGAGCGGGTCTTCGGTATAATCGATTTCCTCCTCCGTGTCCATAACATCACCGACAATAACCGAATCCATGCTGAAAACGACAGTTGTAACCTGAAAAGTCGGGCCTATTATTATTATTATTTTAACTATAAAAATAAATAAATAAAAATACATCAATTAAGAAAAGTCTTTTGGTAGAAATGACATAAGAGAAATTTTTGGTCGACGCGTTTCGAACCAACAAGTGTGGTTCATCATCAAGACCAAATAGTGCTCTCAACTGTTGTATTTCAATCGAACCTTTTCTTCCCTATCGGATTACGTTGAGCTTAGGCCTGTGGGGCACCAATGTCCCTATCGGACTACGTTGAGCTTAGGCCTGCGGGGGGCACCAATGCTGAATGGCATAACAATTTAAGTCATCGGATTGGCTGAGGTTATGCCTGTGGGAGCATCAATGTTGAATGGAATAATAATTTAAGCCATATGAAAGTTTGTGTTTTGGAGTATGTATCACATTTTTTTAAGGGATGTTATCAAAGTTATCACTAATATTTATGAAATTATCATATTATTATTTTATTAATGTAACTCATTAAATTTTATAATTAATTAAATTCAATAATTAACCTAAGCTGCCTCAATACATTAATAAAACTATAACTCCACATATTAATAAGTTTTATAAAGCTATATGGCAGTTGAGTACCCAAGAAACTGGCCACGGCGTCTGGGCCATGGATCCCACCGCACAAATCGAAGGACGCTGGGCAATAGTTCTCGGAAGGCTCAAAAATTAAGAAATAGGAATATGACGTAAAAGGATAATGGAACAATGGTTCTCGTGAGATGCTGAAGGTGGTGGACATGTTAGCTGCGGTGCGAAATTAAAGTGAAGCTTGTCAATGAGAAATTAATGGTGTGGATGAAAAGCACTTGGGAAAAAGATCAATCATTCACGGAGAAGTAGAGCGGAGAAGCAAAAGAGAAAAGCGATGAAGAGGATTCTCATGAACTTGTTGTAGTCCGATTGGTGATTATGATCGACATAAATTTTTTATGTTTCGTGAAACGACATATGCCCTATTTTGGTAATCCTTCGTTGAATGAACTCCTATAACGTTTTTAAGCTCACTTTGTAATAAATTTGGGTTGTTTTTCTCTTCTAATTAGGTATAATATGAGCTATGGAAGAATTGTACCATTGTAGCTTTGTATTGTTGGAGGTACTACACACTGAGGATCTTCATTACTGGTACATGTGGACACTTAGTTAGAGCATTCACTGACATGCAAGGCTTTAACATTGGAATCTTCACCAGATTGGCGCTTTTCACTATCCATGCATGCATGGGACTACATGCAAGATCATTTCTGCATGATTTACTCCTTGATTTGCTCCTCCTTTCACTCCGCAACTCGCTAATTCTCTCCAGCTCTAGAAATGAGAAAGGGGGACCACATCCCTCAGGGCACCAAGAAGAAAATTGAGGATCCGCCATATGGGAAAGGTAACAATTTTCATGCTTTAGTTGCAATTAACTCTTCCCTTGATGCATGGATTATAGATTCTGGTGCATCACATCATATGGCTACTGCAAAGGAAGTCTATTTCTCTTTGGATGCATGCAAAGGACCTTCCATCCTCATGGGAGATGACTCACCTATTGATGTCACCGGAATAGGTAGAGTGGAACTTTTACATGGAAGCTTTGAAGATGTGCTTCATGTTCCAAAACTTTCGGTAAACCTACTTTCAGTTTATCAGATCACTCATTCCGGCGTCGGAAAGAGAGTGAAATTCACTCCAGATGCAATGAACATATATGACCTACATAGCAGCTCCAAAACTGCAACCGGTGAGGTAAACAATGGAGCTAGACTGTATACATTTTCTAGATTTATTGAATCTGAATCCTCCTTATTGCTTACACATGCTGATGATAGTAGTAGGTTTTGGCACAAGAGGTTTGGTCACTTAAATGACAGGTATATGCAGCAGCTAAGCAAGCATGATATGGTGGAAGGCTTGCCAAATATCAATTTCTCCAAAAGAGTTTGTGAAGGGTGTGTCCTTGGCAAACATCCTAGAGAAAAGTTTGACACTGGCAAGACTCACAAAGCATCCTCTCCTCTAGATATGATCCATAGTGATCTGATGGGGCCTTTTCCTCATCCTTCCATCAACAAAGCAAGGTATGTGCTTACCTTTATTGATGATTTCTCACGGTATACTTGGGTATATCTTCTCAGGGCCAAATCTAAAGTTTTTATTCACTTTGAAGATTTCAAAGCACTAGTTGAGACATAGCCAGAGAGAAAGATCAAAGCCCTGCGTACAGAAAATAGGGGGGAATATGTTAATGCAGCACTTCAAAACCTTTTCCTTGAGTTTGGCATAGAGTTGCAGCACACAGTTCCATACACTCCGCAGTAGAATGGAGTTGCTGAGAGAAAGAACCGATCTCTCAAAGAGATGGCTTCATGCATGTTGCATGCTAAGTCACTACCTCATAAGCTATGGGCTGAAGCACTTAATTGTGCTAACTACATCTAGAATAGATCCCCTCATAGATCTGTCAAGGATCAGACCCCCTTTGACGCTTGGAGCGGCACTAAACCGGAGGTCACCCACTTCCGTGTTTTCGGCTTCCAAGCATAGGCAAGGATCCCCTCTGAAAAGAGTAAAGCTCTTGATCCACAAAGCACTGAGTGCATCTTTGTTGGATACCCTGATGGTGTGAAGGGATAGCGACTCCTGATTTCCTCTACGGACAAGCTCATCATTGAGCGAAGTGTCCAATTTGAGGAAAGTCTCTCACATGCACCTCAATTACCGCATGCAGACACCTTTTATCTACCTCATGACTGACCTAATGACTCAGTACACTTAGATGCAGATACAGAGCATGCAGATGCTGAGGTAGAGCATGCAGATGCAGAGACATAGTCTTCATATAAAAATCTAGTGCATGCATATGATGATCCACATCCAAGCCCAGATCAGGCTTCGAGCAGTGAATCAACTTCCCCTGTCATAAATCAGAGAACAAGGAGCTTAAGTGAGATATATGCACAAGACCACCCAGCTGCTAGAAATGGTCTTGTGGGGGATAATTCTGATCCGCGAAGGACTAGCTCAGAGTTTATTGAGCCTCCTCTTGCCATCACTGCCACTAAACCAACACCATCCTGACATTGTCATTTGGTTCAGTCTTCTGATCCGCATTCTTACACTGAGGCTACTGGGCATCCCTCTTGCGAGTTCGCCATGGAGGAGGAGTACAAATCCCTCCTCGAGAACGAGACCTGGGATTTGGTCCCCCCTCCTTCAGGAAGGAAACTTGTCTGATGCAAATGGGTCTATAGGACCAAGAGTGCTGCAGATGGGCAAATCACCAAATAGAAAGCCTGGCTAGTAGCCAAAGGCTTCCAACAAGTGCATGGCATTGATTATGATGGGACCTTTGCTCCAGTAGCAAAGATGGATTCCATACACCTTGCACTTGCCATTGCAGCTGCCCACGGGTGGGAAGTACATCAGATGGATGTGAAGAATTCCTTTCTTCACGGAGACCTATCTAAGGACATCTACATGGAGCAACCACATGGTTTCATTCAGGATTCATCTTTGGTATGCAGACCAAAGAAGTCTCTCTATAATCTTAAGCAAGCCCCGAGAGCTTGGTATGTGAAGATGGATTCTTTTCTCTTACCACAAAACTTCGAAAGATGTAAGTTTGATCTAAATGTTTACATGCTCAGGAAACATGACTCTCTTCTTATCTTAGTTTTGTATGTGGATGATCTCCTGATCACCGGCAGCTCGACTTCAGCCATTGCTGCAGTCAAGAGGACCTTGCATGATAGGTTTTGATGATGGACATTGGTCCATTACACTTCTTTCTTAGTCTTGAGATCAACCAGGATGCCATAGGCATCAAACTCTCTTAGGCTAAGTATGCATGGGATCTCATCGAGAGATTTCACATGACTGACTGCAAGCCAGCACCGACTCCTTTTCTATCTTGGGTCCGCCTTGAGGATGGAGGTGATACTCCATTAGTTGACAATACTCTCTATCGAAAGATAGTGGGGAGCTTACTGTACCTCACCCACTCCAGACCAGATCTCTCATATGCAGTAGGGGCAGTCTCCAAATACATGCAGGAGCCACATGAGATACATTGGAAAGCTGCCAAGCGCATCCTCCGATATGTGCATGGAACCATCACCTTCGGGATTCACTATGTAGTAGGCACTGCATTGAATCTCCTTAGCTTCACAGATTCTGATTGGGCGGGCTACAACATTGATCGCAAGTCCACCTCTGGATATTCACTTAGTCTAGGGTTTGGCCCTCTCTGTTGGTCAAGCAAGATGCAGGCTGCTATTGCTCTCTCTTCAGCTGAGGCCGAGTACAGAGGAGTAGTCAACATCACCATTCAGGCTTTGTGGCTACAACACTTCCTCACTGAGTTGGGCATCCAGTTCCACCAGCCCATTGTCATCTGGTGTGACAACCAAAGCACTCGCAAACTTTGCAGGGATCCAATATAGCAGTAATGGATGAAGCACATAGAGATCCATATGCACTACATTAGAGACTTGGTACATGATCGAGTTTTCCTTCAGCAGAACAGACTGTAGACATCTTCACCAAGACATTTATTGAGCAGAAGTTTCACTCTCTACGTGATCGTCTTGGAGTGAAGGACACAGTTGCTTATCAACTGTCTTTTCTTCCTCTTTTATTTTGATTACATTGTATTTTGGGGGGGGGGGCGGGGGGGGGGCGTTCCCACGAGGTTTCCCCTCTTTCCTCAATTTTAGTACAAGTTGCTGATCCAGGTGGATGTTGGTGGCCACCCACCTATCCCATCTGGACCCCCACAACTGTCTCTTTCAACATTTTCAGTTTCCTAAATTGTAGCACAGTTTACTATTTTTAGCAGTTTTTCGGGTCCTGAACTTCCGGAGCCGTTTTGAGGCCCTAAACGACGTTTTTTTGGGAATCTAGGGCAACATGGGTCCATGGACTGATGTTGCCTCCCAAAGTGGTAGTACTCGGATAGATCTTTCTAACGAGCTATCGTACGCGTCAAACGGAGATCGTATGCCAAAGTTACGACCCCAGGAAATTGATGTACCAATTTACCCATATGGGGCCCACAATTTGGCGTTTCATCTTCTAGGGTTAGGTTTCAGGATGTGAAGGGTTTTCCATTGTTTCTCAACAATAAATAGGCCTTCGAGCCTCATTGTAATACAGTGGAGAACGGTTCAGAGGCATGTAGCCAACACATCTCTTCTCAGAGATAAGCTACCATCGCCCTAGCTGGTTTATTTCCATTTCTGGTTGTAAGCATATTTCAGTATTTTCCATTAATGAAATGAAGTATTATTTCCGCTGCATCTTTGTGTATAGGTTATCTCTATAATCTGTTGCGTTCTTGTTTAAATCCGAATCAGTGGTATCAGAGTGGTCTGCTTTTTCTCTGTTTTTCTTTGCATGTCCCCAACGAGGTCGGGATATAAGGAGTTAGGGCTTGAACTGGTCGAACCTTTGCAAGACCAACCTCGCAAATCCTGACGACCTCCCATGGCGGATGACAAGAAAGACGAGGGGGCAGGAGATCCCATCAAAATCTTGCTCGAAGAAGCCCTCGAGCGACAACGGAACGCGATGATGGACAGCTTTGCACAGATCCTTCAGCGGCTAACTAGAGGCGACGCATCGGCTTCCAACAGCGACTCTGGAAACGCCACACTGTTTAAGGTACAAGTTAATTTTGAAATCCCCATATTCGAGGGTCAAATAGACGCAGATGTCGTAGATAAATGGTTAAATCTGCTAGATGGGTATTTTTTTGTTCATGAATTTTCAAGTCGAGAAAAGATTGTTTTCGCTCTTCTCAAAGTAGCCCCCCACGTCAAGGACTGGTGGGAAACCTACTGCGAGCAGAAGGATGAAAGTACAGGCTCACTATTTTCAGCCGCACCCACTTGGAATGACTTCCGGGATGCCATCAAAGAGCAGTACTACCCTGTCGGAAGCTATGAGGACAAATACATCAAATGGACCACACTGCGGCAGGGAAGAGACCAAGATGTGCTGGAGTTCACAAACATTTTTCATACCCTTCGCACACAGTTGGGTATCAAAGATTCTGAGCTGCATCTGGTACTCAAATACCGTGGCTGCCTGCACACGTACATCTAGGAAGAGATGGTGTTCTTGAACATCTCCTCACTTGGCACAACATATCGATACGCTGTCAAAATCGAGCAAAAGTTCAAACAGAAGAAGCGAGACTTTGGATCTGCAAATTCGAAGCCCAAAGGACAAAGCCAAGGCGGGGTGACCCAAGACAACCCGTCGAAGCCACAAGAAAAGAACAACACCACAAAGCTGAAGAAGGACACAGGAAAGTGGTGTGAGTTCCACAAGAGTCCCGCTCATAACACAAGTGAGTGTCGGACCAAGCAGTCGCTTGTGGCCCAGTTGAAGGCTTCCGAATCAGATGCATGTTCTGACCCTGAGCCAGAACCTGACAAGGGGAATGGCAAAGGGAAGCAAATCATTGATGCGGATCCCAGCGCCACTGTTGCCACCGCCAAGATCCAGAAAGATGAGCCCGAAAATCCAGAGGAAGGGGAGCGTCTTTTCCACTCACAGATGTGGGTGAAGGGTTCGCCGCTACAATTCATTGTCGACAGTGGCAGCCAAAAGAACCTCATTTCAGCAGAGGTCGTGAAGCGGTTGGGCCTACCGACTACACCACACCCGCAGCCGTACAGTATCGGGTGGCTTCACGAAGGACGAGATCTAAAAGTTCGCCAGCAGTGCCGCCTTCCGTACAGCATCAAGCCCTTCACAGATGAGGTATTGTGTGATGTTACACCTCTGGATGTTTGTGATGTATTATTAGGCCAACCATACTTGTGGAGGCGACATGCTGTGTATGAGTCAAGGCCTCGTGCTGTCATTATTTCTTTAAATAATTCATTATACAGGATACCGGAGGTAGCCCCACCTACGGCCACATCTTTGATCACTGCTAAGAAAGGTAGCAAGCTCATCTCCCAGACCAGGAAATTCATTTGTATGGTTCACTCCCAAAGTAAGGGGAAGATTGCCATCACATCCATGACCCCCGCGAAGGGTTCCTCCATGCAGCAGCAGCAGCAAAGGGATACAGTCATGACAAGACACAGGAACAACTTCTCCGCACCCACAAGGGTACCACACAAGTTTCAGGTGGGCGACAAAGTTTGGTTACATCTGCAGAGAGAACGCCTTACCAAAACCCATCAGAAACTCAAGCGACTCCGACATGGTCGTTACACCAGTACCAAGGCTACGGGCAACAATGCTTTAAAGCACAACATTCCTCCATTCCTTCGCTTTCACCAAGTGTTCAATGTGGACCATCGCCGACCATGCTTCCCACCATTTCTGGTCACAACAGAGATTGCAGAACAGCTCACCAGAGACCCAGCTCAGCAGAAGCTTCCTCATCTCAGGGATGAACTCAACGCAATGGGGACCATTGCTTCCTAAGGGGGGAGGAATGATCCAGGTGGATGTTGGTGGCCACCCACCTATCCCATCTGGACCCCCACAACTGTCTCTTTCAACTTTTTCAGTTTCCTAAATTGTAGCACAGTTTACTATTTTTAGCAGTTTTTCAGGTCCTGAACTTCCGGAGCCGTTTTGAGGCCCTAAACGACGTTTTTTTGGGAATCTGGGGCAACATGGATCCATGGACCGATGTTGCCTCCCAAAGTGGTATTACTCGGATAGATATTTCTAACGAGCTATCGTACGCGTCAAACGGAGATCGTATGCCAAAGTTACAACCCCAGGAAATTGATGTACCAATTTACCCATACGGGGCCCACAATTTGGCGTTTCATCTTCTAGGGTTAGGTTTCGGGATGTGAAGGGTTTTCCATTGTTTCTCAACAATAAATAGGCCTTCGAGCCTCATTGTAATACAGCGGAGAACGGTTCAGAGGCATGTAGCCACCACATCTCTTCTCAGAGATAAGCTACCATCGCCCTAGCTGGTTTATTTCCATTTCTGGTTGTAAGCATATTTCAGTATTTTCCATTAATGAAATGAAGTATTATTTCCGCTGCATCTTTGTGTATATGGTTATCTCTCTAATCTTTTGCGTTCCTGTTTAAATCCGGATCAGTTGCACTGTATTTTGGGTGACCTTTGGCCTTAGTTGCCAAGGCCCATTTTCTATTTTTCCCCATAGTGGTGTTCAAGGGGGGTGTTGGAGGTACTACACACCTAGGACCTTCATTACTGGCACATGCGAACTCTTAGTTAGAGCATTCACTGACATGCAAGGTTTCAACATTGGAATCTTCACTAAATTGGCACCTTTGACTGTCCATGCATGCATGGGACTACATGCAAGATCCTTTCTGAATGATTTACTCCCTGATTTGCTCCTTTCACTCCGCAACTGGCCAGTTCTCTCCATAACTTGTTGTAGGTGTTGAGTCCTCTCATTGATCACCACTATGGTGCATTACCTTGGGATCTTCACCCAGTGATGCTATATCATGAGCATTGTAGCCTATTTTCTGAACCAATAATTCTTTTTTTTCTTCCGACTTTCTTTTAGTGTTTTTGCTATACAAAGTTGTGTGTTCAACCTTTACTAGCTAGATTCATTTGTGTAGGTTTTTTAACACATTTACATGCACCAAGGAGAATTGCATCATCGAAACTTTGCACTAGTTTTGTATTAGAGCAAATTTTATGGTGGAGTGTTTGAAATTGAATGAGGTATGGGGTGAAAAATAAATTTTAAAACCTAAATTCACTTAGAGGGAGATTTGATAAATTTAAACCTAAAGGAAAATATAGTGTATATAAAGGAAAATATAGTGTAGGTACAAGTGGGAGTTTATGTTTAAATTCACTTGGAGGGAGACTTGATAGGAAAATATAGTGTATATACAAGTGAGAGTGTATATTTAAATTCACTTAGAAGGAGACTTCATAAATTTAAACATAAAGGGAAGTAAAGGGAAATATAGTGTATGTATCTAGAGGGAGACTTGATAGGAAAATCTAGTGTATATACAAGTGGGAGTTTATATTTAAATTCATTTAGAGGGAGACTTGATAAATTTAAACATAAACGGAAATATAGTGTATGTACAAGTTGAGCAAACATAAAGGAAAATATAGTGTATGTTCAAGTGGGAGATTATATTTAAAATGTGAGTGTATAAAATCTGGATTTTATATAAAGGAAAATTTGAAATTCGAAATTAAGTATTTTTATTATTTTTATTAATGTTAATAAAAATAATGGGGTTGTTTTCACATCATAATATTATTTTAAAATTATTTATGCATTTTTTAACACTATAGATACTATTTTGAATGTCTTATAGAAGATGATATTTGTTTTTTGGCAGACCCTCATTTTGAGTTAAGAAGCTCATTAATGGGAAAGCTAAGGATATTGAAGGATACGAACTTGAAAATTTTAAAAAATGAGGGTCATCCTTAACATACACAAACTCTTTAATTGGGCATTGAAGCAACACTTCCCTCTTCTTTGGATGCATAGCCTATTGTTCATATCTTTAAAAGTGGGAAAAATAGTTCTTTCTAATTATTGGGCCATTATGATTAGCCATATTTTGGCCAAGTTAAGGAGACTAGCATATCACTTGAAATCTACGGTTAAAGAGCTAAACACCAAGCTAAGTTTAGGAGATATCATTCAATTGTCGACCATCTTGTTACTCTCAAAGTCATTGTGGAGGAATGCCAGAATAATATAATCGATACCTTCAATTGTTTTGTTGACTTTAGAAAAAAAATCCCACCATTCTTGGGACAAAGCTATGGAAGAGGATAGAGGGGTTAATGGTCCCTCTTGAGTTGAGGGTTGTTGTGACAACATGAGAATTTTATTTCCAATCTTGAGACCATTCATTATTGCCTAGAATAAACTAAATGCAATATCATATTCAAGAGAATGCATGCCTTATCCCCTACCCTTTTTGACATATACATTGATAAGATAGAAGAGTGTTTGGAAGATTTTTGTTGTTGGCCCCATGTTTAGTGGTCTAGTCATAATTTTTCTCCTTTATGCTAACATTATTGTTATTTTAACAATGATACATTATGAACATGGAAAGAAAGTAAGAATCCACCAAGATTTGTGTTCCAAGATGGGTATGACTGTTAATAGTAACAAAACTCAATTTATGTTAATTAAATACAAAAATATCACATACAATACTTTCATATATGAAAGAAACTACTTTGAGGAAGTTTCTCCATAAAAATTTTTAACTAGAATTATAGGATTGAGAAAAGGATAAATGAACGATGGAAATCTTACTATGGACTTCAAAACAATTTTAAGTCAGCAAATCTTTAGATATGGGATAAAATAAAACTCCCCTTTGTGACTCTTGTCAGTCATGTTATTTTAAATAGATGTGAGGTTTGGGGGTGGAATATCTCCAAAGAGTCTTGGAAAAAAATTGAATTGATCCAAAACCAATTTATAACCTACAATCTCAATATTAAATGAAATACCCCCTCACTTATCCTTCTTATCGGTGCAAGCCTTCATTCCATTGAAAGCATGCCTATGACTAGGTCACTTATGTATAAGAAGACTTTATACAACATGAACGCCAAGGGGTTTCCTATAATCACTTCTAAATCTAGTCAAAACCCCCACATTTATCTCAAGTGGGGATGGCATAAGGATGCCCGATTTGGGCTAGAGCATTGGGGCTTTAAAGAGGAGATCATTTTTCAAAATAAGGATAATACTAAAAAAATAGTATCCCAAATTTTAAGGGGAAATTATTGAGCAATAAAGAGTTACAAGGAAAACAATAGCAAGATATTATAAGGAGGTGATCAATCCCAATCCCAAAAATAAAAAATATTCATCTATCTTGACTAATTTTAAGAATAAAAAGAATATTGCTAAGATAAGAAATAGTTCTCAAGAACTTCATATTGAAATTGGGCATTGGTCAATTCTTAAAAAAAATGGAATGAAAGATTTTGTCCCTTTTGCTATACTAACAGGGTTGAAGATGAAAATAACCTTCTTTTGGATTTTCCATCTTATAATCACGTTCTATCTAACTTTCTCTTAGATTTTCCATCTTATACTCACACTCAATCTAACTTTCAAAATATTTGTCACATTACCAATCTTCTTGACCTTTTAAGTTAGCAAAACTATGGTGATATTGGAACATTTCTCTCAGTGTTTTTCCAACATACAAATAAAATGTTAAAGAACTCCTTCTTAAGGAAGGTTAATCACCATAATCATCAAATACCTTTGTAATTGATAGCTTTCTTGGTGGAATACAAAAACATTATGAAATTGACTTCCAATTAATTATTATCACTAAATGAGTCGGATGACAAGAAGTTACAAAAAGAAAGAAGGAGAAAAGATTAAGGATTATTTAAAAAAAATTGAAAATGATTTTATATAGAAGAAGAATGATATGCACAACAATGTACATTCGTATTTATTTTTATCTAAATAGATATGGTAGTTATATAAATTAAATAGTTGGTAAACACATATAGGTGTCAATCTATAATGAGCATTAAACACTTACTTCATGATACATCCCATATTGCTAAAATTATAAAATTATAAAAAATAATTAAATTATAACATTATTTTAAATTTTAATATTATTAATTATAAAAATAATTAATATATAGGGTGAACGTAGATACATATAAAGAAACATGGACAAATATTCTTAATTATGGAGATTTATGTACACTTTACCATGCAGATTCTTAAACATGTTTTGTTATAATACCATCCGGTATTATCATGACTCCTTAATACCACATACCCAAAAGACCATAACTCACTTCATTAGACACTTGTTCATCATAGGGTTTTAAAAAATAACAATTTAATTAAAAAGAGAAAAAAAATAACTATTTAGAAATAAATATTAACCTTTTATTTATATATATTACAATAAATATTTTAAAATATTTCTTAAAAATAAAATCTCTGCTATCTAATAATTATTAATTAAATTTAAATTATAAAATCTATTTAAATTATAAAATCTCTATTCAAAAATATACATACTTATTCATTTTAACTCATAATCTCCCGTCCTACATGTTACGTTCCAGCATGAATAACAAATAAAACTTATTTTAATACTATTTTATTTTTTAAGCATCTTTAATAAGTATAATATAAAATGCATATTTTAAATAAGTATGAATATTTATATATATTTAATAAATATAAATTAATTGATATATTTTTACATATATTCATATATCTCTACGGAGTTACACATTTCATGTCACATATACAACTTGCTCTTTAACATATTTTTATATATTAAATTTTGTTTATATAGAATGGAAAATGAATATATAATTTTTCATTTTCACTATAAAAGACGATGTAGATCATTATTGTGTTATAGAAATATATTTTTTTGGAATATTTTTTTGTTTGTGTTTTTTAGTTATAAATGATTATTATGTACTAGGTAGTTATTTATTTTGAGAATAATATTTTAGAATATTTGTAATTGCATTAATAAATATATGAAAGAGATATGTAATTTTTTTTTAATGGATATTTATCTATTTTTAATAAAAATAAAATGTCCACTGTTAGTGTCGATATCTTTATCTCTCCATCAGTGATCAAAATTTCTCTTTTAGCATGCATATTAGATGTCTCATCCGATCAGGTGCACTCCATTAGGTCATGGATCATCTAATGGTAGTGGTTCTTTGTCAATTTCCCTCATGTCTTTCATCCGCTGGCCTATTTTCACATGCACAAGTCATCTGCTGTCATTTTTATTTCATTTTAGTTGCAGAAGTCATTTTAGGGTTTTCAGGTCTCATTAGTTCTAGGGTTTTGTCAACATGGTCTTCAAAAGCTCAATAAGAGGTCAGAAGGCACATGAGGATGTTTAATAAGTTCATAAAATCACAAATTCTACTGATGATTTGCTCCATAAAGGGTTTTTACCTCAAAACAGAGTTTTGAGGTGAAAACAAGGTTTTTCCATTCCATGTAAAAATTTCATGTAATTTTAATGTTTTCATATGTAATAAAGCATCATCTGCAGCCCTGGGTCACCTTGCCAAACTCCAGCACTCCAGCTACTGCAAAGAGACAAGAAAATCCAAGCATTAGTCCATCAAATGACAAAACAGAGAGCCAAACTGCAAAAACAGGGTTTTTAAAAGCAAAGTGAAAAGCAACTTTAGAAAGTGGGTTTTCTAAATGAAAAATTAAAGTCAGTTGTATATAAAGGGATCATTTGTGTTAGAAAACTTCATTTGTGCTAAAGGTGAGAGAGAACAAGAAGACAATCGTGTTTGAGGAGAGAAAGGACAAAATTTGCAGCAAAGTTCAAGTTTTTTTCTTGGCGTGGCGCACCTGCCGGGTGCTACGCACCGAGCGCAGGAATTGCAAAGGATTCTCAACAGCCGTGGCGCTAGGAGCCTGGGCATTGGCGCAACGCACTAGTCAGCTAAGCTCAAAACTCATCCATCGATTTTCCAAGCCTATAAATTTACAAATAACATCTGTTCAAGTAAGTACATCCTCCCATTTAACATAGTAAGAGGTTTTGTCATCCTTGATGGTGTTTTGAATGATGAAAAATCAAACCCTAATTGCTTCAAAGTCACCTTGACAAAACTGTCTAGGGTTTTGTAGTTTTTGTCATTCTTGTTGTTTTTACTCCCTTGCATAATTTTCCCACATCCCATCCCCCTGCACCAAATTTCTCTTATTCCCTTCCTCTCTCCCTCTCCCATTTACACTCATCTTACCCCCTATCACCAAACCCTAAGCTCTATACATAATTCCCACTATTCCCCAAACCCTAATTCTCTTTTCTCAAACCCTATCATTCCCTAAAACCCTATTAACTCTACTACCATCATCAAAACTGTCCTTTGAACTTATACTATCAGTCAACCCTTTTATCCCCAAAAGAGAAACAACCTTCACCCTATACTTAAAAAAAAAATCTCTTCATACTCATCATTCTACACTCCACATTTGCAAGCATAGAAACAGATTCAGCATATGAGAGGAATGATAAAACTGTCAATGATTCTTCCTAAGAGGTTCATGTCACCATTCAGCTGAGTTTACCATCATTTATATGGTTTTCATCATCATGTCAGGTTCCAATGGGTCATTTTACACCTTGTTCATGCTTCAGTTGTGCCTAGGTAAGGTTTATTTCCCTCTCCTAAGGTTTTGAAGATAATTTCTCTTGGATGGTCAAATCATCAACAAAACTTGTGTTCTGATGTTTATAAACCTTCCCCTATCCTTAATGTACCTTATTAAACACTTCCCATCACTGATATCCCTTAAATTCCTTATTTTCCCACAAACCCTAGTTTCTCGCTACAATTTGGCAATTTTCTAGGCTAGGCCTGTGTTTTTCCCTTTTTGGATCCCTTCCCCTCACTCAATCTTTGAAATTCCACTTTCCCCTATTTCCTAACATCCCTCCCTACTTCCCAAAATTTTCTCAAGAATTTAGAAGCCCTTTATCCCCTTCATTTCACTTCATTTGGACAAATCCCTTATTCCACAAATCGGGATAAGTTTTACTAAAATGATGTTTCTGAGCACGAAAACATGACTTTGGAAAAACTAAGAGAGGTTTTTCTCCACAATAGTCCAAGGAAGAAAAACCACCTTCACTTTTTACACAAGTGTCATGGTTTTAGAGAAATGTCAAAAATACAGTTGCCTCAGGAGAATCGATGCACCTCTGAAGTGACCTTGGGAAAATCAAGATTTTGCCTAGCTTGGTTGGCCAAATGACTTACATGATGAGTTAAATGATAACTAGACACAACGAGCTTTCCAATTAGCTATCATGAGATCAATTTGGAGTTGAGGAAAACCTTCAAAAGTTGACTGCAACAGCACTCTACCTTTAGGCAGCCTCATTTTGCACATTTTGACTAGTCTTGGGAGATTTGAATTTTCATAGGGAAAATGAACTCAAAATTGAAATATTCAAGTTGTGTTGGAAATTAGACTCAATAATCTTTCCAACGAGCTATCGTGAAGCCAATGTAGACACCGGGAAGGCCTCCAAAACTTTATCTGAAAATGGAACTACGCACAGAATCAGTGGCGCTACGCATAGAAATTTTTAACACAGGCTTTTCCGGCAGGTGCGTACTGCCACCTGGCACTCGCTTTTGATAGGGACCTCCTTTGGAAGAAAAAATTGCATTTTTTGATTCCTCATGAAAAATTATGCATGCTCAAAAATTACTAGGAAGTTTTGACAAGTTTTGGGTCACCTAAAGGGCCAAAAACACCTCAAAAATTCCCTCTCTGCCACTTTTTGGCCACACAGGAAGAAGTGTTGGGAGGACTGGTTTTTGGAGGGGCAAATGAAAACAAAATTCAAAACTTCCACTTTCCCTAGAAAATAGATAGATAGAAATTTCCAACAACTTGGAGCAAATTTGGTGAAGGGGAAGGCCTCCAAATGCAGCCGGGAAAAAGCACTACGCACAGAAAAAGTGGCACTATGCACATGATGCAAAAGTTCTAATTTTGCTCAAAAACTCTATTTTTCGCCTAATTTTCTTCTAGTTTGACTTTTTCTCTCTTATGGTCAAATTCATGAGCTGACATGATGTAAATTGATGTACTATGTTGTAAAAATGATAAAAATTGACTTGATAAGGTAGATATATCAGTTGTACGTGGTTTGGAGTTGAATGAATCAGTTTCCTAGGCAAGTTGTTCCACTGCCTATTTTTGTCTTCTTAGTTTAGATATGGTTGAAACCACCGCTCTTATCTTGGATTCGACCCATGATAGATAGCACAAGTGGTTTGGAAGTCTATATCATGTGTTTTTTCAGTCATTTTCAAAGGTTGGACTCTTGTGAAAGCTTTGAGCATCATTGTACATTCATCTTTGCAGTTTGGCAAGGAAATAGACTAGGGTTTGTAGAGTTTTGTGGGATTCTTGTGGCAAGGTGATTTAGTATTGTTTCTCCTTTTGTAATTCAAGTTATCATGTGTTTATGTGTGCCATTCTCTCTCTCTTTTTCAGCTTAACTAAATGAATCAAGTATAAAGGTGGAAATCATTGATGTTGCATTGCTCTACCTTAGGGTTTCATTAGTTTTACATGTTTTCTACTGTTTGAAGAGGACTCATGACACATTCATGCCATATCCAACTCCTCACCAGTCTCAAGACTCACTATTACACCTAATCTGAAGTACTAAAGCATTTGCCTACCTCGCACCACAGAAACCTCTGTAAGACTGAGTTCATTCCCCAGACCCAAAACTGCCTTTCACATTTGATCCAGCAAACCAACATAAAATTCAATCAAACTCCTCTGAGCATATACCTAGCCTAAAATTAGTCTTTACATCAGTCATCTCAAGCCTCATTTGCTATATTTTCCTGAGATTGACAAGGAGGGAGCCCTCTCCATACCTGCTAGGGCTAGCTACCAGGTTAAGCGTGGTTTGATGTTATCCTAGACCTACCTTTCTTAGCCTAAGGTAGATTTAACCCCTAACATAGTGGCGACCATACTGGGGAGAAAATTTTGTTTGTTCGTTAGTGTTCTTTGCTTTATAAACTACAGATGGAGCCTGAAGTTAGCCAGGTAGCCTTCGAACTGCTCTTGCTTAGCGAGTGCATAAGTAGATGAATGTTGCTTCAGTCAGTCTCCGGTTTAGTTTTATAAACTGAACATTTGACTTGGAAATCACCCCATTACATGTATCAAGTTAGATCTGATTGTTGATGGTGGACAACAATCAGACACAGGAAGGCTGAAATCATTTACCTAGCGACTCCAGTGTCGAAGAATCCCAAGGTTCAAAATTTTTATGGCAACTCCACTCTTCAAGAACCAGTAGCCTGAAGAATTTCTTGGTCAATTCATTGTTATTAAAATGGATTTTCTTGATCGATTGTATGCTCCCATGAGCCGAGATCACATTCCAGGTTTCCCATATAAAATTCCTAAGGTAGATTGGCAAAGGAATTTGCCTATTTTTAAAGATGATAATAGGAATGATGTTGCTTTACATCTAGTTAGATTTCACATACATATTCGCAAGTTGAAGGTTGATTTTCCTAAAGACTGCTTGATGAAGATATTCATGGCCACTCTGGAAGGTGAAGCCCGATCTTGGTATGAAAGTTTGCCGCCTGCTTGTATTTATTGTTTAAAGGATTTTCATGCCATGTTCTTTGAAAGGTATAAAGAATCTTATCCATCATTAAATTTAGTTCAGAACTGTTGCAAACATGTTTATAGTTTTATTGAAAATCTTGAGAAAGTTTATGAAGATTATGACTTCATGGATGATGAGATCATGGAAGCCCTGTACAAAAATCCATTTCAGCAGCATAAAGAGGATACTTATCAAGATGCGTAGGAAAATTTGCAGCTGGATCAAGATCTTAGCACAATGGAAAATGATGAAAGAGAAGATTTTATTTCAGATCTGTCCATAGAACAAGATAGTATGCAGGAAAGTAAAGTTTCAATCTCAAAATGTGATAAAGTCAAGTCGGCTATTTCAGATCTAAATTCAGATCGTGATGATCAAGAGTACCTTGTTCTGAATCCCATGAAGGAGAGCTCTGTTGTTGAGATCATCTGGAATGAAGAAGACAGAGTTATTGACCCAAGTGTTCTCATTTCATTAGAACAAAGCCTTCATGAGGAGGTAATCCAGTCGTTTTATGAAAAACAAGATGAGATCTTTGTTCAAGTAAGTGAAAAATATTCTTTCAATAACTCAGTGGTAAATGATAATTTGATTGCCATGTCATATGAAGATGATCAACAATGTTTTCAAATTTCAGAAGATCGGGGAATTAAGGACTGCCATTCAGGTTTTTCATGTTTTGAAATGTTATTTCAAGAAGACAATAATTGCTCAAGCAAAAGAAAACAAAAAGTATTGTCTCCTCTGTCTGAAGATGAGATAGATCAACTCTTGAAAGGTCATGTTACAACCCAAGCTAACGCAGATCTGCAGTGTGCACATGGTCAAGAAGGTGTTGGTGGAACTTCTTCCTCTTTTGAAAATGATGACAGTCTTGAAATTAGATTTATAGATCAGCGAATAGATAATATTTTCTTTCATGAAGATGATAAGGTTGTCGTGTTTAGCCCCACGGGGGTAGGCGAGTTGGTAATCACATCGCGGTGAAGTCGTTAGAAAGGCGGCTCCGCACTGAAGGTCACGAGTTCAAATCCCCCGGACTAACCCGGAGCTGTGGAGAGGGGCGGGCGCATGCTCCCAGTGGTTATATAGGTAGCGGTCAGAATCGACCCCGTGTAACGCGAGTCGCGAGGCTGCCCCTGTTGACGATTCCACTGTATAAAAAAAAAAAAAAAAAAAAAAAAAAAAAAAAAGATAAGGTTGTCGTGTTTGATAATCTTGAAGATTGTTTTTTGTTTAAGAATGACCTAGACCATGAAATTGAGGAATATGAGCCAGAGACAGACAATATGCCAGAATGTCTCATGGTCAAGGAATTTACAGCTAACACTCAGATGGAATAAGCTTATACCTCTCTATGCCTTCCTATCACTCGGCAATCAATTGTTCTTTCATATCAGAATAAAGGGAGTACTTCTATTTTTGTTGCTGGATCTCAAGACAAGCTAGTGCTTCAGGATTTTCAAGATCCCTTCGGCATTCTTTTGCAAGCATTAGAGAAGCTGGATGTTTCCTGGTTCGTTATCATAAGCCTTGGTTTCAGTGGATAATGTGAGTTTCCTACATGTACATCGTTCTACCTGCTCGAGAAAAGTGAGAGCAGAATTTCAGTATGTAGCCATATGCTGGATTGGTTACATTGGAAGGCTCACTACACATGATTGTACATATTTCATCAGTAGGCAGGTGGTTTTCATCATGATTTTAAGCCCTCAAATCTCGATGGTCTGCTGCCATTCAAAAAGCTTTGTAAGTACTTGTTTTTGTCAGTTCATTCTTGTAATTAATTTAGTTTTGAGTCAAGATATTGGTCATATGTTTGTTGAAGTTATTGACTCCATAGCCCAATGGAAGAGGCACTATCTGCTTTTCAGAGATTTGTAGTTCTTGGCACCTCCTAGGAGCTACCATCCCCATTGGAGCCAATGTTAGTGTCGGTATCTTCATCCCTCCATCAGTGATCAAAATTTCTCTTTTTGCATGCATATTATGTGTCTCATCCAATCAGCTGCAATCCATTAGGTCATGGATAATCTTATGGTAGTGGTTCTTTGTCAATTTTTCTCATGCCTTTCATCTGTTGGCCTATTTTCACTTGCACAAGTCATCTGCTATCATTTTTATTTCATTTCATTTGCAGAAGTCATTTTAGGGTTTTCAGGTCTCATTAGGTCTAGGGTTTTGTCACCATGGTCTTAAAAAGCTCAATAAGAGGTCAGAAGGCACATGAGGATGTTTAATAAGTTCATAAAATCACAAATTCTACTGATGATTTGCTCCATAAATGGTTTTTACCTCAAAACTCTATTTTGAGGTGAAAACAGGGTTTTTCCATTCCATGTAAAAATTTCATGTAACTTTAATGTTTTCATAGGTAATAAAGCATCATCTATAGCCCTGGGTCACCTTGCCAAACTCCAACACTCCAACTACTGCAAAGAGACAAGAAAATCCAAGCATTAGTCCATCAAATGACAAAACAGAGAGCCAAACTGCAAAAACAGGGTTTTTAAAAGCAAAGTGAAAAGCAACTTTAGAAAGTGGGTTTTCTAAATGAAAAATTAAAGTCAGTTGTATATAAAGGGATCATTTGTGTTATAAAACTTCATTTGTGCTAAAGGTGAGAGAGAACATGAAGAAAATCATGTTTGACGAGAGAAAGGACAAAATTTGCAGTAAAGGTCAAGTTTTTTTTCTTGGTGCAGCGCACCTGCTAGGCAGTACGCACCGGGCACAGGAATTGCAAAGGATTCTCAATGGGCACGGTGTACCAGTCAGGCACTACGCACTTGGGTGTTAGCGCGGCGCACCAGTCAGCCAAGCTCAAAACTCATCCCATCGATTTTCCAAGCCTATAAATTTTGCAAATAACATCTGTTCAAGTAAGTACATCCTCCCATTTGCCATAGTAAGAGGTTTTGTCATCCTTGATGGTGTTTTGAATGGTGAAAAATCAAACCCTAATTGCTTCAAAGTTGCCTTGACAAAATTGTCTAGGGTTTTGTAGTTTTTGTCATTCTTGCTGTTTTTACTCCCTTGCATAATTTTCCCACATCCCATCCCCCTGCACCAAATTTCCCTTATTCCCTTCCTCTCTCCCTCTCCCATTGACACTCATCTTAACCCCTATCACCAAACCCTAAGCCCTATACATAATTCCCACTATTCCCCAAACCCTAATTCTCATTTCTCAAACCCTATCATTCCCTAAAACCCTATTAACTCTACTGCCATCATCAAAACCCTCCTTTGCACTTATACTATCAGTCAACCCTTTTATCCCCAAAAGAGAAACAACAGTCACCCTATACTTAAAAAAAAATCTCTTCATACTCATCATTCTACACTCCACATTTGCAAGCATGGAAACAGATTCAACATATGAGAGGGATGATGTAACTGTCAGTGATTCTTCCCAAGAGGTTCATTTCACCATTCAGCTAAGTGTACCATCATTTAGAGGGTTTTCATCATCATGTCAGGTTCCAATGGGTCATTTTACACCTTGTTCATGCTTCAATTGTTCCTAGGTAAGATTCATTTCCCTCTCCTAGGGTTTTGAAGGTAATTTCTCTTGAATTGTCAAATCATCAACAAAACCTGTGTCTTGATTTTTATACACCTTCCCCTATCCTTAATGTACCTTATTAAACACTTCCCATAACTGATATCCCTTAAATTCCTCATTTTCCCACAAACCCTAGTTTCTCGCTACAACTTGGCAATTTTCTAGGCTATGCCTGTGTTTTGCCCTTTTGGACCCCTTCCCCTCACTAAATCTTTGAAATTCCACTTTCCCCTATTTCCTTACATCCCTCCCTACTTCCCAAAGTTTTCTCAAGAATTTAGAAGCCCTTTATCCCCTTCATTTCACTTCATTTCGACAAATCCCCTGTTCCACACATTGGGATAGGTTTTACTCAAATGATGTTTTTGAGCAAGAAAGCATGAATTTGGAAACACTGAGAGAGATTTTTATCCACAATAGTCCAATGAAGAAAAACCTCCTTCAAATTTTACACAGGTATCATGGTTTTAGATAAATGTCAAAAATACAGTTGCCTCAGGAGAATTGATGCACCTCTGAAATGAACTTGGGAAAATCATGATTTTGCCTAGCTTGGTTGGCCAAATGACTTGCATGATGAGTTAAATGATAACTAGACACAAATATCTTTCCAATTAGCTATCATGAGCTCAATTTGGAGTTGAGGAATACCTTCAAGAGTTGACTGCAACAGCACTCTGCCTTTAGGCAGCCTCATTTTGCACATTTTGACCAGTCTTGGGAGATTTGACTTTTCATAGGGAAAATGAACTTCAAATTGAAAAATTCAAGTTGTGTTGGAAAGTAGACTCAATAATATTTCCAACGAGCTATCGTAAGCCCAATTTGGACACTAGGAAGGCCTCCAAAACTTGATCTGAAAATGGCGCTACGCACAGAATCAATGGCGTTGCGAATAGAAATTTTTAACACAGGGTTTTCCAGCAGGTGCGTAGCGCCACCTAGCACGCGCTTTTGATAGGGACCTCCTTTGGAAGAAAAATTTGCATTTTTGGATTCCTCATGAAAAATTATGCATGCCCAGAAATTACTAGGAAGTTTTGACAAGTTTTCGGTCACTTAAAGGGCCAAAAACACCTCAAAAATGCCCTCTCTGCCACTTTTTGGCCACACAAGAAGCAATGTTGGGAGAACTGATTTTTGGAGAGGAAAATGGTTACAAAATTCAAAAATTCCACTTTTCCTAGAATGTAGACAGATATACCTTTCCAACAAGCCAACTTGGAGCAAATTTGGTGAAGGGGAAGGCCTCCAAATGTAGCTAGGAAAAAGCACTACGCACAGAAAAAGTGGCACTACGCACAGGATGAAAAAGTGCCAATTTTGCTCAAAAACTCTGTTTTTCACCTAGTTTTCTTCTAGTTTGACTTTTTCTCTCTTATGGTCAAATTCATGAGCTGACATGATGTAAATTGATGTACTATGATGTAAAAATGATAAAAATTGACTTGATAAGGTAGATACATCAGTTGTAGGTGGTTTGGAGTTGAATGAATCAGTTTCCTAGGTTTTAGAGGCAAGCTGTTCCACTGCCTATTTTTGTGTTCCTAGTTTAGATATGGTTGAAACCACCCCTCTTCTCATGGATTCGACCCCTGATGGATAGCACAAGTGGTTTGGAGGTCTATATCATGTGTTTTTTCAGTCATTTTCAAAGGTTGGACTCTTGTGAAAGCTTTGAGCATCATTGTACATTCATCTCTGCAGTTTGGCAAAGAAATAGACCAAAGTTTGCAGAATTTTGTGGGATTCTTGTGGCAAGGTGATTTAGTATTGTTTCTCCTTCTGTAATTCAAGTTATCATGTGTTTATGTATGCCATTATCTCTCTCTTTTTCAGCTTAACTAAATGAATCAAGTATAAAGGTGGAAATCATTGATGTTGCAGTGCTCTACCTTAGGGTTTCATTAGTTTTACATGTTTTCTATTGTTTATAGAGGACTCATGACACATTCATGCCCTCTCCAACTCCTCACCAGTTTCAAGACTCACCATTACACCTAATCTGAAGTACTAAAGCATTTTCCTACCTCGCCCCACAGAAACCTCTGTAAGACTGAGTTCATCCCCAGACCCAAAACTTCCCTTCACATTTGATCCAGCAAACCAACATAAAATTCAATCAAACTCCTCTGAGCATATACCCAGCCTAAAATTAGTCTTTACATTAGTCATCTTAAGCCTCATTTGCTATATTTTCCTGAGATTGACAAGGAGAGAGCCCTCTCCCGATCTGGTAGGGCTAGCTACCAGGTTAAGCGTGGTTTGATGTTACCCTAGACTTGCCTTTCACAGCCTGAGGTAGATTTAGGCCCTAACATCCACTAAATAATAATAAAAAATAAAACAATGTAAGATTTAATAAGAAACAAAAATGTATGTTTGATTAGTTTTAATTAAAAGCATTATAAAACATTAATTATGTCATTTTGTGCTTATTGTTCATATTACAATCAAGAATAATATGCTTTCACTCTTGACAATAAAATATCTAGATATCTATATGAAACAAGTGTTGCATGGTAGCTTAATACCTTACACAATTTTTAAAAAATATCATTTTTTCCCTAATCTTCTATGTGTTATATATAATATTATTTCAATATTCTTTTAAGATTTCAATATTTAATTGATTAATTACTAACTATTTACGGATTATAAATGAACATGGAAAAACTTAGGATTAAATAATGTAAATTGAGATTTAGAAAACAATCTTTTGAATTAATCACATTGTAAGGATTAAATCTACGTTTAGAACCAACTAATATGGTTCTAGATTAAAAATTTAAGTATATAAAAGTGAGAAAAAAGTTTTGGCATTAAATAATGTACATGCCTTAAAAAAAAAAATTGATTTATAAAACTAGTAATTTTTTTATGAATAGGAAATATGTTCACAAGAAATTAATTAGTCATAACGGATGCATAGAAATCAACAGCTTAAATGCAAGATTACAGATGCCCTGTATACACAAATTCTATCACTGATACTAATACAGGAATCAATTGTTTTAAGAAATCTCAACAATTGGCCCCGCATTTATTATTTCTCTTACAGTCCAACCTTTTCTTCTCTGATCGGATCTCCATTGTCAAAGCCCAAAACAATGTTATTTCCCCTTTTAAATAGAACCATTCATGATTCATCGTAGATCATAGCACATTTAGATCTAACGGTCCAGATCTTTTATCGCAATCGCAAGTCGCTCAAGGAAAGTATTCAAGTTTCGGTACATACAAACAGAGTGTTGTGATGCGATAAGGTTAGTGGTCCCACTTCCATTGCATATCGCAATTCCTCAATATTCCAATCCCACTCCCTTTTCAATGAAATGTTGTGATGCGATATGTCACAATCTCATATCGCAGTGTTTCCACACCCAGGGTTCCGATAACACGCAAGCCTTCCATGTGATGCGATATTTCGGCGATCGTGCATCGCAACTTCTTAAGACCTGCGAACCGTCCCTATGTAACACATATTTGCGATGCGATATAGGGGATCCAACAGTTGAGATCTTAAGCGCTCAACACTATTAATAATACAAAAGGCTGCAATTCTATTGAACTCTGAGTTTATATCTTAAATCCTAAAAACAGAGAAATATATGATTTTGTCCTGAATACAAAGAAACAAAGGCAAACGAGAGATTCCACAAACTTGATGTATAATCACATGCAGCATCAATATATAATCATACACACACATCAATTATTCATAATAAAAAATGGTTATAGAGTCTCGACCTTGGGCTCGATTACAACGATTTTAAAAGACCTTTGTCCAATATGGAAGTCCTCGCTCTGTTACCCGACTCTCCCTTCCTCAATCCTCTCTCATCCTTGCTAATCCATCTACATTACATTTTTCTTCCTTTTTTATCAATCCAATCCTGCCTAACAACTCAATCTCTATTTTTAAACATTTTAACATTCAATCTCTATTTTCAAGCTCTATCACACACCTATGCTAACAACTTATCTTTGAACCTAAAATAAGACAATTTCTACTTATTACAATAATGAAATGTGACTCATTTCTTGAGAGATCCAACCCTCTCATTAAAAGCTGACTTTTGACCACTCAGGTCAATGAAATTCAACTTGTTTAGCCACAACATGTGAACAAGCTTTCACATCACTGGCTAATTCCAGATGCTCCTGCATCAGACTCCCAGGGAAGAAAAGAATCATCCTTTAGACTTTTAGGGCTTACTCCATACTTCTGAAACTCTGATGTAGTCAATCGACTAGCATCCTCCACTGGTTGTCCTTTCCATTTGACTAGATATTGAAAATAAGTTTGTCCTCTAGTTCTTTTGGATACTCTTTTCTCCAAAACAGCTTCAACTTCTTTCTTAACTGTCTTTGGCATTTGTTCTTCCTAGTTCAAGGTTTGAACTTCACCATCTTTAGTTTCCTCCTGTAGCTCTGCCTCTGTCCCTTTATATGGATACAAATCTACAATATTGAAAATAGGCGATATTCCAATCCCTTCTAGCAATTCAATTTCATATGCATTAGCTGAAAACTTTCTTACAATATTACATGGTCCTATCTTTTTCATTTTCAGTTTATTGTAAGTTTTAGTAGGAAATCTTTCTTTTCTTAAATATACCATCACTAAATCTCCCACTTGGAATTCTTTCTCTCTTCTTTCCATATCCACTCTCTAGTTGTATTTACCATTGCTTTCTTGCAATCTTCCTTTGACATCTTCTTCAAGTCTTTGCATTTGTTATGCAAACTCTTCATCTTTTGCACTTCTTGTCTCCTGTTTACCCAAAATTTTGAGCTCATACACACCTCTCGGATTCATTCCACAAACAATATGAAATGGACTCATTCCAGTACTTCGGTTTGGATTGTCATTATAAGCAAACTCAGCCTGAGCTAGTGCTAAATCCCACTGCTTAGGATTTTGATACACTAAACTTCTCAATATGTTTCCCAAGCTCTTGTTTACTACTTCGGTCTATCCATCTGTTTGAGGGTGCTATGCTGAACTGAAACTGAGGTTAGCTCCTAGTTTCTTCCAAAGAGTTCTCCAGAAATGTCGTAGAAACTTTCTATCTCTATCAAACACAATACTTATAGGCAATCCATGTAATCTTACAATTCTTGAAAAAATAGATTAGCTATATGTGTTGCATCACTAGCCTTCTTACAAGCAATGAAATGTTCCATCTTGGAAAATCTATCTACCACAACATAAATGGAATCATTCCCTCTTTGAGTTTTAGGTAATCCCAAAACAAAATCCATGGTAACTACATCCCATGGTCGGTCTGGTATTGGCAATGGCCGATACAATCCTGTATTCTGACTTCTCCTTTTAGCATGCTGACATATCTTGCACTTCTCAACAAATCTATTAACATTAGTTTGCATTTTTGGCCAATAATAAAAAACATTCACCTGAGAAAAGGTTTTATCTTGTCCAAAGTGACCAGATAATCCTCCACTATGTTTCTCCTTTATTATGTTTTCCCTCATAGAACATTTGGGAATACACAACTTGTTGCCTTTAAACAATAAGCCTCCTTGGATGAGATAATCTAACCATTGACTTCTGTTATGAACTATTGGATTTTGAACTGTTGTATAGATATCTTTGAAATCTGCATCATCTTTGTACATTTCAATCATTTCTTCAAATCCTACAACACCAACTTTGAATTCTTGCACAATAAAACTTACCCTGCTCAACGCATCAGTGACTTTATTCAACTTACCACTTGTGTGCTTTATCACAAAAGTAAAGCTCTGCAAAAATTCTACCCACTTGGCATGTTTCTGGTTCAATTTTGGTTGGTTATTTATGAACTGTAATGCATGATTGTTCGAATACAATATGAATTCCTTTGGCAACAAATAATGTCTCCATTTTTTCAAAGGCTTGCACAATAGCGTAAAACACTTTATCGCAAGAAGAATACTTCTTCATCGCTTCATTCAATTTCTCACTGAAGTACGCTATTGGTCTTTGTTCCTAACTCGGAACTGCACCAACTGCAACTCTGCTAGCATCTGTTTCAACTTGAAATACTTTTTCAAAATCAGGCAAAGCTAAAATTGGTTCCTCTGTGATTTTCCTCTTTAGCAATTTAAAATTAATGTCTGCTACTTCTATCCACTTGAACGGCTGATTGGTCTCCTTAATTATTTCAAGAATTGGTGCACAAATCTGACTAAAACCTTTGATAAACTTTCTATAAAAACTTGCTAGACCATGAAAGCTTCTTACATCAAATATATTTTTGAGAATAGGCCAGTTCCAAATTGCTTGGACTTTCTCTGGATCCATTTTCAATCCCTCTTTAGAAATTACAAATCCCAAGAAAAATAATTCTTTTTTCATGAAACTACATTTCTTCAGATTTATCAATAGCTTCTCTTTCTGCAGAGTTCTTACAACTAATTTAAGATGCTCTAGATGTTCTTCCTTACTTTTACTAAAAACTAGAATATCATCAAGATAAACAATCAAAAAATTTCCTACATATTCCTTCAAGACTTCGTTCATCAATCTCATGAACGTACTAGGTGCATTAGTGAGTCCAAAAGGCATCACTAACCACTCATACAACCCATTGTTTGTTTTAAATGCAGCCTTCCACTCATCTCCTTCTCGAATTCTTATTTGATGATATCCACTCTTCAAATCTATTTTAGTAAAATACTTTGATCCACTCAAACAATCCATTAAATCGTCCATGCATGGCAAAGGAGATCTATACTTGATTGTGATATTTTTTATGGCTCTGGAATCTATGCACATATGCCATTGACCTCCTTTCTTTGGACTGAGTACTTTTGCTACAACACATGGACTAATACTCTCTATGATTAGCCCCTTATCCATCAGTTCTTGCACTTGTCTTCCAACTTCTGCATTCTCTTGAGGAATTAATCTATATGCTGCTTTATTTGGCAAATTCGCTCTTGGTATTAGATCAATATGATGGCTAATACTCATGATCGGTGGCAGTGCTTTTGGCAACTCATCCACAATAATATCAGCGAAATCATTTAATAGAGTTTTGATTTATTTAGGTGAATCATCTAAGTTTGTGGAAGTTTAAATTACCTTTGGTCTCCCTATGACAGAAAAATGCATTTCTTCACCTTTTCCAATCTCTTGCAACAGCTCTTTTCTGCTCATCAGCGTAACACTATTTCCATGTGCTCCTTTGTCAGCGTCATCCTTCAATGGCAGCAATGTATGTTTATTTCCATCCTTCTCCAGAGTATAAGTGTTTCTCCTCCCATCATGAATAGATTTTTGATCAAATTGCCATGGTCTTCCCAACAATACATGGCATACATCCATTGGAATTACATTGCATAATATTACATCCTTATACATACCAATCTGTATTTCAACCTTGCATTGTTTTGTCACAATGATCTGATGTCCTTTCTGCAACCACGACACTTTGTAAGGAGTAGGGTGCATTGTCTTTGCTAATCCGAGCTTGTCCACCATCTCTGTAGAAACAAGGTTATCAGTGCTTCCACTGTCAATTATTACTTTACAACACTTACCTTTTGATTTATAGGTAGTTCTGAATAAATTCTTCCTCTGCACTGGTTCTTCAATCTCTTTCTCAGTCTTAAGCAATGTCCTTCTCAACAATAGGGATTCTCCTACTTCAGGGGGTTCTTCCTTCTCCATAATTCGAGGTGTTTCTGGCTTTGCCTCAGCCACATTCGCATTCCTCTGACTTGCTGGTTTATTATGAGGACAGTCCCACGACACATGTCCCCATTCTTCACATGTATAGCACCAAATATCTCTTCATCGGCCTCTTCCTCTGGGTGCAAATATTCCTCTATTAAAATCCCCTCTCTGTGGTGGTCTACTACTTGAACTACCTACTTCATGTTGATGTTGTTGTCCCCTTGGTCTAGTAGTTCCTCTACCTCTTACTAAGCTTCTTGCTTTATTCCTCTGATTCTATTTTCTCAACATCTTCTCCTCGGCCTTCAAACTTGCTTGATAGGCATCCTCAATAGTGTTGGGACTTAACAAGATAATCTCATCTTATATGTCATAATGTAAGCCATTGATATATATGGCTACCATCTCCATGTCATCTTCTGCATGTCCTGCTCTAATACTCAATTTATTAAATTATTTTGTGTACTCTTTAACAGACATTCCGTTTTTCCTTAAATTCTGCAATTGTTTAAAAAGATTTAATTGATAATCTTTAGGCATAAATTTGGCTTTCATCTTACTTACCATTTTGTCCCGTTGCTTGATCTTGGACTTTCCTTTCCTCGTTCTAGATGTCTGTAGCTCATCCCACCAAGTAGCTGCATGACCCTTTAATCTGGTAACTGGAAATCTCACCTTCTTCTTGTTATCAGCTTCCTCTTCATAGTCAAAATATTTGTCTAATGACCTGATCCAATCCATTAGCTCTTCTGCATTAAGACTCCCTTCATACATAGGAATTTCTACCTTTGGTTTTCCTCCTACTTTCGCCAGCATCTTAATAGCTCTGATAGTTTCATTTTCCTCCTCTTCTTCTTCCTCAGAAGATTCTTCTTTAGCATTGTCATCCCCTTCATCAGGTGTTCTTCTCTGAGCAGTCTCAATTGTTTCCATCCTCATACGCAGACTTCGGATCTCCTCCAACATAACTACATTTGCTTCCGATCTTCCTCGACCAATGTCAGCTCCTCTCCTTAGTGGCATGTTTACTGTGATCAATCTTAATCTCTCTGTGCTCTGATAACACAAATGATGCAGGAATCAATTTTTTTGAGAAATCTCAATAATCGGCCCCGCGTTTATTATTTCCCTTACAGTGCAACCTTTTCTTCTCTGATCAGATCTCTGTTGTAAAATCCCAAAACAATGTTATTTACCCTTTTAAATAGAACCGTTCATGATTAATCGTAGATCATAGCACATTTAGATTTAACAGTCTAGGTCTTTTATCGCAATCATAAGTCGCTCTGGGCAAGTATTTAAGTTTCGGTACATTCAAACACAGTGTTGCAATGCAATATGGTTAGTGGTCGCACTTCCATCGCATATCACAATTCCTCAATATTCCAATCCCACTCCCTTTTCAATAAAATGTTACGATGCGATATGTCGTAATCGCATATCGCAATGTTTCCACACCTAGGGTTCCGATAACACACAAGCCTTCCCAGCAATGCGAGATTTCAATGATCGCACGTTGCAACTTCTTCGGACCTACGAATCGACCCTGTGTAACACATATTTACGATGCGATATAGGGGATCCAACAGTTGAGATCTTCAGTGCTCAACACTGTTGTTAATACAAAAGGCTGCGATTCTATTGAACTCTAATTTTATATCATAAATCCTAAAAATAGAGAAATATTTGTTTATGTCTTGAATACAAAGAAACAAAGGCAAATGAGAGATTCCAGAGACCTGATGTATAATCACACGCAACATCAATGTATAATCATACACATGCATCAATTATTCATAATAAAAAATGGTTACAGAGTCTCGGCCTTGGGCTCGATTACAACGATTTTAAAAGACCTATGTTCAATATGGAAGTTCTCGCTCTGTCACCTGACTCCCACTTCCTCAATCCTCTCATCCTTGCTAATCCATCTACATTACCTTTTTCTTCCTTTTTTATCAATCCAATCCTGCCTAACAACTCAATCTCCATTGTCAAACATTCTAATAGTCAATCTCTATTTTCAAGCTCTATCACACACCTATGCTAACAACTTATCTTTGAACATAAAATAAGACAATTTATACTTATTACAATAATGAAATACAACTCATTTCTTGAGACCAACCCTCTCGGTAAAAACTGACTTTTGACCACTCAGGTCAGTGAAATTCAACTTGTTTAGCCACAACATGTGAACAAACTTTCACATTGCTGGATAAGTCCAGATGCTCATGCATCGTATACAAATGTTGAATGCTTTAAATTGGGTATCTTGACAAATCCATTGATAAATTTTTTGAAGTATTTCTTACATAGAATTGACCGGAAAGTAGTGTAATTACCTAAGCTCACACTTGTGGCGCTGAAACTTCATGGAGTTATTATTGAGCAAGAAAGTAAGGTCAAACTTGTGGGCCTGAAACTACTTGGAGTTATTATTGAACAAGAAGGTAAGCAAGGAATATATCATGCTTGGGAGATACACGACAAGAAGGGATTGTGCATGCTCGAAGATGCCGGTTGTCAGAACAAAAGCCTCCTCCACAACGTTGTTGACACCAATCTTAAACTTGAGGTTTCCTCTGCACATAAATTCCACTGACTGGTAAGCGATATAGTATTGCATCAATTCTTCGTTGGTCTATTAAGAAGATAAGGTTTTACATTCATAAGCTAAAATAATACTCATTTCTAAGAAGAGATCAATTTTCTAATACAATCACATTTATTGATAAATACCAATAAACATATATCAACCATATTTATAATTAATTTTTTTAAATATAGATATTAATAACTTTATGATTATTTATAAATTATTATTATTATCATCAATATTAATATTAAGCACTCTTAATTAACCAATACATAAATAATATTAATATTAATATTAAATTATAATTATAATTAAAATATTAATTATTAATAATAAAAATTAGTAATTATTATAATTACTAGAGATAATATATTTAATAGAGATAAAATATTTTAAAGTTAGAAAAATATATCTTTTCCCTTTTGAGTTTGTGGAAGATGTATAATTCATAATTTTAATTCTTAATGTAACATTAATATATGACATTTAAATAATTATAATAATAAAATTAAAAATAGGTTATAAATAAAATATCTCAATATGTTGGATTAAGTAATATTGATGTGTATTTAGAAATATATTAATAACAAAAAATTAAATATAGACTAGGTGATTTATAAGTAAAATATTTTATAAGTAAAACATTTGAACGTCTAATTATATATATGCTAGGTTTAAACATTTCAATTAATGTCACTATTCTACATTTTGTCTTTTTTAACAAAATTTTTTAGTCAATTTTATCTAAAATCTAGCAAACATTAATCCATTTATGCATTCAAAAATGCATTATAAATTGTGAAAAATTATAATTATCTATATATATATATATATATATATATATATATATATATATATATATATACAAAATCTCTTGAAAAGAAAATAAATTTTCAAATTTTACACTCTTAAAAAAGTATGAAGGTTAAGAGATTAAATCCCCTAGATAAATTTATATTGATTTATATTTCAATAAATAATAATAATAATAACATATTCAAATTAACAAATATAAATATAAATCTATACAACACTTCAACTCATCTAAATTGTAATATTTACATATAATATTATATATATGTAAAACCATTATAGACATATAAACATAAATATAAATAAAGTACATTAAACAAATGCAAAAATAAAAAATTAAAAAAATTAAAAAAAATAAACAAATAATTTGTAATATATTGATCTTTTTAATTATATATTGAATGTATTGTGTAAGAGGCTCATTTTACAATCGAGTCTGAAGAGGATGTATAATTCTTTCCATATTAACCTTGAATTGAGCATTTCTAAATAAAAATAAAATATCCTCTAAATAAAAGCAAATGATGCATGTTTGGTTGGTTTTAATTAAAAACATTATAAAATATCTATAATCACACCTTCATTGTGCTCACTACGTTAGTTGTTGATATCACAACCTAGTATGAAGACATGCTAAAAATATCTCACTTTCACTTTGAGCCATGAATAAAATATCTTGATGTTTACATGAAATAACATATATTAATAACAAAAATATTTTAACAAAAAGAAAATTAAATGTGAAAAATGTGGTACATAAGTAAAATATTTCAATGATGATGTTAAGTAAAATATTTCAATGCCAATTGCATATATACTATATAAAACAATGGAAAAAAATTATTTTCGTTTAAACATTTTGATCATTTTTAAGGTAAATTTTTTAAGTCAATTTTAGACTTTTTAAGGTATTTTTTTCAGTCAAATTATTCTAAAATCTAGTAAAGATTTGTTGGAATTGCAAGTTTAGGCTCGGTAGTCTACACAATCCAAGTGCCTGAAAATATTTTGAAGTCATTAAATTCACCTTTGTATTCAAAAATGCAATTAAAACCATAATATATATATATATATATATATATATATATATATATATATATATATATATATATATATATATATATATATATATATATATATATATATATATATATCTTAATCATAAGTCTATCAAGCTCCATGAATCCACGAAGCACTCAGAGGGCATTGAGAGCACTAAAATTTTACACTATGAAAGAGATTTTCACAAGGGATTTGATCACTCTCCATGCTTGTGAGATCACTCGTTAAGATGGATCTATATTAGTAGTATTCGCATATCAAAAATTGATATTTATCTTAAAAGTAGTTATTCTTTTTTTTTCCTTTTAATTAAATTGATTAATTTTAAAAAATGGCATATGAACATGTTTCATGTGACTATTGTTATGGTTTTCTGAGTATGTGATATTAGTAATCCATGTTCTTGTCTCAAAGCTTAGGAATCTTAATGATAGAATGTGGTTGAATCTCCGTGGTTAATAATTTTGTTACATATTTTTTTTTGAATGTTTATATATATAACATTTATATTAATTATTTTTATCATTAATATAATAATATTTATTTAAAATAAAGCTATAATTTAGTTATCCTTCATTGGTGTGTTGGGATTCAAGGCAATGGAGGACAAGGGGGAACACTCAACCCCGCCGCCTCCCATCTCATTAAAGATGAAGGTGGTGACATGGCCAACCCACCCAATGCAACACAAATGCAAATAACTATTACCACATTTCTCTCTCATCGTAGTATATTTTTTTCCCGAGCGCTCTAGGGTGAGAGCCTTGCTCTCCAACTTTTCTGCTATGCCTGTGATATACCTCAGTTGCAGATGGGATAATTCCTTTCAATTTTGGGTAGTGAGCGGATCATATTTAGCTATGAAGACTCAAGGTTGTGTCGTAGACTATGCATTTTCTCTCAATTGAGGGAGACAACTTTTTTCCATAGCCATGGCTCAACATGCATTAAAATTTTGAGAGGATTATCCTTTAGGTTCACAATTCTCCAATTCATGCACTAGACCTTGAGCAACAACAAGGAGAAAAGCCATAGAAACACAATGGAGGCATCACCCGATGCACTGACAACAACCACAATGATAGGCATTGCAAGAGCGGGAAATGATAGCCTTGAACTAGCACTCACGATGATGTAAGTTCATGTCTAGTGGGATGGTTAGGATTGTGTAGTTATTTCTATGCCCAATTCCTTTTTCAATAACTTCTTCACTAGCTCTAGTTCTATTTGGTCGGTGCTAGCATGTAGAGATTTGAGCACAGGGGGGCTGAGTAGTGGTTTTGATGTTGTTCATTCTTGGTGGTTGTTGGACCCTACCTGTAGTATTTTATTTACCCTCCCCCTCAACTACTTGTTTCATTAGAAGCCATCACGAACCTCCTTGGAAATTAGTGCCTCTCTTCACTTTACTCTTATTTAGTTTTCTCATCTCTAATCCCTCTCGTTTCTAGGAATTTTGGGTGAGAAATCTATCCTTTCCCTTGGTAATTCAATGAAACATTCCATGATAGTGAATGCATTACCGCCAAGGGTTTCAAGGCAGAGGTCCTCAGACCCAATTGTGAGCCTAATTCATGGCTCAAGATGTCATACCCTTTCTCCACTCCACCACTCCTCCAAAAATTGAAGAGGAAATTCATCAACTTGAATCATTCACCACTAATAAATGACAAACCTATTTAGACTAAAAAATATAGGCTAAGGTATCCAATTGGGTTCCTAACCTTGAACATACAAAGGAAATACAAATACAATACTTGAACTACATTACCCTACATTGGAAGATGAATACACTCTCCACTAGGTGAAAATGGGGAAATTAGTGATGAGGTCACTAAAAATGTTAGTCACTGCAGCTTTTCCAAGTGAAATACTATAAAAAATGAGCAATCTTAAGTGAGCCAACTAAAAACAACTAACATAAATGACCAATTTAGTCTCGGATTAAAATATATGACTAGCTAATAAGTAATACAACTAAAAATGGGTAACATGAATGACTAATTTAGTCTAGGATAAAAAAATCTCACTACCCAACAAGTATTACAATAATACGAATGATTCGTTTATGTTACTCATTTTAATTGTGTCACTTTAACAATATAAACTTACCAGTGCTAGAGGATTCAAAGGTTGTTATAGATTGGCTAAAAGATTATACTGCCTTAAACACTTATTTATTGTATGAGTGGATGATTAGAGTTATGGAGTTGATTAGGATATTCAAGGTTATATCCTTTGATCATGTTCAGAGGGAATTAAATTCAAAGGCTAACCTATTATCCAAAATGTAAGTTGGCTTAACACCTTCTTTTGAAACATGACATAACCACCTATATATATTGTAACAACCTTTCCAACTTCTTTAGTGGGTTGCACATTTTTTACACATTTCTTCTTCGTCTTGCAAACTAGTTTTGCCAAGGAGAGGGTATCAACTTTGTTCAAGGAATGTTCAATTGGTACCACCACCAAGTTTAATCCTTTATGAATATTGTTAAACAACTTAAGCTTGCTTCACAACTTCTCATGTTTCTTAACTTACGTTTCTACACCTCTAAGTGAGACTACAACCCCCCAATCTCTCTAATTATTCAACCTCTTCAACTTTTGTTAAAGCCTTCTTATACGTGAACGCATACATCAAGAAGAACATAACACTACCATCCCAAATTTACATGCTTGTTCCCTCTTTTAATGCCTTGTTAAACCACATTATCACACTATTTAAAATGAAATGTTCACATCTTAAGGCACGACGCCTACTTTTCTCATGACAACCTAAATTATCTGAGTGACTAGAAGAGAATTCCATTTTCTAAAGATAAAAACACGGGGCCTTACAACCCCAACCCCATCCATGTAATAATTTGAATATATTTAGCCTAAAGAAGGATATGTGCCCTACTCCTTCCAAATTTGACATGTGACTTTTAATAAACTAACACTTGTTTTTAATTATAATTAAATCCACTTATTATATTTTGTTGACACCCACCTAATATGAAAGAAGACCTAAATCATTTCAACACAACCATGTTAAGAGCACTTGTTTCCTTCATATATATCAGAATTTTTTTCCATACATTTTAAAAACAAACTCATTACATCATCATCATCATCATCATCATCATCATCATCATCATCATCATCATCATCATCATCATCATCATCATCATCATCATCATCATCATCATCATCATCATCATCATCATCATCATCATCATCATCATCATCATCATCATCATCATCATCATCATCATCATCATCATCATCATCATCATCATGTTTTCAAATATAACCATAAACATGTAAGATCCAATTAGTTTCTCAAATACCACTAAAATCTGATGTAAGTGAAAATAAAATAATGTATCTATACTTTTTCTAAATGGAGAGTTTTAACATATTTGTAAACATAAACCTTTAATTTTCTTCACAAACATCTCCCAACCAATTAAATATGATGTAATTGAAAATAACATAGTGTATCTATTCTTTTCCAAATAAAATAGTGTACCTATCATTTCCCACAAAGGAAATAGTGTATTTATGAAATGATAATAATTTATTTCTTAAATATTATAATGCATATGTCTTCATTTATTTAATTTTTCACATAATTACAAACAAATAAGAATTCTGATATTTTTTATGTATAAAAGACTACATCATCAAAAATATAATAATTAAAATACTAAGAGTTAATAAGTAGAGTAAAATTTATCAAATTTTGTTTTTATTAGAGATTTTTTTCTTTTTTCTTTTTAATGTTCGGGTTAATATCATAAAGTTAATTATTAATTTGCTATGCTTCATATTGGGCGTTAGAGTACATTATTATACGAATTTAGATTTATATTTTTGTTGTAAATTTGTATTTTATTTTTAATTTTAATTTTTAATTATTATGTTGACTAGGCTGTAAAGATATTTTTGGATATTGAATACATTTTAATTCAATAAAATATTATTTGATGATGAATATATTTTTTTATTATCATTTAGTCAAAATGGGTGAATGTAAACCTTGTAAGAATTTGAGGATGGTTGTTTAGGCAACTGTGATTTTTTTATATAGAAGACTATATCATCAAAAATATAATAATTAAAATTTTAGCATTAAAGAGTTAATAAGTAGAGTAAAATTTATTGGAATTTGTTTTTATTAGAGATTTTTTTCTTTTTTTTCTTTTTGATGTTTGGGATAATGTTGTAAAGTTAATTATTAATTTGTGATGCTTCATGTTTATTGGGCATTAGAATATGTTATTATATGAACTTGGATTTATATTTTTGTTGTAAATTTGTATGTTATTTTTATTTTTTATTTTTAATTATGATGTTGACTAGGTTGTGAAGATTTTTTTGGATATTGAATATATTTTAATTCAATAAAAAATTATTTGATTATGAATATATTTTTTTATTATCATTTAGTCAAAATGGGTGAATGTAAACCTTGTAAGAATTTGAGGATGGTTGTTTGGGAGGCACAATAGGAAATTTTGTATATATATATATATATATATATATATATATATATATATATATATATATATATATATATATATCTATATATATATTGCAAACTTGGCAATGCTTCCTCTATTTATATTAGTTTTCCAAAATCAGAGACTTCCATTTGTTCGAAGTGGCTTACCTACCTGAAGGAAACCATGTAGCCACCTGTCTGCATTAAAACCTGTCCAAAATTTAAAAAAAAAATTTGCTATCCATCTAGCAGCATTGTCTTTACTGTCTATACTACTGCTCAAATAAAACAAATTAAACAAGTAAAAGCATTTCATCAAAATTTTATCAGATTTGAACTCGACCGTTGCATTAATCCTCATTCGAGGATATTACTCGAGTTGGCACTTTGGCACTAGAGCCAAGCATCTCTCTCCTCTTCATATCTTGTAGTGTCTACTCAATTCTTCCCAAGGCCAAGTTGTTTTTGTAGGTCTATATCTGAACTATTGTTATTTCCTTGAGTAGTTCAGCCCTGAATGGATCCTTTTCCTTGGTATTCTCCTTTACCTCTGTTCTGCCACCCGCTGCTTGTTCTCGATTCAGGGTCATGGTCCTTGCCACCATATTCTTCATTACCCAATATTGTTGTATTGTTTTCCTGAAGAGAGAGTGGCGGCCTTGAGAATTCCCTGGACCGGGAACCATGCTTTCCCACTGCTCTATGGGGATATCCTAGTTCTTGATACTGTCATTAAGTTCTCTCTGCCAACCAACAATTTGGGCTCTGATGTCCGGCGGGTTCTCTGCCATATATGCGTCAATAAGAGTTTTCATATGTTCATTGCCTGGCTTTCTCCCTCTTTTCCTTTGATCCTTGCTCGAGTCACTTGTTCCTTCTTCCATCTTTTTATCTATCTTGCCTCTCTTGGGCGCCATGTTACTCCCTTCCTTCCTGTGACTATCTTCTTCTCGTTTTTCTCTGTCTTCCTCACTATGTTGGCTGCAGTGTGAGGTGAGACCTATCACATAGCCATTACATTTATCATAATTATAATAGTAAAACAAACAATTTCCCATTTACCCATTTCTTTTTTGTTATCCCTTCCCTTTCCAGAGTTTGCTTCCTTTGAGATTTTTGTTGTAATGTCGCCATTCCTCTCCATGTTATGGGTTCGTTCCTTTCTTGATTCTCTTACCATTTTTCCTCCACGGCAACAATCGGGACATGGCCTGCCTGTTCTGGGCATCCTCATGTATTATTAGGTAAGGTCGGTTTTTTGTTCCTCTCTTCCCAGTTTCTCTCTGGTTTGGCTACGTTTTCCCTCAGGGTGTTGGCCCTAAATTCCTCCCCTAGAGGTTTCTTGTTTCCCTGGTTCTCTTTTTTCTATGTTTGTTTTCTTCCCCAATGCGCTTCCTTGTTACCTTCTGGATCCCTCCCATAGTTTCCTATAGGGGTGGCTATAGTCGTGATCTATCTGAATTTATTTCGAGCTTTTGAGATGGTATAGACCTCTCCCATCCTGGGTTCTAGTCCCTCCCACCTTATCTTCCTACCCCGTGTTTTCACAAACATTTCTACTATTTTGTCTAAACCAGGGTTGCAGGAGGGTCTGGGTTCCTCCTTGACTGACTCATTCTTTTTCCATATCAAATTTCCTATATTCCTACAGATATTAATACTAAAACTTACAAGGTTGGGGAACAGAGGAACTATATACCAACTTGCAGGGCTCATGCCGCTTCCGTCCACGGGATGGATTGTTTCTCTTCAGCCACCTTTCCTCTCTCTAGCTCTTGTCTCCATCTTCTGCATGCATCTAACTATGCCCTGATTTCCTTTAAGGTTTATGCCCCTCTCCTTATTTTCCCTTGCCTTTACTGCTACCTGTCTGGCATTATTACCTGTGCTAATCCCTACGCCATTGACTCAGAATGCTGACCACCAATCCTGGTTACCACCTCCTCTCATTAATCCTCACTTGTTCCTGGCTGCTCTTTCCGTGTACGTGTTGTCCTTGTCCTGCCACTTGCTGACATCCTTCTGGCCGCCCCCTTGCTTACTTCCTTGCCGTCTTCGCTATCATGCTCATTTGTCACTACCCTCATTCTCTCAAGGGTTGAGGAAATTTGTGTATATTGAATACCTTGTAATTCAATAATAAACTATAGATTGGCTTTCTCAATGACTATCAAACATTGATGTTATTATAATGTGATGCATTACATTGTTGAAGTGTGTTCCCCTAGAGAAATTTATAGTCAGTTACTTTCTTGTTGTAGGTAATAAATTATTCAAAGTAAATGGTTGTAAAGATATTTTTGGTTATTGAATTATAATTTTTTTTTGGGTAAAAAGGAAAATTTATTAATTAGTTAAGAGAATTTAAAAATTTATTTATAAAATATATAAATATTTTAAATCAATATATTTAATTTATATTATTTTTAGAGTTATTATAATTATTTTTAATAATAATGAAGTATACAGATATTAATAGACTATAGATCATTTTAAACTTTCATTTATCAAATTTTTAAATAAATAATCAAATTTTTAAATAAATCAAACATCAAATTTTTAAATAAATCAAAAATTCCAAGATGTAAATTTTATTTATATATTAATTACTAAATTACATTTAAAATAAAATGTTTTCAATATTTTATAAATTTATAATAATTTATTACTTAGTTATTATTATCCATCGCTCTTCAATTTATTTATTTTTTCACATAATTAGAAACAAATAAAAATTGACTAATATTTTTTTTATATAGAAGACTACATCATCAAATATATAATAATTAAAATTTTAACATTAAAGAGTTAATAAGTAAAGTAATATGAATTATGAGAAAATAAAATTGTTTAAGGAAATATTAAATTTAATGGATGATATGGTAATCCAAGGAAGATATTATGTAAAAATAATCTTATAAAAATGTTTATATGAAATATATATGAATGAATAAGTCTAAGGTATTCATGATCTATGAGATGTTAACCAAAAGCTATTTTATAAAAAATAATTATATTAATTTTAATGTAAATAATGTTTCTTACTTTCTTTAAATAAGAGGGAAGAGTATTTAATAAAATATTATTTGATTATAAATATAACTTTTAATTATCATTAAAAGTGGGAGTATTTAATAAGATATTATTTGATTATGAATATATATTTTTATTATCATTTCAGTCAAAATGGGTGAAGGGGGAGGCAAGAGCGGAAGGGGTAATATTTCGCCTCAATGGAGAAATAGAGATTAAACATGCATGGGGACTAGGATCAATCACTAACAATCAAGAAGAAGCTCTGACTCTTTGGTAAGGGTTGAAAATAGCCATAGTAAGAGGAATTCATCAACTAGTGGTATTGTGGTATTGGGAGACACGATGATAAACATCCAAAAGGTTTATAGAACCAAAAATTCTATCAAAATATATCAATCCCCAATGGACACTCAATCAAAAGAGGAAATAAATAGATCATTGAAGAGCATACTAATATAGGAACTCATCTTGATCAAGGAATACTCTGGTGGAATAGAGGTGACTCAACTCTTTATATTCCATGATGTTGCAATTGTCGAATGAAGGATGTAATAAATCAAAGGACGCCTTGGAGAAACCAGTTCCCAAGGCCTATCACATTAATAATTAGCATTGAAATCGTCGTGATCATGATTGCCTTGAAATGCCATCTCTCGATCAAGGAAAAACAAGCTAAGTGCTATTCCATATGGGTAGTGGAGAGGCAATTTTTCACTCGCAAGGATAGATGGAATCACGCTGCATGCAACTTCAAGTTGGGTCATAAAATCTCTATGGATAGTACCTTAATGCCACCTCTGTAAAGTAAATTCAATAAAATCGAGCAATGGGAAATGGATTTGATGTAGGTTAGAGGTGAAACGAACAGTATATCAAAGGTCAGAAGCATTCAATGTGAAAATAGGTCTACAGGAAAGGAAACTAGTCGCATTCCCCATTATAAATGGGAATTCACGATGTTGGATGTGTTAATTATTAAGGTTAACCTTCTTTGATCATACTCTATGGCCTCCTCTATCCATGAAAAAGAAATATATGCTAGGAAGGCTTCGAATCAAAATTCCCTTGAGGAAGGTGTTGCCAAGCTATAAAGGGTTGATGAGCAAGTTGTGCTAGAAGCTCGTTCACCAAGAGGCCATGGAGAGGCTTCAACTGATAATGAATAATTTAGCCACCAAGGTGGAAATTTTGGGTCTAAGTTAATGGGATTGAGGTCATTTTTGAAATGGCACCAGTTTGTGTCCTCAAGGATGTGTTTGGTCTGCAGGATCCCGTGTCCCCTGGTGTGCATGACGAACTTCAACCAAGCGAGCATGTGGAGCAGACTATTGTAGAAATTCCACTACATGAGTAGGAATAAAATGGAACCGAAATGGCCAATAGTGACCCTCTAGGAATGTAGAGTTTGGGTTTCATATCTCTTTTTGTTAAATGTTTTGTAAATTTGTAGTTTTTATCGAGTTTTTGTTTGGAGAATTTACAAGAAAAGTGTTGTTAGATGTATAGAAAGGAATATGCAGGATAGGAAAAGACTACTCTTTGAATATATTTGAATTATTGTTGATGGTGATCACTCCTTGAATGTAAGGGTACTATCCCATTTACCAACTTGATCAATATAAACTATTCGTTCCTTAAAAAAAATGGGTGAACATAGACCTTCTAAGAACTTGAGGATGGTTGCTTGCACAAATGTAATAGGATATTTTTCTATTTTTGGTGTTGCAATATAACAACAAGAATTTTAAATGGAGGAGTTATCCATAATGATTATGGGATACTTTGAAAATTCCACATAATAATCTAAAATTGAATTTTAGGAAGTGTTGTTTGCCTTTGTCAGATATGTTCTTTAGTATATGTATTTCATGAATGAAAATGTAGAATTTGTGAGTCCATGTAAAACAACACTGCTTCAAGTTACAGTGAATGACATCCCTTATGAGATATTCCTTTATTTTGTACCAGATGCATGCCAAATGAAACATGGGAATTGTTTACAGTGTTGGTGGAAGATTGGCAAATTTGTCACACATCATATTGTTTGTAGCATCATATTTTGTTTCAAGTAGAAGAAGGTGATTAGTCGAATGCCTTCAAATTTTCTTTTTCTAGTCAGTGAAGATTACTTAACTAGTTTGGGATTGAACATGAAATGTTTCTTCAATCATGATCAATCTAGGTTTGTGTTTTAGCAAGTCAGTGAACATCTCTCAGGTTCAAAAAATTCCACTTCAAGGATTCCATCAAAAATATCTGTGGAATAATCCCCAAATCCATTAACCACCTCCAACAACTAGAAAAAAACAAATCTTTATTTGAACTAATTATCAAGCAGTATACGTGTAACTCTTGGGAAATGTATGAAGCTACTAAAACTAGACCTATCATATAATAGGCTCATAACACACATACCTCATGTTGGAAAACAACGCTTCAAGTTATAGTGAATGAAATTTCTTGTGCCCACTTCTAGGATCCCTTTTAAAGAAGTAATCCCAATCCTAATGTCATCATAAAAACAAAACAAAAAAAAATTGAACAAAATGATTAGAATCTTTGTAACTCATCGATCTCTTGCCACAGGTAGGAAGTCAATTCTCTCGTGATTTGGAGATTTATCTTTGTTCATATTTCTTTGGAGCATTTTCTTTAAATGCTGACATTTGTCTTTTTTATTTTAGAAAAGGAAACCTTTGTTCAAGTTGATTGGTGAAGGTGATTGGTATTTGAGATTCTCTTGATATTTTGTGCATTTGGCATGTCTTCTTAGTTAGTAATGAATGTGAATCTCTAGAGAGACATTTTATATATTATGAGTTTAGATTAAGTGTGTTGGACTTGATATTCACTCTAAATGTCTTGTGAGCCCTAAAATGCACCAAATTATGTTGTATATACAAATAATATACCACATCGCATATCCATGATGTGACTACCAACATACATTTTTATGGGTTCACATGGGACCACTGATTCATTGACTATAAACTGTCAGATTGCAAATTATTTTTTAGCTTCAAAATGTTTTGAGAAGCTTTTGGATATTATTCATGCTTTGAGCTAATATTTGTTTGATTTTATGATGTATAATAATATGGTTTTGACTTCAGAGATGATGAGTTGTACTTAAGAAAGCACAACTAATTTTTTCTTGGAAGGGCATTGATGGATGACATAAAATAATTTGGACTTGCCAATGACTAAATTCTCATGGGACCACAAAGGTCACTATGTGCAATTTCCACATGCATGTTTTTTCTTCATTCGACTTTTTTTTTCAAATTTATTCCTATGTTTCTTGTCCAAAATATGAAATTCATAATAACTCTTTCATGTTTTTACCAATCAAATAGATGACTAGGTTATATAAATTTTTGGGCCCTTATTTTAAAAGCAACGTGAGGTGTGGTCTTTTGATGTAAAAACCAATATTTTCGTTGTGGTTCTTATGGGCCACACTTGCTTGATTTTTAAGATAAAATGGTTTAAATGTTGTTGAATGATCTCTACATTATTTTCAACTCCATGACATGGGTTAGATTTACTTAACCAGAAACTGTTGGATTAAAAAAAGAACATGGCGGACACCAAGGAGATTAGTGGTAAAGAGCAATGTGATCCTTTGAATAGTTGTAAGGATGAAGGAAATAATACAGAGGTGAGTCAACACTCAAAAGAGAAACATGGAAATTTTTTTCAAGAAGAGGTGTAGTTGATACTACTCTTGGATTCAATTTTTAGATTGGCTATATGTGCATTTTTATTAAAGGGTGGGTCTTAATTCACATAGAAACTCAAAATTTATTTACAAATTTGTTATATTCCTTTATAGACACATGTTTCAAACTATAAAAAAAATTGCTTTGTATTGATTAAGGTTGTCTATAAAAGGAGGAAGTGATCATGAAGAAATATGGAGGAATTGTACCAAAATGACCTTTGATTTCGGTAGCAAATCACAATCTATTTCTTTATTTACGAGTCATTCATGTTGGCATAATTAGATAAGGTCTTGAACTTCAACATAGGCCTCATGATTTGTAAAACTTAATGAAACACTATTGCAGTAAGATTTCATTGCAGCATGGTCCTTTCCTTTTGTTGATTTATTTTTGTCTTTCAATAGTTCTCCAAGAAGCGTTAATTAGTGTTATATGCTATTTCCTTACGACATTTTCTTTGTAACATCTGGTGTAATTTCTAGTAATAAAACTCATAAGAGGGTGATGTGTAATTCATTTATTTTTTAATAAATAAAATTATATGTATTTCATTTTTGTAATAAAAAAAAAAATAATATATGGGATTTAGGTTTAGCTTGAAAGAATTTTACATCTCCCTCCTAGTAGATTGGAGAATGTGTATTTAGTCTCAATATGTATAAAGAGGGGCCTATTATATATTCATTTTATGGAAAAGGAGAAAAAACCAATATAAATCCATCTTAACTATACACTTAGTAGAGGCTAAAAAAGGCTAAAAAAGATCATGTCTCTCAAAATGAAAATGCAAGCCTTTTTTCATTCTAAAAAAATTTCACCTCAAACCCCTCTAAGAACTTACTGAAATTCCTCCCTCTAGACACTTAATCCATAGTTAAAATAGATACATATTATTATAATAGCAATCCCAACCCCAAAGCATTCTCAATGCTCCCTTTGAATCAATTGATTTATGACCCAAATCCAAAATAGTGGTGTCGTTGCTCAACGTCTCCGTGAGAGAACACACTCTACCTCCCATCTCCCAATCCTAAGTAAGGCAACACAATAATATATCATCAAAAGAAGCATAGGTTGCCTTAAGGTTATTTCGGTGGATTACAATGAATCCTTCAACTTAATGGATATGAAATATCTATCGACTGCTTGCTGACTTGTAAGAAGAGTAATGGACAAGAAGCAAAGGCTACTTGCAAGTTCATGTAAAGTAATGGAAAGGAAGCAAAGGCTACTTGCAAGTCCTTATAGAAGAAATTCAATCTGGTCCAAGTTTATTGCCAATACATGACAGAAAACAAAGGAATTTTTTTCATCCAGAGATACAAATAATGGCAAATACAATAAATCCCATCATACACTCGTTATGCCTCCATTACTCCTCTTCAAATGAAGTAATGAAGTGGGTGTGCAAATAGAAGCTTGGGATCACGAATGCAGTGAATTTGAAAGATAAAACTTTGTAGATGGTTTCTTTAGAGAATATATCCATGTTTCTACAAAAACTAGGGGAGAGATGTCTAATGTTGTGCAGGGACCAGTAATTGTTATAGTACTAGTCCCACCAAGCCACCAAAAATTTAGAGATGTGCAGCCAATATTTAAACAAAAACAAATAACATTAAGTGTAAATATCTTGTAATTTATGTCCAAAATTTCCCAAAACATTGACTTGGCCAACAAGTGTCCATAAATAGTCTCTTAATACTTAAGAGTAAAAATCATATTGTCCCAACTAGAAAATAGATAAAACCATAAATCCTTCCAAAATGGTTTATTCCAGAAGTACAAAGTAGCATTCACTCCAACCCGCACTGATCAGAACTGAAGCTATGTATCCAAAATGCATATCCATACCTGCACATAATAAAAGTGAATGTATGTCAGCCATAACTGCTATGTTATTCAACATTTAAACCCAATGTGTTTAATAAATGACACCCAACCCATTCTATTTCCCATTAAAACATATCAAAGCACATGGATCAACAAAAAACAAATTCCCAGACATTGGATCACATCCAAGTCAATCCAAATCACACATTCAAAATGAAGCCATTTCATTTCATGTCCATCCTTGCACCAATTAAATTCAAGTGAACAAACTATAAAAGATGTTCAACCACTACAGAAGTTGCACATTTAACATTCAAACTATTCACCACCCCTCGAGACAAACCATCACATAACATTTGACAATATATTCAAGTTAGTTACTTCAATTACAACACATTTTTCGTAAAGTTTTATTTTAATTTCTCATAGTTTTTATTTCAGTTTTCTTACAATTTTATTTTCATGAAAATATAATTTTTTTCTATTTTACTATATTCTGAATCAATTTCAAGTTGACTAGAAAATATGAAACAACCATAATGAAGAGTATTGGCTAGTATGGTTAGCTACATATGAAAAAGAACAAAACTCATTTATAAATGAACATCAATCATTTTCTATAGTACAAATTCCAAGCAAGAGGGAACTCATATAAAGTTCTACACATTCATCCCAAAGCCAACACAATGTCATAAAAAATAGTTCCTCTAGAATTAATTGGAAAATGAGGCTCCTAGCTACAATTTAAGAACAACTAGATGACCACCTGAATTAGGGAGACTCCACAATTTTTTTTTCAAAAGGTTGTCTAAGCTTTAGCATTAATTGATGACATGTAGAAATAAACAGTGGCAAATAATTTAGCGATAAATGGCAGCAGTTCCTTTTTTCACTAGAAAAAAACGCTAGCTTTCCATAATAAAATTTACAGAGTGGACCTTCACATTGCAGATCCAATAGAGATTGGCCTTATCCGTCTCACAAACCATTTTGGCCAGCAATTTGTTGCAGAGCTCACATTCCTTTAATGAATGTTCTCCCATGGTTAGACAAAGGGCATTGGCTAATCTCTCTTTCTCTCTCTATATTTTTCCAGTTACCTAGGCCCTGACATGTCCATGCAACTATGTTAATTTATTTTATGATCTATTGATATATATATATAGTGGTTGTTTATGGATTAAACATGTATGCAAGCCTATAATATATCTATCAAAGTGAATCTTAATTGAATTCAAAATATATTCATGCCAGATAAACATTAATTGAATTCAAAATATATTCATTCCAAATAAACTTTAAATTGAGCTGACAACTACAAATTCTAATTCACAAACCACAACTGCTCATTTCTTCTTTTATTGAAAATAAATATTTCATTAAAAAAATCTTGAGAAAACATAAGTCACAAAACTTGTGGAGACCAAACTTCCACATGTCACAGTTTCCAAGGAGAAAAGATGTGTCATGGCATCCAAAAATCAACATGTGATAGACAATCCCATATACCAAATCAAATACATATGTTCAAAAATGCAAAAAACAGCAAACTAGAGCAATATTGCCATAGCAACAAGGAGCATCAGAAGGATGTGATATAGAAGATGAAACAGTAAATTAGGATCCATTGTTATGGCAAGTGGACCTCACCAACCTCTCTGATATGGTCAACTAGCTATCAGTGACAAACTTGGAATGACAAAAATAGACATAGAAACTCCTTTATGCTTCCCTTTCTTCCAGTACTCCTTTATACTTAGCATTCAAATGCTCAAGATACTTCATCTGTCTTTCAAATTTGCTTAAACCCACATTATGCTTCCCTTCATCAACTGTGACATCTTCAAATGGAAATAAAGTACAATAAGTTTGTCACTATATTTCTCTTCATGAATATCAGTAAGAAAATTAACATCAAAATATTGCACTGACCATTATGTCTTTTTTTACAACCCATTGATGAGAGATCAAGTCTAATAAAAACTTGTGGGCCTGAAACTACTTGGAGTTATTATTGAACAAGAAGGTAAGCAAGGAATATATCATGCTTGGGAGATACACGACAAGAAGGGATTGTGCATGCTCGAAGATGCCGGTTGTCAGAACAAAAGCCTCCTCCACAACGTTGTTGACACCAATCTTAAACTTGAGGTTTCCTCTGCACATAAATTCCACTGACTGGTAAGCGATATAGTATTGCATCAATTCTTCGTTGGTCTATTAAGAAGATAAGGTTTTACATTCATAAGCTAAAAAAATACTCATTTCTAAGAAGAGATAAATTTTCTAATACAATCACATTTATTGATAAATACCAATAAACATATATCAACCATATTTATAATTATTTTAAATAAATATAAATATTAATAATTTTATGATTATTTATAAATTATTATTATTATCATCAATATTAATACTAAGCACTCTTAATTAACCAATACATAAATAATATTAATATTAATATTAAATTTTAATTATAATTAAAATATTAATTATTAATAATAAAAATTAGTAATTATTATAATTACTAGAGATAATATATTTAATAGAGATAAAATATTTTAAAGTTAGAAAAATATATCTTTTCCCTTTTGAGATTGTGGAAGATGTATAATTCATAATTTTAATTCTTAATGTAACATTAATATATGACATTTAAATAATTATAATAATAAAATTAAAAATAGGTTATAAATAAAATATCTCAATATGTTGGATTAAGTAATATTGATGTGTATTTAGAAATATATTAATAACAAAAAATTAAATATAGACTAGGTGATTTATAAGTAAAACATTTGAACGTCTAATTATATATATGCTAGGTTTAAACATTTCAATTAATGTCACTATTCTACATTTTGTCTTTTTTAACAAAATTTTTTAGTCAATTTTATCTAAAATCTAGCAAACATTAATCCATTTATGCATTAAAAAATGCATTATAAATTGTGAAAAATTATATATATATATATATATATTGACAAAATCTCCTGAAAAGAAAATAAATTTTCAAATTTTACACTCTTAAAAAAGTATGTAGGTTAAGAGATTAAATCCCCTAGATAAATTTATATTGATTTATATTTCAATAAATAATAATAATAATAACATATTCAAATTAACAAATATAAATATAAATCTATACAACACTTCAACTCATCTAAATTGTAATATTTACATATAATATTATATATATGTAAAACCATTATAGACATATAAACATAAATATAAATAAAGTACATTAAACAAATGCAAAATATATAAACAAAAAAAAACAACTAAATTCTAATATATTGATCTTTTTAATTATGTATTGAATGTATTGTGTAAGAGGCTCATTTTACAATCGAGTCTGAAGAGGATGTATAATTCTTTCCATATTAACCTTGAATTGAGCATTTCTAAATAAAAATAAAATATCCTCTAAATAAAAGCAAATGATGCATGTTTGGTTGGTTTTAATTAAAAACATTATAAAATATCTATAATCACACCTTCATTGTGCTCACTATGTTAGTTGTTGATATCACAACCTAGTATGAAGACATGCTAAAAATATCTCACTTTCACTTTGAGCCATGAATAAAATATCTTGATGTTTACAAGAAATAACATATATTAATAACAAAAATATTTTAACAAAAAGAAAATTAAATGTGAAAAATGTGGTACATAAGTAAAATATTTCAATGATGATGTTAAGTAAAATATTTCAATGCCAATTGCATATATACTATATAAAACAATGGAAAAAAAATATTTTCATTTAAACATTTTGATCATTTTTAAGGTAAATTTTTTAAGTCAATTTTAGACTTTTTAAGGTTTTTTTTTTCAGTCAAATTATTCTAAAATCTAGTATAGATTTCTTGGAATTGCAAGTTTAGGCTCGGTAGTCTACACAATCCAAGTGCGTAAAAATATTTTGAAGTCATTAAATTCACTTTTGTATTCAAAAATGCAATTAAAACCATAATATATATATATATATATATATATATATATATATATATATATATATATATATATATATATATAATATATATATATATATATATATATATATCTTAATCATAAGTCTATCAAGCTCCATGAATCCACGAAGCACTCAGAGGGCATTGAGAGCACTAAAATTTTACACTATGAAAGAGATTTTCACAAGGGATTTGATCACTCTCCATGCTTGTGAGATCACTCGTTAAGATGGATCTATATTAGTAGTATTCGCATATCAAAAATTGATATTTATCTTAAAAGTAGTTATTCTTTTTTTTTTCCTTTTAATTAAATTGATAAATTTAAAAAAAATGGCATATGAACATGTTTCATGTGACTATTGTTATGGTTTTCTGAGTATGTGATATTAGTAATCCATGTTCTTGTCTGAAAGCTTAGGAATCTTAATGATAGAATGTGGTTGAATCTTCGTGGTTAATAATTTTGTTACATATTTTTTTTGAATGTTTATATATATAACATTTATATTAATTATTTTTATCATTAATATAATAATATTTATTTAAAATAAAGCTATAATTTAGTTATCCTTCATTGGTATGTTGGGATTCAAGGCAATGGAGGACAGGGGGGAACACTCAACCCCGCCGCCTCCCATCTCATTAAAGATGAAGATGGTGGCATGGCCAACCCACCCAATGCAACACAAATGCAAATAACTATTACCACATTTCTCTCTCATCGTAGTATATTTTTTGCCCGAGCGCTCTAGGGTGAGAGCCTTGCTCTCCAACTTTTCTGTTATGCTTGTGATATACCTCAGTTGCAGATGGGATAATTCCTTTCAGTTTTGGGCAGTGAGCGGATCATATTTAGCTATGAAGACTCAAGGTTGTGTCGTAGACTATGCATTTTCTCTCAATTGAGGGAGACAACTTTTTTCCATAGCCATGGCTCAACATGCATTAAAATTTTGGGAGGATTATCCTTTAGGTTCACAATTCTCCAGTTCGTGCACTAGACCTTGAGCAACAACAAGGAGACAAGCCATAGAAACACAATGGAGGCATCACCCAATGCACTGACAACAACCACAATGATAGGCATTGCAAGAGCGGGAGATGATAGACTTGAACAAGCACTCACGATGATGTAAGTTCATGTCTAGTGGGATGGTTAGAATTGTGTAGTTATTTCTATGCCCAATTCCTTTTTCAATAACTTCTTCACTAGCTCTAGTTCTATTTGGTCGGTGCTAGCATGTAGATATTTGAGCACAGGGGGGCTGAGTAGTGGTTTTGATGTTGTTCATTCTTGGTGGTTGTTGGACCCTACCTGTAGTATTTTATTTACCCTCCCCCCTCCCCCTCAACTACTTGTTTCATTAGAAGCCATCACGAACCTCCTTGGAAATTAGTGCCTCTCTTCGCTTTACTCTTATTTAGTTTTCTCATCTCTAATCCCTCTCGTTTCTAGGAATTTTGGGTGAGAAATCTATCCTTTCCCTTGGTAATTCAATGAAACATTCCATGATAGTGAATGCATTACCGCCAAGGGTTTCAAGGCAGAGGTCCTCAGACCCAATTGTGAGCCTAATACATGGCTCAAGATGTCATACCCTTTCTCCACTCCACCACTCCTCCAAAAATTGAAGAGGAAATTCATCAACTTGAATCATTCACCACTAATAAATGACAAACCTATTTAGACTAAAAAATATAGGCTAAGGTATCCAATTGGGTTCCTAACCTTGAACATACAAAGGAAATACAAATACAATACTTGAACTACATTACCCTACATTGGAAGATGAATACACTCTCCACTAGGTGAAAATGGGGAAATTAGTGATGAGGTCACTAAAAATGTTAGTCACTGCAGCTTTTCCAAGTGAAATACTATAAAAAATGAGCAATCTTAAGTGAGCCAACTAAAAACAACTAACATAAATGACCAATTTAGTCTCGGATTAAAATATATGACTAGCTAATAAGTAATACAACTAAAAATGGGTAACATGAATGACTAATTTAGTCTAGGATAAAAAAATCTCACTACCCAACAAGTATTACAATAATACGAATGATTCGTTTATGTTACTCATTTTAATTGTGTCACTTTAACAATATAAACTTACCAGTGCTAGAGGATTCAAAGGTTGTTATAGATTGGCTAAAAGATTATACTGCCTTAAACACTTATTTATTGTATGAGTGGATGATTAGAGTTATGGAGCTGATTAGGATATTCAAGGTTATATCCTTTGATCATGTTCAGAGGGAATTAAATTCAAAGGCTAACCTATTATCCAAAATGTAAGTTGTCTTAACACCTTCTTGTGAAACATGACATAACCACCTATATACATTGTAACAACCTTTCCAACTTCTTTAGTGGGTTGCACATTTTTTTCACATTTCTTCTTCGTCTTGCAAACTAGTTTTGCCAAGGAGAGGGTATCAACTTTGTTCAAGGAATGTTCAATTGGTACCACCACCAAGTTTAATCCTTTATGAATATTGTTAAACAGCTTAAGCTTGCTTCACAACTTCTAATGTTTCTTAACTTACGTTTCTACACCTCTAAGTGAGACTACAACCCCCCAATCTCTCTAACTATTCAACCTCTTCAACTCTTGTTAAAGCCTTCTTATACGTGAATGCATACATCAAGAAGAACATAACACTACCATCCCAAATTTACATGCTTGTTCCCTCTTTTAATGCCTTGTTAAACCACATTATCACACTATTTAAAATGAAATGTTCACATCTTAACGCACGACGCCTACTTTTCTCATGACAACCTAAATTATCTGAGTGACTAGAAGAGAATTCCATTTTCTAAAGATAAAAACACGGGGCCTTACAACCCCATCCATGTAATAATTTGAATATATTTAACCTAAAGAAGGATATGTACCCTACTCCTTCCAAATTTGACATGTGACTTTTAATAAACTAACACTTGTTTTTAATTATAATTAAATCCACTTATTATATTTTGTTGACACCCACCTAATATGAAAGAAGACCTAAATCATTTCAACACAACCATGTTAAGAGCACTTGTTTCCTTCATACATATCAGAATTTTTTTCATACATTTTAAAAACAAACTCATTACATAAAAACCATCATCATCATCATCATCATCATCATCATCATCATCATCATCATCATCATCATCATCATCATCATCATCATCATCATCATCATCATCATCATCATCATCATCATCATCATCATCATCATCATCATCATCATCATCATCATCATCATCATCATCATCATCATCATCATCATCATCATCATCATGTTTTCAAATATAACCATAAACATGTAAGATCCAATTAGTTTCTCAAATACCACTAAAATCTGATGTAAGTGAAAATAAAATAATTTATCTATACTTTTTCTAAATGGAGAGTTTTAACATATTTGTAAACATAAACCTTTAATTTTTCTTCACAAACATCTCCCAACCAACTAAATATGATGTAATTGAAAATAACATAGTGTATCTATTCTTTTCCAAATAAAATAGTGTACCTATCATTTCCCACAAAGGAAATAGTGTATTTATAAAATGATAATAATCTATTTCTTAAATATTATTATGCATATGTCTTCAATTTATTTAATTTTTCACAAACAAATAAGAATTCTGATATTTTTTATGTATAAAAGACTACATCATCAAAAATATAATAATTAAAATACTAAGAGTTAATAAGTAGAGTAAAATTTATCAAATTTTATTTTTATTAGAGATTTTTTTCTTTTTTCTTTTTAATGTTCGGGCTAATATCATAAAGTTAATTATTAATTTGCTATGCTTCATATTGAGCGTTAGAGTACATTATTATACGAATTTAGATTTATATTTTTGTTATAAATTTGTACTTTATTTTTATTTTTAATTTTTAATTATTATGTTGACTAGGCTGTAAAGATATTTTTGGATATTGAATACATTTTAATTCAATAAAATATTATTTGATGATGAATATATTTTTTTATTGTCATTTAGTCAAAATGGGTGAATGTAAACCTTGTAAGAATTTGAGGATGGTTGTTTAGGCAACTGTGATTTTTTTATATAGAAGACTATATCATCAAAAATATAATAATTAAAATTTTAGCATTAAAGAGTTAATGAGTAAAATTTATTGGAATTTGTTTTTATTAGAGATTTTTTTCTTTTTTTCTTTTTGATGTTTGGGATAATGTTGTAAAGTTAATTATTAATTTGTGATGCTTCATGTTTATTGGGCATTAGAATATGTTATTATATGAACTTGGATTTATATTTTTGTTGTAAATTTGTATGTTATTTTTATTTTTTATTTTTAATTATTATGTTGACTAGGTTGTGAAGATTTTTTTGGATATTGAATATATTTTAATTCAATAAAAAATTATTTGATTATGAATATATTTTTTTATTATCATTTAGTAAAAATGGGTGAATGTAAACCTTGTAAGAATTTGAGGATGGTTGTTTGGGAGGCACAATAGGAAATTTTGTATATATATATATTTTTTGCAAACTTGGTAGTGCTTCCTCTATTTATATTAGTTTTCCAAAATCAGAGACTTCCATTTGTTCGAAGTGGCTTACGTACCTGAAGGAAACCATGTAGCCACCTGTCTGCATTAAAACCTGTCCAAAATTTAAAAAGGTTTTTTGCTATCCATCTAGTAGCATTGTCTTTACTATCTATACCACTGCTCAAATAAAACAAATTAAACAAGTAAAAGAATTTCATCAAAATTTTATCAGATTTGAACTCGACCGCTGCATTAATCCTCATTCGAGGATATTACTCGAGCTGGCACTTTGGACTAGAGCCAAGCATCTCTCTCCTCTTCATATCTTGTAGTGTCTACTCAATTCTTCCCAAGGCCAAGTTGTTTTTGTAGGTCTATATCTGAACTGTTGTTATTTCCCTGAGTAGTTCAGCCCTGAATGGATCCTTTTCCTTGGTATTCTCCTTTACCTCTGTTCTGCCACCTGCTGCTTGTTCTCGATTCAGGGTCATGGTCCTTGCCACCATATTCTTCATTACCCAATACTGTTGTATTGTTTTCCTGAAGAGAGAGTGGCGGCCTTGAGAATTCCCTGGACCGGGAACCATGCTTTCCCACTGCTCTATGGGGATATCCTAGTTCTTGATACTGTCATTAAGTTCTCTCTCCCAACCAGCAATTTGGGCTCTGATGTCCGGCGGGTTCTCTGCCATATACGTGTCAATAAGAGTTTTCATATGTTCATTGCCTGGCTTTCTCCCTCTTTTCCTTTGATCCTTGCTCGAGTCACTTGTTCCTTCTTCCATCTTTTTATCTATCTTGCCTCTCTTGGGTGCCATGTTACTCCCTGCCTTCCTGTGACCATCTTCTTCTCGTTTTTCTCTGTCTTCCTCACAGTGTTGGCCGCAGTGTGAGGTGAGACCTATCACATAGCCATTACATTTATCATAATTATAATAGTAAAACAAAACAAGTTTCCATTTACCCATTTCATTTTTGTTATCCCTTCCCTTTCCAGAGTTTTCTTCCTTTGAGATTTTTGTCGTAATGTCGCCATTCCTCTCCATGTTATGGGTTCGTTCCTTTCTTGATTCTCTTGCCATTTTTCCTCCACGGCAACAGTCGGCACATGGCCTGCCTGTTCTGGGCATCCTCATGGATTCTTAGGTAAGGTCGGTTTTCTGTTCCTCTCTTCCCAGGGTCTCTCTGGTTTGGCTACGTCTTCCCTCAGGGTGTTGGCCCTAAATTCCTCCCCTAGAGGTTTCTTGTTTCCCTAGTTCTCTTTTTTCTCTGTTTTTTTTCTTCCCCGAGGTGCTTCCTTGTTACCTTTTGGATCCCTCCCATAGTTTCCTATAGGGGTGGCTATAGTCGTGCTCTATCTGAATTTATTTCGAGCTTTTGCCATGGTATAGACCTCTCCCATCCTGGGTTCTAGTCCCTCCCACCTTAGCTTCCTACCCCGTGTTTTCACAAGCATTTCTACTATTTTGTCTAAACCAGGGTCGCAGGAGGGTCTGGGTTCCTCCTTGACTGACTCATTCTTTTTCCATATCAGATTTCCTATATTCCTACAGATATTAATCCTGAGCCTTACAAGGTTGGGGAACAGAGGAACTACATACCAACTTGCAGGTCTGATGCCGCTTCCGTCCACGGGATGGATTGTTGCTCTTCAGCCACCTTTCCTCTCTCTAGCTCTTGTCTCCATCTTCTGCATGCATCTAACTATGCCCTGATTTCCTTTAAGGTTTATGCCCCTCTCCTTCTTGTCCCTTGCCTTTACTGCCACCTGTCTGGCATTATTACCTGTGCTAATCCCTACGCCATTGACTTAGAATGCTGACCATCGATCCTGGCTACCACCTCCTCTCATTAATCCTCACTTGTTCCTGGCTGCTCTTTCCGTGTACGTGTTGTCCTTGTCCTGCCACTTGCTGACATCCTTCTGGCCGCTCCCTTGCTTACTTCCCTGCCGTCTTCGCTATCATGCTCATTTGTCACTACCCTCATTCTCTCAAGGGTTGAGGAAATTTGTGTATATTGAATACCTTGTAATTCAATAATAAACTATAGATTGGCTTTCTCAATGAATATCAAACATTGATGTTATTATAATGTGATGCACTACATTGTTGAAGTGTGTTCCCCTAGAGAAATTTATAGTCAGTTACTTTCTTGTTGTAGGTAATAAATTATTCAAAGTAAATGGTTGGAAAGATATTTTTGGTTATTGAATTATAATTTTTTTTTTGGGTAAAAAGGAAAATTTATTAATTAGTTAAGAGAATTTAAAAATTTATTTATAAAATATATAAATATTTTAAATCAATATATTTAATTTATATTATTTTTAGAGTTCTTATAATTATTTTTAATAATAATGAAGTATACAGATATTAATAGACTATAGATCATTTTAAACTTTCATTTATCAAAAATTTAAATAAATAATCAAATTTTTAAATAAATCAAAAATTCCAAGATGTAAATTTTATTTATATATTAATTACTAAACTACATTTAAAATAAAATGTTTTCAATATTTTATAAATTTATAATAATTTATTACTTAGATATTATTATCCATCGCTCTTCAATTTATTTATTTTTTCACATAATTAGAAACAAATAAAAATTGACTAATATTTTTTTATATAGAAGACTACATCATCAAATATATAATAATTAAAATTTTAGCATTAAAGAGTTAATAAGTAAAGTAATATGAATTATGAGAAAATAAAATTGTTTAAGGAAATATTAAATTTAATGGATGGTATGGTAATCCAAGGAAGGTATTATGTAAATATAGTCTTAAAAAAATATTTATATGAAAGATATATGAATGAATAAGTCTAAAGTATTCACGATCTATGAGATGTTAACCAAAAACTATTTTAGAAAAAGTAATTATATTAATTTTAATGTAAATAATGTTTCTTACTTTCTTTAAATAAGAGGGAAGAGTATTTAATAAAATATTATTTGATTATAAATATAACTTTTAGTTATCATTAAAAGTGGGAGTATTTAATAAGATATTATTTGATTATGAATATATCTTTTTATTATCATTTCAGTCAAAATGAGTGAAGGGGGAGATAGGAGCGGGAGGGGTAATATTTCGCCTCAATGGAGAAATAGAGATCAAACATGCATGAGGACTAGGATCAATAACTAACAATCAAGAAGAAGCTTTGGATCTTTGGTAAGGGTTGAAAATAGTCATAACAAGATGAATTCATCAACTAGTGGTATTGTGGTATTGGGAGACACGATGATAAACATCCAAAAGTTTTATAGAACCAAAAATTCTATCAAAATATATCAGTCCCCAATGGACACTCAATCAAAAGAGGAAATAACTAGATCATTGATGAGCACACTAATATAGGAGCTCATCTTGATCAAGGAATACTCTGTCAGGATAGAGGTGACTCAACTCATTAATATATTCCATGATGTTGCAATTATGTAGAATGGAGGATGTAATAAATCAAAGGACACCTTGGAGAAACCAGTTCCCAAGGCCTATCACATTATTAATTAGCATTGAAATCGTCGTGATCATGATTGCCTTGAAATGCCAGCTCTCGATCAAGGAAAAACAAGCTAAGTGCTATTCCATATGGATAGTGGAGAGGCAATGTGTCACTCGCAAGGATAGACGGAATCACGCTGCATGCAACTTCAAGCTGGGCCATAAAATCTCTATATATAGTACCTTAATGCCACCTCTGTAAAGTAAATTCAATAAAATCGAGCAATGGGAAATGGATTTGATGTAGGTTAGAGGTGAAACGAACAGTATATCAAAGGTCAGAAGAATTCAATGTGAAAATAGGTCTACAGGAAAGGAAACTAGTCGCATTCCCCATTATAAATGGGAATTCACGATGTTGTATGTGTTAATTATTAAGGTTAACCTTCTTTGATCATACTCTATGGCCTCCTCTATCCATGAAAACGAAATATATGCTAGGAAGGCTTCGAATCAAAATTCCCTTGAGGAAGGTGTTGCCAAGCTATAAAGGGTTGGTGAGCAAGTTGTGCTAGAAGCTCGTTCACCAAGAGGCCATGGATAGGCTTCAACTGATAATGAATAATTTAGCCACCAAGGTGGAAATTTTGGGTCTAAGTTAATGGGATTGAGGTCATTTTTAAAATGGCACCAGTTGGTGTCCTCAAGGATGTGTTTGGTCTGCAGGATCCCGTGTCCCCTGGTGTGCATGACGAACTTCAACCAAGCGAGCATGTGGAGCAGACTATTGTAGAAATTCCACTACAGGAGTAGGAATAAAATGGAACCGCAATGGCCAATAGTGACCCTCTAGGAATGTAGAGTTTGGGTTTCATATCTCTTTTTGTTAAATGTTTTGTAAATTTGTAGTTTTTATCGAGTTTTTGTTTGGAGAATTTACAAGAAAAGTGTTGTTAGATGTATAGAAAGGAATATGCAGGATAGGAAAAGACTACTCTTTGAATATATTTGAATTATTGTTGATGGTGATCACTCCTTGAATGTAAGGGTACTATCCCATTTACCAACTTGATCAATATAAACTATTCGTTCCTTAAAAAAAATGGGTGAACATAGACCTTCTAAGAACTTGAGGATGGTTGCTTGCACAAATGTAATAGGATATTTTTCTATTTTTGGTGTTGCAATATAACAACAAGAATTTTAAATGGAGGACTTATCCATAATGATTATGGGATACTTTGAAAATTCCACATAATAATCTAAAATTGAATTTTAGGAAGTGTTGTTTGCCTTTGTCAGATATGTTCTTTAGTATATGTATTTCATGAATGAAAATGTAGAATTTGTGAGTCCATGTAAAACAACACTGCTTCAAGTTACAGTGAATGACATCCCCTATGAGATATTCCTTTATTGTGTACCAGATGCATGCCAAATGAAACATGGGAATTGTTTACAGTGTTGGTGGAAGATTGGCAAATTTGTCACACATCATATTGTTTGTAGCATCATATTTTGTTTCAAGTAGAAGAAGGTGATTAGTCGAATGCCTTCAAATTTTCTTTTTCTAGTCAGTGAAGATTACTTAACTAGTTTGGGATTGAACATGAAATGTTTCTTCAATCATGATCAATCTAGGTTTGTGTTTTAGCAAGTCAGTGAACATCTCTCAGGTTCAAAAAATTCCACTTCAAGGATTCCTTCAAAAATATCTGTGGAAGAATCCCCAAATCCATTAACCACCTCCAACAACTAGAAAAAAACAAATATTTATTTGAACTAATTATCAAGCAGTATACGTGTAACTCTTGGGAAATGTATGAAGTTACTAAAACTAGACCTATCATATAATAGGCTCATAACACACATACCTCATGTTGGAAAACAACGCTTCAAGTTATAGTGAATGAAATTTCGTGTGCCCACTTCTAGGATCCCTTTTAAAGAAGTAATCCCAATCCCAATGTCATCATAAAAACAAAAAAAATATTTGAACAAAATGATTAGAATCTTTGTAACTCATCGATCTCTTGCCACAGGGAGGAAGTCAATTCTCTTGTGATTTGGAGATTTATCTTTGTTCATATTTCTTTGGAGCATTTTCTTTAAATGCTGACATTTGTATTTTTTATTTTAGAAAAGGAATCCTTTGTTCAAGTTGATTGGTGAAGGTGATTGGTATTTGAGATTCTCTTGATATTTTGTGCATTTGGCATGTCTTCTTAGTTAGTAATGAATGTGAATCTCTAGAGAGACATTTTATATATTATGAGTTTAGATTAAGTGTGTTGGACTTGATATTCACTCTAAATGTCTTGTGAGCCCTAAAATGCACCAAATTATGTTGTATATACAAATAATATACCACGTCGCATATCCATGATGTGACTACCAACATACATTTTTATGGGTTCACATGGGACCACTGGTTCATTGACTATAAACTGTCAGATTGCAAATTATTTTTTAGCTTCAAAATGTTTTGAGAAGCTTTTGGATATTATTCATGCTTTGAGCTAATATTTGTTTGATTTTATGATGTATAATAATATGGGTTTGACTTCAGAGATGATGAGTTGTACTTAATAAAGCACAACTAATTTTTTCTTGGAAGGGCATTGATGGATGACATAAAATAATTTGGACTTGCCAATGACTAAATTCTCATGGGACCACAAAGGTCACTATGTGCAATTTCCACATGCATGTTTTTTCTTCATTCGACTTTTTTTTTCAAATTTATTCCTATGTTTCTTGTCCAAAATATGAAATTCATAATAACTCTTTCATGTTTTTACCAATCAAATAGATGACTAGGTTATATAAATTTTTGGGCCCTTATTTTAAAACCAACGTGAGGTGTGGTCTTTTGATGTAAAAACCAATATTTTCGTTGTGGTTCTTATGGGCCACACTTGCTTGATTTTTAAGATAAAATGGTTTAAATGTTGTTGAATGATCTCTACATTATTTTCAACTCCATGACATGGGTTAGATTTACTTAACCAGAAACTGTTGGATTAAAAAAAGAACATGGCAGACACCAAGGAGATTAGTGGTGAGGAAGGAGACCATGGCGGCGAACGGAGGCGGCAGGGTTCGACCTGGGATCACCTAGGAAGCCAGCCTAGGTAGCTACAGTACTGGGTTTAGGTAGTTTATGGCAGAAGGTAACAGCTACGGTACGGGGTAGACGTTTTGGCGGAAGTTTCGAGGCGGGCTGGTCAAATCGGTCACGGGTGGGAAGGCGTTTTGTTTTAACCTGGAAGTTTATCAGTAAAAACGGCTTGCAACTTTAACCGGAGAGGTAGCAGGACTTATCTGGTAGTGACTTTTGTTAAGGGCTAATCTGAAGGCTAAACGGGGAACGGCGAAGTTAAGCTAATCTACGGAGAGACAGCAGCTGGTTTGGGGAACCGGCTTTTCCCGTTCCGAAGCGGCATCGACACCTACAGCTAAGCACAGTGTGGAGTGTCAGGTTTTGGGGTTTTTTTTACTGTTTTTTCTTTCACCATGGTTCAATCTTCCGAGTCGGTTGACCTGGAGCCGGCGCCAGAGGATCTGCTTTCAGTTTGGGGACAAGAGGTAACCGCCCAAAACTTGGTTAAGTTTTTTGGCAGTCATGGTGATTCGGAGCCGTTTTCGGAGGACGCGTGGAACCCTAAGTGGAAACCCGAACAGTTAGAGGTTAAGGCAGGTGTGGACGGACCATGCGCCAAAGGAAAGAAGGACACCTCCCCACTTCTTCTACCGGGAAAGAACCCATTCCAGGTTTCTGTAGGTTTTCATGGCAGCAAGTTGAAACCCCTCTCAGTCCCAGCCAGGATTTCCGGAGGGCTTGAAGACATCATAAACTTCCCGACCAAGCATGGCATTTGGAGATCAGTTGGCGGGGGTTCGAAGACAGGGAATGCGGATCTAGAAAGGAGCAACCGGCATTCTGTGGGGCGCTCTCCCTTAAAGCTCTCCCAAAACCCTAGTCAAGAAGGGTTGTTATCTGAAGGAAGAGAGAAGGTAAGCCTCGAGAAGGTGGGGAAAACCCCACTAAGTGCAAGTACTTCTGGGAATCCAGGACAGGGGGTCGGCGAAAAGGTGGCTTTGGAAGCAGATGGACAGCATGCACGGGGAGTTTCGGAGCCACAAATTCCTATAGTAAACTGTGGGAATCCTCAGGGCAATCAAGACAGTGCAAACCCTAATCCCCTGGGAGGGCCTTTAGATCGGGGTCAAGACAAGTCTGAGGCGACCCGAAAGAAGGATTTTTCTCTGAAAAAGAAGACCTTCGAAGGCAACCTGGTCCTCGGCATGGATGTCCAAGTTCAGGATGCGCTGACTGTGGCGGAATGCACTCTGGTAGGAAGAACCAGAGGGAGGACTCCATCAGGTAAATCATTAAACCAGTGGGCGGAGACCCAATGGAAAAATTCCCTTTCAAATTCCTTCAGAGTGGCCCTATTAGTAAAGGGATGGTTCATGGTTAGTTTTGCCAATAAAGAAGATGTTGATTGGGTCTTTGAGAGGAACTGGATCATTGGAAACCGCCCGGCCCTGTTTCAGAGATGGACGCCAAATTTTGATGCAAATAGGGAGAAGGCGGATGAGTTCCCAGTATGGGTCAGAGCACCAGGACTTCCTCCGTTCTTGTGGGTTGAATCAGTTTTTAAATCCATAGGGGACCTGCTGGGCACTTATCTTGAAGCGGATATGTCTTTCCTCCATACCTTCGAAAGAACAATGGCAAGGATTCTGGTTCGTTTAAATCCTAAGGAGGGATTAGCGGAGTCTATAAAGCTGGAGTATGGAGAATTCGTGTTTGAGCAGCCATTGGATTATGAGCACCTTCCTTTTCGGTGCTATAGGTGCCACGTATACGGGCACTTGGCAAAGGACTGCCCTTTGGGTAATCGTAGAAGAAGGCCGCAGAGACCAGATGAGCAGAGGGAGAAAAAGGTGAGAAGGGAACAGGCCTCTGAGGCTAAGGGAGCACAGAAGGATGTGGCTTTGGTGGAGAGGAACAGTAATATAGAGGAGCCAATCAGAGGAAGCGACAAGCCTATGTCTGAAGAACCAAAGGCCAAAGAAACCCCGGCGAAGGAATCTCAGGAGCCGATAGCAGATGGCCCCGACACTGTGATGGAGGATCATCTCGGTATGACTCATGATCATTGTTCTGTTTCTTTTTCCCATGATCTTAATGTTAACCATAAAATCGAAGCTCAAAACTCTTATAGGAATATTGATTGTATTTCTACTGAAAAGCTTATTGATGCCATTCCCAACATAGATTTGAATTGCGAAGATGTGTCTATTGCTAAACAAATTCCTTCTTCCTCCACCATGAGTTGTCATTATAATCTGAGATCCCTGGACAAAAGGCAGGATAGGTCTTTAGAGACTCCTGATCCGATAGGTGGTTTAGGCCCTTCTTCTTCCCAAGCTTCCAAAAGAAAGGGTAGGGGTAGGAAATCGAGTTTGTCAAAAGCTCAGGTCAAAGCAAAGTTTGACGTTGCTGATGGGAAGCAAATGTCCATTACTGGGGCGCTTAGAGCAGCGAATACCCCTGACCAAGTTGTAAAATGATCCTTATGTCCTGGAATTGTAGGGGGTTAGCCAGTAAACCCAAAAAACTGGCCTTAAAAGAGTTGATTACTCGTTACAATCCGGACATTTTCTTTCTTCAAGAAACCCTTGGGAAGAGCCTTGAGGTGGAATCTATGCTCAGATCCTCCCTCCCAGGTTGGACATTTTATGCTTTAGATGCTGTAGGCCATTCTGGGGGGCTAGCCATTGGTGTTAAAAATGGAAGGATGATGATCAATAGCACTTGGGGCATGGACCATGCTCTTGGCTTAGAGGTCACCTCTCCTGACATGGGGCTTTCTTTTCTAATCCTAAATATTTACGGGCCATGTCAAGGGCGAGAGATTTTCTGGAACAATTTGCTCTCAAAAGATCTTGTTAAAGACAGGAGTGTTATCATGGGAGGAGACCTAAATTTCTCTATTGGGATTGCGGAGTCATGGGGTCCATCAGCCAGGGAAGACCCGCTCTCTGATTTCTTTTCAAACTCTCTCCTATCACATAATTTGATTGATGTCAATCTAATCAAAGTCAAGCCCACATGGAGGAACAGAAGAATTGGGGAGGGAAGGGTGGCGAAGCGGTTGGACCGTTTCCTAATAAGTGAAGATTTGATTAACAGCATCCCTATGTTCCGGCAGTGGGTCGGAGAAGGGGGAAATTCTGATCACTTTCCAATCCTATTGGATTTTCAAAAGCCTCCTCCTAAACCCGCTACTCCTTTCAAATTCAATGCGGCCTGGTTACAGGAGGAGTCTTTCAATATCCTCTTCAGGGACACTTGGATACATCCGGGCAGCTCTTCATCAGAAAGCAAAGGAGCTCTTTTTTGGGACAATCTTAAAAGACTCAAAAAAGCAACTATAGAGTGGGCCAAAGCTCGGAAGATATCCCAGAATGAGGAGCTCTCCCTCATAGATGCTGAACTCCGAGATCTTGAGGAGCCTGAGGCTGATGGATATGTAAATCAAGCCTCAAAGGACAAGATTATGATGTTAGAAAAACAAAGAAGCAAGATCCTTCTCGAGAGGGAAGAGGAGTGGAGGCAAAAAAGCAGGGCTATTTGGCTGAAAGCTGGTGATGAGAACACAAAGTTTTTTCACAATTATGCTAAAGGTAGGAAAAATGCTAACACAATCTGGAAGCTCAGGGATCAAAATGGAAGAGAAGCCTCCTCTTTTGAGGAACTTTCAAGAATGGGTAAAGCCCATTTCCAAAATCTCTTTACAGCTCAAGGAGGGATTACTTTAGCAGAAATTATCAGAACTGCCCAATGTTTCCCCAGATTTGTCGAAGAAGAGGAAGCTGAAAATTTAATGGATGTCGTGACCAAGGAAGAAGTTGAGCATATTATCAAATCCATGGCAAAAGATAAAAGCCCAGGTCCAGACGGGTGGACCATTGAACTTTTCAACCATTTTTTTGATTCAATTGGTGATGAGCTAACTGAAGTGGTGGAAGAATCTAGAAGGAAGGGTGAGATGTTTCCCCCTTTCAATTCTACCTTCATCGCCCTCATTCCAAAGAAGGAGGACCCTGACTCCTTTGAAGACTTTAGACCAATCTCCCTCTGCAACTGTGTCTACAAAATCATAGCAAAAATTATAGCTGTGCGCTTGAAACCAATTTTGTCAAACAACATCTCAAGTGAACAATTTGGTTTTTTGGATGGAAGGCAGATTCATGAAGCTATAGGGGTAGTGCAGGAGACGATCCATAGTATCAGACAAACAATCAAGAAAGGGGCTGTGATAAAAATTGATCTATCAAAAGCATATGATAGAATTTGCTGGACTTATCTCAGGATGCTGCTAACACACCTGGGCTTCAAGCTGGAGTTCATCAATTGGATAATGGGATGTGTCACCAGTGTAAGCTTTGTTGTCCTAATCAATGGAGCAGCGTCCCCTTTCTTCAAAGGTCAAAGGGGACTGAGACAGGGATGCCCCCTTTCTCCCTTGCTTTTCCTCCTTGTGGCAGAGGGTCTTAGCAGGCTGATTATGGAAGCAAAAAGGACAGGTTTGATTAAAGGTTTGGAAGTAGCTGTAAATCTGTTCATTTCACATCTTCTTTTTGTAGACGATATTTTGCTTTTTACTAATGGAAGTCTGAGTGAAGTGAAGGAACTAAAGAACATCTTGGATCTGTTCATGAAAGCCACAGGAATGCAAATCAATCTCAGAAAATCCCATTTTATTATGGAAGGTTTCAACAGGAATGAATGCTCTCAGATCACTGCCATCTTACCTTTTGAAGTTTACACCATGGAAGCGCCCTTCAAATACTTGGGGTTCTGGCTTAAACCAAACTCCTATAAAAAGCAAGATTGGAACTGGCTGGTGGCTAAAATTGAAGCTAAGATAGCCCATTGGAGTTTCAAGTGGCTATCTAGAGCTGGAAGGTTGACACTGGTAAACTCTGTGCTACAGGCCATGCCAGTGTTCTGGGCAGCCTTGACCTGGATACCTAAAGGCATTTTGCATAAGATAAAGAGAATCTGCTGCAGGTTTCTTTGGTCTGGGGCCAAGGAAGACTCGGTTCTCCCCTGGGTTGCTTGGGACAAGATCGCCAGACCAAAAGAATGGGGTGGTTGGGGCATAAAGAAGCTAAATGACTTTAGCACCTCATTGGCAGCCAAATCTGGGTGGAGGATTATTTCATCGGAGAACCTTTGGACAAGAGTAGTCAAGCGCAAATATATAGATCCAATGTCTCTGGAAAATTGGATCCGGGATCCAAATAAAAAAGGGAGAAATATCTCAGTAATATGGAAAGCTACCATTGAAGCCTTCAAAATCATCGAACAAGGGTTGTCCTGGCAGGTGGGCAATGGTGAAAATGTCAAAATAGGCAGGGACCCTTGGGTGGGGTGCAATGAGCTTTATGCTCTTTCTCCGGGTCTCATTCGACATTTGGATTCAAAAGGTATTCTTCATCTGAATCAGATAGAGAAGATTGGTCATTCTTCCATATGGGGGCAAGCGTGGAAATCTGGGGAAGAGCTTGATCTAGCTCCTGAATGGTGGGATGAGTGGAAAATCTTCACTCAGGAATTATCAAGATCCAATGTAAGGATTGCTGATAGACCTGATCAGCTGGTATGGGCCCATGCTGACTCAGGCTCATATGTCCCAAAAGCAGGGTACAGCTTCATAATGTCAAAGAAAGGATGGGAAGAACCTGTTTGGTGGGCAAAACACCTGTGGAAGTTAAAATGCCCAAAAAAATCTAGGTTGTTTTTCTGGTGCGTACTGAAGAAGAAGGCCCCAACTTGGGATATTTTACAAGCTAGATTCATGCTCGGCCCAGGCAGGTGCCCTCTTTGCAAAAACGATTCAGAGTCCATCCATCATCTGTTCCTGAATTGCCCTTTCACTAAAAAGGTGTGGGAAGAAGTGCAAAGCTTATTGAGAAAGCATCTCAGATGGGAAGGGGTTTCCATTATAGAAGCTTGGGAGCTATGGTGGAACCAGAATCCAGGGGGGAATCTGAGGAACCTCCCTCCCATCATCTCTTGGGGAGTTTGGTTGGCCAGAAACAAATCCATTTTTCAAGATGCATCTATCTCAGCTGAAACCATTGCCATCCAAAGTACAGCCATTTATTTAAGTATTCCTGAACCGGAGGAACCAAGCAATAAATGCAAAAACCGGGAAGAACAAATAAGGCCAAACATTCCGTGGGCCTACTTCGATGGGGCCTCACAAAACAACTCAGCAGGGGCAGGCATAGTCATTCATCTTAATGATTCTCATTCTCTCTTGGCTTCGGTGGGCATTGGTACTGGTTCAAACAATTTCGCTGAATTGTCAGCCCTCAAGTTACTTCTCTGTTGGCTTATTCACAGACACATCTTCGCAATTCAGATCTTTGGGGACTCTTTAAATGTGATTAAATGGGTTAACGGAAACAGTAGATGTCAGAACTATATGTTGAGACCTCTTCTTGAAGAAATTATGCATTTAAAACAGTCTTTTAATGTCTTTTCTATTGAACACATATACAGGAGCCGGAATGAGGACGCGGATAAACTATCTAAAGATGCTTTGCAGCAGGCTTTGGGCTTTTGGAAAGTGACAGAGAAGCAAAATGACCAGCTACAGGAGTCTCTCCAGCCTCCTTATGTCTAATCTTGTGCCTCCTGTTACGTCTTTCATCAGTTTTTGTTCCTTTTGGGTCACGGAAAGATGTCTTTTGAATATCATCTCTCTGTGTTTCTGCTGAGACAGTGACTTTTTCATCACGGCCCAAGTGTTTTGGGCGACGTTTATTTGTAAACAGTGGGCTGTTTTCCTTCATGGAGGTCCACTGTACTATACAGACGGTTTTTGTGTATGGTGTTTTGGCTACAGGCAGAGAATCTGCTGTGGACTGTTGGTTTCTTTTTGTTGAGAGATCAGTATTGCTCCCTCTTGCAGGGGATGTTTTATTTGGGTGTCTTCGGACAGTTTCAGAGTAGAGTCATTTCTCTCTGAGTCAGTTGAGGGTTCTCTCCTCACTGCAACTGAATGTGTTAGCATCTGCTTGTAACTTTTTATCTATTTTATATATAAAAAGTTCGCTTTTTTCTCCGGAAAAAAAAAAAAAGGAGATTAGTGGTAAAGAGAAATGTGATCCTTTGAATAGTTGTAAGGATGAAGGAAATAATACAGAGGTGAGTCAACACTCAAAAGAGAAACATGGGCAATTTTTTCAAGAAGAGGTGTAGTTGATGCTACTCTTGGATTCAATTTTTAGATTGGCTATATGTGCATTTTTATTAAAGGGTGGGTCTTAATTCACATAGAAACTCAAAATTTATTTACAAATTTGTTATATTCCTTTATAGACACATGTTTCAAACTATAAAAAAAAATGCTTTGTACTAATTAAGGTTGTCTATAAAAGGAGGAAGTGATCATGAAGAAATATGGAGGAATTGTACCAAAATGACCTTTTATTTCGGTAGCAAATCACAATCTATTTCTTTAGTTACGAGTCATTCATGTTGGCATAATCAGATAAGGTCTTGAACTTCAACATAGGCCTCATGATTTGTAAAACTTAATGAAACACTATTGCAGTAAGATTTCATTGCAGCATGGTCCTTTCCTTTTGTTGATTTATTTTTGTCTTTCAATAGTTCTCCAAGAAGCGTTAATTAGTGTTATATGCTATTTCCTTACGACATTTCCTTTGTAACATCTGGTGTAATTTCTAGTAATAAAACTCATAAGAGGGTGATGTGTAATTCATTTATTTTTTAGTAAATAAAATTATATGTATTTCATTTTTTTAATAAAAAAAAATAATATATGGGATTTAGGTTTAGCTTGAAAGAATTTTACATCTCCCTCCTAGTAGATTGGAGAATGTGTATTTAGTCTCAATATGTATAAAGAGGGGCCTATTATATATTCATTTTATGGAAAAGGAGAAAAAACCAATATAAATCCATCTTAACTATACACTTAGTAGAGGCTAAAAAAGGCTAAAAAAGATCATGTCTCTCAAAATGAAAATGCAAGCCTTTTATCATTCTGAAAAAATTTCACCTCAAACCCCTCTAAGCACTTACTGAAATTCCTCCCTCTAGACACTTAATCCATAGTTAAAATAGATACATATTATTATAATAGCAATCCCAACCCCAAATCATTCTCAATGCTCCCTTTGAATCAATTGATTTATGACCCAAATCCAAAATACTGGTGTCGTTGCTCAACGTCTCCGTGAGAGAACACACTCTACCTCCCATCTCCCAATCCTAAGTAAGGCAACACAATAATATATCATCAAAAGAAGCATAGGTTTCCTTAAGGTTATTTCGGTGGATTACAATGAATCCTTCAACTTAATGGATATGAAATATCTATCGACTGCTTGCTGACTTGTAAGAAGAGTAATGGAAAAGAAGCAAAGGCTACTTGCAAGTTCATGTAAAGTAATGGAAAGGAAGCAAAGGCTACTTGCAAGTCCTTATAGAAGAAATTCAATCTGGTCCAAGTTTATTGCCAATAAATGACAGAAAACAAAGGAATTTTTTTCATCCAGAGATACAAATAATGGCAAATACAATAAATCCCATCATACACTCGTTATGCCTCCATTACTCCTCTTCAAATGAAGTAATGAAGTGGGTGTCCAAATAGAAGCTTGGGATCACGAATGCAGTGAATTTGAAAGATAAAACTTCGTAGATGGTTTCTTTAGAGAATATATCCATGTTTCTACAAAAACTAGGGAAGAGATGTCTAATGTTGTGCAGGGACCAGTAATTGTTATAGTACTAGTCCCACCAAGCCACCAAAAATTTAGAGATGTGCAACCAATATTTAAACAAAAACAAATAACATTAAGTGTAAATATCTTGTAATTTATGTCCAAAATTTCCCAAAACATTGACTTGGCCAACAAGTGTCCATAAATAGTCTCTTAATACTTAAGAGTAAAAATCATATTGTCCCAACTAGAAAATAGATAAAACCATAAATCCTTCCAAAATGGTTTATTCCAGAAGTACAAAGTAGCATTCACTCCAACCCGCACTGATCAGAACTGAAGCTATGTATCCAAAATGCATATCCATACCTGCACATAATAAAAGTGAATGTATGTCAGCCATAACTGCTATGTTATTCAACGTTTAAACCCAATGTGTTTAATAAATGACACCCAACCCATTCTATTTCCCATTAAAACATATCAAAGCACATGGATCAACAAAAAACAAATTCCCAGACATTGGATCACATCCAAATCAATCCAAATCACACATTCAAAATGAAGCCATTTCATTCCATGTCCATCCTTGCACCAATTAAATTCAAGTGAAAAAACTATAAAAGATGTTCAACCACTACAGAAGTTGCACGTTTAACATTCAAACTATTCACCACCCCTCGAGACAAACCATCACATAACATTTGACAATATATTCAAGTTAGTTACTTCAATTACAACACATTTTTCGTAAAGTTTTATTTTAATTTCTCATAGTTTTTATTTCAGTTTTCTTACAATTTTATTTTCATGAAAATATAATTTTTTTCTATTTTACTATATTCTGAATCAATTTCAAGTTGACTAGAAAATATGAAACAACCATAATGAAGAGTATTGGCTAGTATGGTTAGCTACATATGAAAAAGAACAAAACTCATTTATAATTGAACATCAATCCTTTTCTACAGTACAAATTCCAAGCAGGAGGGAACTCATATAAAGTTCTACACATTCATCCCAAAGCCAACACAATGTCATAAAAAATAGTTCCTCAATTAGAATTAATTGGAAAATGAGGCTCCTAGCTACAATTTAAGAACAACTAGATGACCACCTGAATTAGGGAGACTCCACAATTTTTTTTTCAAAAGGTTGTCTAAGCTTTAGCATTAATTGATGACATGTAGAAATAAACAGTGGCAAATAATTTAGCGATAAATGGCAGCAGTTCCTTTTTTCACTAGAAAAAAACGCTGGCTTTCCATAATAAAATTTACAGAGTGGACCTTCACATTGCAGATCCAATAGAGATTGGCCTTATCTGTCTCACAAACCATTTTGGCCAGCAATTTGTTGCAGAGCTCACATTCCTTTAATGAATGTTCTCCCATGGTTAGACAAAGGGCATTGGCTAATCTCTCTTTCTCTCTCTATATTTTTCCAGTTACCTAGGCCCTGACATGTCCATGGAACTATGTTAATTTATTTTATGATCTATTGATATATATATATATATAGTGGTTGTTTATGGATTAAACATGTATCCAAGCCTATAATATATCTATCAAAGTGAATCTTAATTGAATTCAAAATATATTCATGCCAGATAAACATTAATTGAATTCAAAATATATTCATTCCAAATAAACTTTAAATTGAGCTGACAACTACAAATTCTAATTCACAAACCACAACTGCTCATTTCTTCTTTTATTGAAAATAAATATTTCATTAAAAAAATCTTGAGAAAACATAAGTCACAAAACTTGTGGAGACCAGACTTCCACATGTCACAGTTTCCAAGGAGAAAAGATGTGTCATGGCATCCAAAAATCAACATGTGATAGAAAATCCCATTTACCAAATCAAATACATATGCTCAAAAATGCAAAAAACAGCAAACTAGAGAAATATTGCCATAGCAACAAGGAGCATCAGAAGGATGTGATATAGAAGATGAAACAGTAAATTAGGATCCATTGTTATGGCAAGTGGACCTCACCAACCTCTTTGATATGGTCAACTAGCTACCAGTGACAAGCTTGGAATGACAAAAATAGACATAGAAACTCCTTTATGCTTCCCTTTCTTCCAGTACTCCTTTATACTTCGCATTCAAATGCTCACGATTCTTCATCTGTCTTTCAAAATTGCTTAAACCCACATTATGCTTCCCTTCATCAACTGTGACATCTTCAAATGGAAATAAAGTACAATAAGTTTGTCACTATATTTCTCTTCATGAATATCAGTAAGCAAATTAACATCAAAATATTGCACTGACCATTATGTCTTTTTTTACAACCCATTGATGAGAGATCAAGTCTAATAAAAAATTTGGCAAATTTTTCATACTAATTCTTTTTTACTACCATCTATTCATAGTGCACTTTATAAATAGGTTCATGAACATAGCTAGGGCTACCCTCAGTAGCCACACAACTTGAAAAATTACCATGACTTCCCAATCCAAACCTAGGATGTCTGTGAGTGTCTCCAACTTTGTCAAACTTTAAATGGAGACTTTATAGTTTTCAAGATTTAAGGATCAAATTTAATTCAAACAACACCAACGAAATGCACTTTATAACTAGGTCAAAGAACACAGTGTTACAGGGAAAAGTGTCTATTTAGAACTGCTCTATCCCACTAAGGTGTGACAGCTGCCTTAGAAACAAACAGAGAAAAACTACTTTTGTATTTCCTTTATGAACTATAGATAGAGAGGAATAGAAAGAACCAACCTGTGTCTTGCGCTAATCCTTTGATCCAATCCCTCTCTTCTTTGATAGTCTCCAGCTACCTGCTCCCTTACTTGCCCAGCTTCACAAAGTACCTGTAAGATCACAGAAGAAGAACACTATACAAAGACATGGATCTATATTCATAAACAACTTAGGATCATATTTAAGTTAACCATACAAATGTAACAAGCATTAATGATACAAAAGCATGGAGGAAAAACTCAAATAGTTTTTATTGATAAACAAGAAAAGATCCAGGAGGAGTTACAACCAGTGATTCTTGACCCAGCATCAACCTCCCAGCAAAGAAGCCCCTCTTCACCTCAAACAAAGCATAGATCACCCAATACTCTGATGTTTGTCTCAAAAACCAACAGCAATTCCTTACAATATGCAAAATTCCAGCCTCTGGATCTCTGGGATGAGGGATCCATATATAGATATCTGTAAGTAGGATGAGTTAGCTTGTGATTTGATTAGTGTCTTCTCTCTGTCAGTTCTTGCTTCCACTTGGAGACTGAAGGCCTCTTACTCATCCTTGGTCGAATTCAGTGAGGCAAGTGTCACAGGAGAAGATTCTGGAAGCTTCCATTGTCTCTCCACCTCGCGGAATGACACTGCCATTTGTCATTTCTCGCCCATCGCACCCCACAGAAGGGACTTTTGAAATGCAACGCACCCTCACAGTGTATTTAGGTGCAATGCAACGCACCTAGCCAGTGGAGCAGCTGAAATGATCCTGTTTTGACTTATTCTGAGCAGTTTCTGGTGGAGAACTTCTGGGAGAAGCTGTAATCTGTTGACCTTGTTCCTTTAGGGGTTAGAACAACACTTTTAGGGACTTATGAGCCCTTGGTTTTTGGGCATTTCATGCTTGGAGTTGTAAGGCACAAAAATGTCTATAACAGTTTCCCCCTAAAGTATGAGGCCGTTAGCCTTTTGGTGTCGGGTGAAATGCTTTATTATGACTATCCGAAGTTCTTTCAATGCTGGGAGGAGACCTGTAATAAGATACAATACAATACATTATCTTCATACTGTTTTCATGATCTAGCTGAGGCGGGCATTCCCATGCTCAGCTTTATAAATTCATTTTCATGTACATAGGACAGACAATCGTCTGAGTGTAGACTGATGATTCTGATAGAGCCATCATCCTTTTGGTAGGATGATTATCTGTGTTGCAATGTTGTACATTTGATGTCTTTATTTCCCTGAATATATATCGCAGCCCGTATGGATGAAACTAGATCCGGGGTCTTCAATCTCGTCCGATCTTTACTCGAAGTACAAGTCGATCCATGTGATAAATGTTTTGAAGTCGAACATGGAAAGACATCGCTTGATTACCAGTCAATGATGTAAACTGTTAACAAGCGCGAGAGGAATCACCGATAATGATAATGATCCTCAAGGTACTGCAGTACAATCCACGTGGTGTGAATAAAGGACTTGGCGTCGAACACCACGCAAATTCTTTCGGTCGAAGGCCATTGATGTAAACCTGTCGCCGGAAGTGAGAAACTTGCCATTAAGGCATGCAAGCTTCAAAGTACTGAATGGGGTGTTCCTAGATCAACTTCTTGGATAATGAGCTGATGTCGACAAGAAGTGATCCGTCACAGGAGGGACTTAATGAATCCCGCATCAATGACACGGAACGGAGCAAATGATTTTGATGGAGGTGAAAACGATCTGATGATATACGGTTCAGGGTGGCGGTCATGAAAGAATGGAGTATAATGTATGGTAGTGGGTGAGACACAGGTGACTTCTCTGGATGACTTCTCTTGAACATATCGGCGACACTGATGTGATGGATTGGTAGCATTAACCCCAAATGTGGATGGTATGGCGTGACCATGGTGATGTGACCGGTGAATGAAACAACCCAACCCGACTCGGACACGGAGTGGAAGTGTCATGTTCAAGAGCGACTTGCTACCAATAAAGATTCTTTGAGTTTTCTTCCCAATTTTCCCCAGTCATTGCTGACCAGTACCTCTTTATTTTTGTCAAGCTTGAGGAGGATAACATATGCTTGGTCTATAATTTTCCCTTCGGGCAAACCCATCGCTATGTTTTAACGAGCCTAGCGATAGTGAAACTCGTTCTCGTCTAAAGACAAGTTCGTCGCTATTAATATTTTTTACGAGTTTAACGACAAAGATAACTCGGTCCTTTTCAATTTTAGAAAGTCTGAAAAGGAACATAAAGGTAACTCCAAAATTCCTTTTTCATCATCTAATCCCTTAAGTCCGAAAAAGTATAAAACAATATAGAAGGGATGAATTTTCGATAGTTTTAACGAGCCGAACAAAACAAGCGCTCGATCTTTTTGTGCAATAATCTCTCAGGTCCAAAAAAGATTAAAATCTAGATGAGGGATAGCACTTCCTATCCCTTTAATGAGCTGGAAGGCCAAGGACTCGGCAATCTTTTCATATTTTACGAGTCAGTTGAAAAGAGCTTAAAGGAGACTCGTCTTTTGAGGAACGAGTGATAAAACGGGTAGCAACTGATTCCAGGTAAGGTTTGGAATTTTCCAATCACGGCAGTGTCACAAGGATGGCTAATGAAATCACTCTTCGCAGTTGTTCCTCAAAATGGGTAAACAATCAAATGGAGGTGAATGATCGGCCAATGAAAAAGTGGAGGTGACGGTGCAAACACGACCAAGGCTTTAATGGCTGAAGTACTACATTCACGGTGGTTATTTACTGGGGAATAGTTCATTTTTTAACGAGCTTAAACGCGGGTGGAAACATTTTCTCATGTCTTATGTTTATTTTTTAACGAGCTTGAACTATGTGCTAAAACTGCTCAATGCGGGTTTATTTTTTAACGAGCTTGAACCTTGCGGTAACACTGCTCGATCAATCCAGTCGTGTGATAAGAATGTCTCATATAAAACGGCAATTTTTAGAATTTTTCCCCACATCCTTTCTTTATGCAAGTTAGGAAACGACCAATCCAAAAAACAGATAAATGATCACTCTTTGCTTTCACTCCAAAAGGTTTGCATGCCTCCAGGTATAAAATAGAGTTTCAAGGTTACCCTTACTTCTTTCCGATAAAACATTTGTTTTACCGAGAGAGACCTACCTCTTACAGGTTACCCAAAGATTGTTCTATTCACAGCGCAAACAAAACACTTCTTCGGCGATGTCTACCGAGATAAACAAAGGTGAGTGAAGGAGGCTACTCCACTCACATAACTTTGACAAGAAAATCTTGTTCTAGAATAACCCCCTCTTCCAATCACGGACAGGGGTACAGACTAGTCATATTCTCTCGCGGAAACCTACCCTATACCTGAAGTTTTTCTGCCGAAGCAGACCAGGGTGCATGCCCCCTGGGTTTCAGTCGTCCCCCCAAATTACTCGCGCTGATCGGGTGGACGGACTGGAGATTGAGACATTTCTTGCGTGAAAAGACCATTTAGGGATGGTATATGACTATTTGCTATGCGTGATCCGGGAAATGAAAGCTGGTCTACGAGCTTGACCACTCTTCCTTTGTGTGGAAAACACATTACTCTAAAGAGTGAGGAGAAAATTGCTCCCATGCAATAAATATAGTCTCGTCCAAGGAGTAGATTGTAATCCAGGGGTCCTTGAACTACCATCACGTTCATGTGAACGGTTTTCCCTCTCAATATTATGGGCACATTAGGAAGGATCCCTAACGGTCGACTGGTTCCTTTATCAAAGCCTGTCAGATTTCTCATCTCAGGCAAAAGCGATGGCGAACCAAGCGCTTTCCAAGCAGTTGAGGAAAGGTACACTATGATGGTACCAGCCATAACCATTCTATATATTTGAAGCTGTAATTTGTTGACCTTGTTCCTTTAGGGGTTAGAACAACACTTTTAGGGACTTAGGAGCCCTTGGTTTATGGACATTTCATGCTTGGAGTTGTAAGGCACAAAAATGTCTATAACACACAGACAAGGCTACACTCAGCAGCCAAACAACTTGCAAAATTACCATGTTTTCCCAATCCAAACCTAGGATGTTTATGAGTGTCTCCAACCTTGTCAAAATTTAAATGAAGACTTTACAGTTTTAAAAATTTAAGGATTTAATTTAATTCAAACAACAGTAAGTCAATGCACTTTATAACTATGTCCAACAATACAACTAAGTCTACCCTCAGCAGTCAAACAACTTGCACTTTATAACTAGGTCCAAGAACATAACTAAGGTTACCCTCAGCAGCCAAACAACCTACACTTCATAATTAGGTCCAAGAACACATCTAAGGCTACCCTCAGTAGCTAAACAACTTACAAAATTACCATGTCTTCCCAATCCAAACCTAGGATGTCTGTGAGTGTCTCCAACCTTGCCAGACTTTAAATGGATACTTTACAGTTTTCCATATTTAAGGATTAAATTTAATTGAAGCAATAGTAAGGCAATGCACTTTAAAACTAGGTCCAAGAACACAACTAAGGCTACCCTCAATAGCCAAACAACTTGAAAAATTACCATGTCTTCCCAATCCAAACATAAGATGTCTGTGGTGAATATGAATAACAATAATGACGAACATGAAGCTAAACAAATTAATTGAAACAACAGTAACTTCTAGATCAACATCTTAACCAGACAAGGAACCAGGTGTCACTTTTTATGGTTGAAATTCCTCCTAGATCTTCCTTCATGTCTCAAGAGTGTTATATATAGGAATAACAACAGTATTGACAAACTCATAACCATTCCATATAGATCTTCTATTGAGCTTCTATTGAATGTCATGAAACTAAGCAATATTGACAAACATGAGGCTAAACAATTAAAGTCAAATAAAATTTTATAAAAATGAACTAAACCAGATCAACTTCTTAACCAGAAAGAGCACTTTGTTTAGTTGAAATTCCTCCTATAACGCATTAAATATTTTATCCAAAACATATATTGATATAATTGAAGACATACAACCAATTCCAAGTCAATTTCAACACGCTGGCAGTAGTTTTCCAAGTACAAATACAGCCATGGTATTTTAAGTGTAAAAACAAGTTATCAAAACAATAATCACTGATAAGTTTGAAGACATACAACAAATTCATTTTGTAGATTTGATTTTTCAATATACTGTCAAAAAGGCATATTTATGAAAATATCTTAAATTGCTATTAACATACATGTTGATAATTGTCTGTAATAAAGAAGAAATATGTTTCGCTTGTATGAAACCATAATTTTCAATTATTCTTAACTAAATGTATGCAATAATTCTGTAGGTAGTTGCACCTATGGCAAGAGTTAGTTATGTTTCTATTGCAAGGAAAAGTGGCAGGAGAGTGACAAGCGGTGCCCAGCTGCGATGCCCTTCATCAAATGAGGACAGGACAAGTGATGTGAATGTCAAATGCTCCAAGCAATGTTGCTGAGGGTGACCATGCGACTGAAGTTGATGTTGTCACGCCATCACGCACAGAGCCACTGTCAACCACAGTCCAAGGGGAAAGTTCAACTAAAAATATCAACACTATATGATGTTGGAAAAAAGAAGAAATGTTAGCTACAATTGACAACGTTCAGTTTGGGCATCTGAAAAAAATCATGGTATTACTCCCTCATAAATACATTATTGGATAAATGTGCTTGAACTCATACAAAACATCGAGGGCTTCTTATAGTTATGAATGAAAAGGAGGAGGCCGAGATGGTTGAGTGGTTTAAAAAGATGGTCCAATTGGGAATGGGCTAGAGTTGATACAACTCAAATACACAATTGCTCAAATCTATCAAGGGAGGCAAAAACCCATTCAAAGATGGGTTTCCTGGTAAATCATGGTGTTTTGGGTTTAAGAAAAGGCATCCAGACCTTGTATTGTATACAGCTAAGGGCCTTGACAGAGACAGAGCATTAAATTTGTGCCCTGCAGTTGTATGTAAGTTCTATGACTCTCTTTCTAGTACATACGCTAAACATTCTTATGGTGCAGATCATATAGGGAATTGTGATGAAACGGGTTTACGGGAAGGGAGGAATTGTGGCATGGGGGTAATTTGCAAGAGAGGGAGCCAAAACATGCCAAATATTTTTCCTAAGAGCAAGGAGTGGATAACTATTCTATGTTGTGTCAATGTAATTGGTGCTTCAATCCTAGGATTTTATCTATTCAAAGGTAAAAATCAACTGAAAAACTATATACAAAATTGTGAATTAAGTGCATGCATGATTCCACATCCCCATGCATGGATGACTAAAGAAATTTTTTTAAATTGGATTTGTCACTTTTCTACCTCTGTACCAGGTGGTGTCTCACCTAATAACAGACATCTATTGATATTTGATGGCCATGGAAGCCACATTGTTGTACAAATAATTGAGGAAGACAAAAATTTGGGCATCGACCTATTAACATTGCCCACTCATACCACTCACAGATTGCAACCCATTGATGTTAGTGTGTTTGGCCCTTTCAAGAACTATTTCAAGTCAGATCATGTTGCATGGATGGCAAAGAATCTAGGGGTTGAGGTGAAAATGTTCGAACTAGCATAACTTGCAAGTAAAACATTTAAAAGGGCTTTGACACCATCAAATATCAAGGCTAGCTTTAGGGGGATAGGAATATGGCCACTAAATTATTATGCTCCTGTGCATGATACTAGTTGTATCGAGGGATTTCATGTGGATCGTCAAGAAGAAGGGTATGTCCAAACAGGTGTTGAAGTGTAAGAAGAAGTAGATGAACAGGATGATGTGGTTGTAGAAAGTAATATGATTTCCCTCACTCATGGACACTTATATGGTGATGATGATGAACATGTATGTGAAACACAGTATAATCCTGAACAAATTCACAGTAATATGGAGGTCTTTCTACCAACTCAACCACAAGAAACTTCTCTTGTTGATATTGTTAATGTCATTGTTGAACATGTAGCTGACAATGAATATGTATTTGAAAATGACATTTTAGATATTGCACCAGGAAGCAACAATGATCAATTGAAATTTCTAAGCCAAGTAGCCCCACCATCATGGCTAACATAAGCCATGATTAATTTGAATGAACATAGTGTTTCAAGAACCAATGAACAAAGCATGAGCATGCCTTCACAACCAACAGAATTGAACAATCAAATTTTTCATTTTTTTGTTGAAACTAGATCAATGGAAGAAGATGAAGCACATAATGAGACATCAGATGAAGATAGGAATATATTTCAATTGGTTGTCTTGGATATTGAAAGGGAAGTAGAAAGAAATGACATGCAGGTGGGAGGGGTGGAGAATTTACTTGCTTGGTTCCTAAAGCTACCAGTAGAGAGAGCGTCAATGAAAAACAAGCAAGGAATGTCGGGTAGTTTTCGTTTGGGCCGAAGTTCATAGTTACTTGCCTCAGAAGACTATATAAACCTATTAGTTGAGTTTGAAAAAAATAAATTTGAAATTCAATAATTAAAACAGTAAAAGAAGGATTTAAACAAGGATTTAAACAAGGTGTAGAAGGCATCAAGTATTGTTGCAGCACAACTTCGACCAAATGAAAGGCCTGAAAGAGAGAAAGTAAGGCAAGATAAGGACCAACAAAACAAATGGAAAGACAAGAAAAGTAATCAAGAAAGGCTAAACAAATTCTTGAAAAGTAACAAGGGATGGCCGATATGGTTGACAATGATGCAAGCACAATTAACAATGTAAACTTTGAAACGGGAACTGATACTGTTACCCGTTTTGTAGAGGTGGCAAAAAAATGACCCGATTTTCAAAAGTGGTGATGCAGAATACACATGTTTTTTTTAGAACATGGTTTTTGGAACTTTAATTTTTTTCATGTGCATTAAGTTTTAGAATGGTAGTGAATGGTAGTGATTTTCATCCTGATTTTAAAAAGTGAGTATTCTGCATCACACCCTTTTTTTAAAAGACCTATTTTTTGACTTTAAATTTTCTAGTGTGTGAAATATAAAAAATTATTTTCTAAATTTGATAGTTTTTGAAGTCGTCAGTGTATTCATATTTTCTTGTTCTCTATCTTAATTTTTTTATTTTTTTTAGTGGGGTTTTTATTGTTTTGCGTTTTTAAATTAGAAAGTCGATAGTTTGAATTTTAGATAATCTACATATTTAGACATCCTTAATTAATTTTTCAATCCACATGAAATAATTGTTTCTAAAAATTAACATTTTTTAACAATGGACATAAAAATAACCATTTTTAACATAAATATAACAAAAAAACTAAACGTTTTGATAATTTTTTGCTAGAATTAAGATGTCAAAATCACAATTTTTATACAAAAATATTAACTAAAAATGGTCAAATAATAGTTTTTTTTATGAATTTCATGTCAAAAAAATAATAATAACAACTTTTTTTTTCAAAAAATAATAATTAACTTAAAAATCAATGCGAAAATCACAGTTGTGCTCTCTCTTTCTTTCACATACCAGACTCTTGATGGAAATTTCACCTCTTTTGAACTTTTCCAATCTGAGATTAGCTTCTTATCACTTAAAGCACTTGAAATATTTGTAGGCATGAGCTCAGGTGGAGTTCGTTCACCAATGTTTTTTGAAGATACATCTTTAAGACTCTGTGGGCTAAGTGGACAATTAGGCAAGTATGGGCGAGCCCCTACCCATGCGCCCCCCACAACCCCCTGACGACTACATTGAAGCCCCGGCCCTATTAACTTATTCCTCTCACGAGAGATCTCTTGTCTGGATTCACTACACATTAATAATTAAAGTAACACGCCTGATCCAATCTCCGAAAATGATGATGATGAAAAATCCCTCGATATGATTACCAAGTTATTGTACTCCCTGCATCCATCAAATCTGTGTTTTCTCTTTGTTTCGCTCACCAACTCTGTATTTCTTCGTGGTCCATCCTTTGCATGCCACGCTAGATGTTTGTTTTCAGCTGAATTTTCTGTTTGAGCGAAGCTTCCTAAGCTTCCCCCCCTCCCCGGCCCTCCTCCCCTTCCCTCACCCTACACCCTACCGTCCCCCCACACTCCCGCGCCCCATCCCCCCCCGCCCCCGCCCCCGCCCCCCTAAAGTTGACTCAGTCATAGACTCAATTTTCCATTGGAAGTTTTCAAACTCCAAACTTTGATAACGCATAGCTTTTCCCATGGTATTCTAATGTAATGTAACCATTTTAAAGGCATGAAGACTCCATTGCAATTTTCCTTTGGACCAAGAATAGTAGATTTATTATTCAAGCTAGTTTTCCCATATGGGTTTTCAAGTTAAAATATGGTGTCCATGTGTTGTTAATCTTTATGTGTAATTATTGGTTTATTTCTCTCTCATTTTTACTAATAATATTTATCTAGAAATGACAACACATTAAGATGCCAAATAGTTAGAAGGTGCTTAAATCTATCACACTCAGCCATCCATTGCTTATCATAAGCATTAATTTTCGATAGAGAAAATATTCATATCAAACTCTCATTTAGGAAGAACACTACCTATGAAATTTGTTGCAAAATCCATCCATTGCTTATCATAAGCATTAATTTTCGATAGAGAGAATATTCATGTCAAACTCTCATTTTGGAAGAAAACTACTTATGAAATTTGTTGCAAAATCCAATTAGAGGGAACAAAACAAATTGATTATAGAACTTGAATTTGTCAAGTAAGCTAGATCCAGAACACATCAATGACAACAACAATTCACACCTTTTGAAATACACTCATCAACAACCTATTTCTATGATCTCAAATGTAATGTAAATTTGAATAAGCAATAATAATTATATACAACACACAACACACCTAGTTTACACTAAAAAAGGGAAAATTATATTAATTAAACTAATTTTGGTGTGTTTTTATTGTAAATTCATCCCTTCATATAATAATAGATAACTATTTCATACTTACAAATTGAATTCGATTATATATATATCTATCTCCAAATAAGTATCTCCAAAATAATCTTTTAACTAATTATCATCATTAACTTCCCCTTTTTCATAATTCTTAAATAGATTTTCATGAATTATCTACCTAAAGATTTATCTATTGGATTTAAATAGAGTCCATACCTATTTAGTGTGATAGTCAAAGTGCAATTGCTTTGGCAAAACATTTGAAATTATATTAAAGGACAAAGCATGTAAAGTTTTGCAGGTTAAAATAAGTTTAAATGATAATATAATTTGTATTTGGTCAAAAAAAAATGAAAAATTAAATGATAGATTTAAGGAAATTCACTTAATGATGCAAGGTCTAAACTCCACCTTGCTTACAGCCAAATGCCAACCGGGAGATTTTGGAAAATCGTAACATAAGAGTATAATAGTCAATGTTTGGATAGGGCTTGCGTTTAGGAGCATAATTGTATAAAAAAGTTCTTCCGACTACTTTTAGGAGAGGACGGTATAGATAAGTTTCTGTATTTTTGAATGTAAAGAAAGGCCATAATAAAGATGGGCATTATTTGTTCAAAACCTGTGTGACTATTGTGGGCATTTAATTTGTTTTCTGCTGCTGTGCACAGAGCTCTCCAGGATTTAACATTTTTTGAATTATTAATTCAGGGAGGATCGTTGTAACAGACATCTTCTAGAGACAGGACATGAGAAAGGATTTATTTTGGCATGAATGGTTTGATTTAAAGGAAAAGATTATATGTGTTTATTTTTTTTATTTGGAATGAAAATGTGAAAAGCTCTTAAGTATTCTATATTACTATATATATTATTAGTTTTAAGATCTTGGTTTATGGAATAAAAAAAAATCAAACTTATAATTAACAGTCGCTTCACACGAATAAGATCTTGGTCTATGTAACTGACGAATATTCATATATAAAACAGTCGCTTGACACTATAGTCATGTATAGAACAGTCGCTTCCAAGAGAGGCCAGAATGAGAATAGTTTCAAATTCAAATATTTCGACCGCAAACAGACATGCTATTGGCTGCCGGAAGAGGAAATAAAAAAAAATCAAACTTATAATTAACAACCATTAACAACAATATCAAAAAACTTCCAATCTACTGTGGACAACTTAAACTAACTAACCCATTATTATTTTCCTTTTAAATAACCTGATTTGTTTTTTGATTCACAAGAATTTTAACCTTGGATCTTATGCTTCCATAATGCTGGATAGAATGGGTTTTTAGGCTAATACACAGACCTGGATTGAAATTGGTGGTGGTGGCATTTACCTCATCAGCGAGAATAGCTGCGCAGTTGAAATAGATGCAGCGCAGGACACAAAGAATGGTCTTCAAAAACCCAACATGAAACATGGGCTTCACAAGTTCCAGGTGCGCAAAGTGACCAGGGCACTGCACCATGCCCGACCCACAGGTTTCGCAATTCAGCGATTTGTCCACAGTCCCCATTCGAGGATCATTCAGACCCCCCATCTTTGGCTTCCCATTTTCATAAGACTCGGCGTATAGTATCTCCGCTACGGACATTGCTCGCTGCCACAGAGAATCGAATTCACAGACCAATTAATCGAAATTGTCAGAATCCACCAAATAAATCAATACGGTTCGATCCCAGTTTTATTCGTTCAGGTATAATAGATTTCAGGAGGCACCTCTCTCCAGCACCCCAGGGACGCCCCGCCGCCGGTCGGGCGGGGCGGGGCGGCCCAGGGGTGCCGCTGCCGAAGAAATTGAAGATATAGAGTGTCCGGAGAAAGTTGAGTTTTGCTAACGGTAATTTTTCTGACGGTGATAAGGAGAGCTTTACCATTCATATTTCCACTGTTCTCGTATTTGTTTATTTGGAATTGATTTGCATTAATTCCGCCATGATTGCCACTTCTATAAAAAAAATGCCAACCCTCTCGATGATGAGATATCGACTCTAGAAACTCTGGAAGGTACAACAATCCACAATTCGCATACCCGATAGCACAAGCCACAAGGGATTTAAGTTAAGGAGTGCACCCCGTAAATGGTTTGGCTAAATCCGCTTACTTACAAATCAACGAACCAGATTCATTAAGGAAGCACTACTCCGTTTTTCCGGAAACCACCAGGAGTGCTCGGGTGGGCAGTTGACGGTTTTGGAATAATCAATGTTAGTTGCAAGTACCCAACCCATGCCCCATTGCATTGAAAATTTAATCCTCTTTTATTAATTTATTCAATGCATTATGAGTCAAATAAAATGAGAGTATTCAAACGAATTCCATATATATATTTATATCATGGCATGAACGCAAAGGATCACGTCATACCTATATAATATTAGTAATTGTGGTGATAACCCCAAGTGTTACACATCCTCATTGGAAAATCGATGAATTGGTGTGAGCGGGCAATGTTGATTGACAACGTTAAATGCTTACGGTGTAGCGTTAAATGTTTGCAGCATTCCAGATACGAGTATTGACATATGAGTAAAGAATTAAATGTTAAAATTTAATTGGTGGTGAGTTATTTGTTGTGTGTTAATTATATATTATATAGCAGGAGCAATGAATGATTTGTATTTATTTACAATGTGTTGGTTAACAATAGCCATTGATATCACACGAATTATTATATTATGTGGTTGAAGCAACATCCATGCATAGGGAAAGTGTGATTGAACCACCGGGGAGAAAACAACCATTCCTCACTAACCATGAAGCATATCCATATTGCATCATTTACAAAATCTACACCAACATGACTATGATATAGAATGAAGAATTTTGAAGCTAAAAAGTACAAACAAATTTCTTTTACAAGGAAGAGTCTAAATAAGAAATATATATATATAAACTAAAGTTAATAAAAAAAGATATGAGCAATAAATGTTATTATAAAATATTAAATAATAAGGTATTGTATGTGTAGTATATGTTGAAATAAAGATTATATCATCACTGAGAAAGGTGTTGTATAATATATAAGTGAAAAGAAAAATATAGTCTAAAACATTAAAGAAGTCTTATAGAAAGAAAAACTAAACATATAATTAGATATTAAGAGCAAATAAGATAAGTAAAATCAAATTATACAAAGTTTAAGAAGTATATGAACTTAAATCAAAACATAAAGAAAAATAAATTAAATGCAAATTAAATATATAATTGCATGAAAATCACAATTTAATGAACAAAAGAGCAAGTATAGTAAAAAGTTCACAACTATAAATAAAATAGAAACAAAGAAAGAAAGAAACTAAGTAATAAATCAAGTATGCTATTTGCACAAATAAATGAAAAGAAATGATTATATAAAAACAAGCTAAATTACAAAATGAGATTATAATATAATTAATGAGTTAGTAATTAAATGAGAGTATAATAAAACTAATAAGTTATTAAAAGGAATTATCAAATGTGTCAACAAAGAATAAAATAAATTAAAAATAGTAAGAGACTTAATGAAGAATAAAAAAGGAAATAACAAATAATTGGATAAATTATAAGAAAGTAAATACAAATGTATTAATAAAATGACCCGCGGTAGGGGTAGGGGTAGGGGTAGGGGTAGGGCGGGGGGGTAAGGGGGGGGGGGGGGGGGGGGGGGGAGGGGGGGGGGCGGTGAAGGGGTGGGTAGGGGTAGGGCGGGGGGGTAAGGGGGGAGGCGGGGGGGGAATGGGGTGGGCGAGGGTGTAAGGGGGGGGTAGGGCGGGGGTAGGGGGGGGTGGGGGGGATAGGGAGGGGGCAGGGGGGGGGGGGGGGGGGGGGTAGGGGGGGTAGGGGTAGGGCGGGGGGTAAGGGGGGTGCAGGGGGGGGAGGGGGGTAGGGTAGGGGGTGGCAGGGGGTTGGGGGGGGTAGGGGAGGTAGAGAGGAACTCTTCGCTTCAAGACGACAGAGATTCTGAAAAGGTTGTTACCAGAAGGAACAGTGTTGACATGGGACTCTGCTGAAACCAGTCGTAGATCTAGAAGACTTTTGAAACCTGGAATCTTGGGCCTGCATGTGGACTCAGATGGGGCACTAGTTGATGACAGAGAAGAATATGGAACATCTTCGTCAGCATCCAGTCACTCATCTGAAGATGTGAATTCTGATGGTGTGCAAGAAAATATGAGTGATTTTGAATAATTGTTTAAGACAGTTTATATAACTGATGTATGCATCGTATCTTCAAATAAAATTAATGTTTTCCATATTTTGTTAAATGAGAAGTTATGAAGCATTTTTATGTTGTTGGATTATGTCTTAAGTATGATAAATTTTATTGTTTAAATATCTACAATGCAATATCAAATTAGAGATATAATGTCTGTTTTATTCAGTGTACAAATAAAGACTTTTGAATTCATTCAGTGATATAATTTGTTCATAATGTCATGTTTTTTTAGTTTTATAGTTGAAAAAATTTCAATTTCTTTTGTATCTAGCATGTTGTGGTTGAAAAAATGTTAAATTTATACTTAGGAAAGAAAAATGATATTCTACCAGAAACATTAATGTGTTTTTTCCTTAAAATTTAACTTTGTTTGAGACATAAAAAATTGGTTTTATTAGCATTTTTTTAAAAGTATGAAAATTGACCCTAAAAAAAAAAATCATTATTCCAGTATCAACACTTTCGTTCTGAAGCTATATTTTGCAGGAAAATTTCGTAGAAAATTTCTTAGTCACTACCATTTTTAAAACAGCCGCAAAATTGACACCTAAAAAAAAAAAACATCGTTCCAGTATACACACTTTTCATTTTGAGCACTGTTTTTGTGGTTTTTTTGGGGTTTTTGGGCCAGAGTTCCCGTTTTGAGTTTATAGTTCCCGTTTCAAAGTTTACATTGTTAATTGATGAAACCATGATTATGTAAAAAACATTGGACAATATTGCAGATCATACATGCTTATTCCAATACCTCATAAACATTCAAGTGCCTCACTATAAAAATGGGGGTTGACCCACTTGCCTTATTCGTACTAGAGGAGGTATCAATTCTATGTATGTTCATCACACACCTCCACTTAATGTCAGGGTTAGTAGCGCAAATGTGATGTATGGGTAATCAATTCCTCCATGGTTGGAAGGTGCAAATTGGACTTAATCATATGGCATAAATCAACCATTTCCTAATCAACCCTTTTTATGTAGGCCAACCTACTTGGCTCAAGTAAGTAACTCAGGGAGTTTTAGCACTAAAGATTCTCAAGGCCATAAAGAATAGGGGTGTCATATGGTTTTGGCTATATCCGCATTATGATGTGGATTCGGATGGATTGTCTCTTTTTCTTGTCAGAGAAAGTTTTTGGCTTATAACCTAGGTTGTTTTATTTCATATTGTTTGCGGCATTGTAACTAAAATCCATTTTAGAAGGAACATCTATAGTCTATTATAATGGAGAAATCTTACCTGAGTGTTCAAATGGGATTTTTTGTTATGCCTCTACACACGAAATGATTTACAACAAATTTATAATTGAGTTGTAAATATTATGAAAAACGAGTGAATAATGAAATCTTGAACAAGTCACTTATTTTTATATGAAAATTCCATAAAATAGTGAACAGTAGAAGAACCTAACCTCACACCTCATATGAAACCTCGTTTACTATAAGTTAACTTAGAAGAGAAATAGAGTGCATGTGTGGTGAAGCATCAACAATCCAAACAAAACGATAACAACCCAAGAGAATAATTAAATGACAAACGACTGAATAACAAAATCAACAAGCATCAATTGCATTGTTAATTAAATGACAAAGTATCAACAAGCATCAACTGACTCTCTAATTAAATGACAAATGTGTGAATAATGAAACATTGAACAAGTCACTTCTTTTAATATAAAGATTCTATAAAATATTGAACAAGTCACTTCTTTTAATATAAAGATTCTATAAAATAGTGAATAGTAAAGTACCTAACCTCACACCTCATATAAAACCTCGTTTACTATAAGTTAACTTAGAAGACAAACAAAGTGCATGTGTGGTGAAGCATCAACAAGCCAAATAAAAAATCAACAAGGCAAGAGAATAATTAAATGGCAAATGAGTGAATTAATAAATCAACAAGCATCAACTGTGTTGTTAATTAAATGATAAAGCATAAAAAGAATCAAATGAGTCTCTAATTAAATGACAAATGTGTGAATAATGAAATATTGAACAAGTCACTTCTTTTAATATGAAAATTGCATAAAACATTGAATAGTAAAAGTACCTAACCTCGTACCTCATATAAAACCTCACTTATTGTAAGTTAACTTAGAAGACAAACATAGTGCATGTGCAGTGAAGCATCAACAAGCTAAATAAAACAATAACTTACCAAGAGAATAATTAAGTGATAAACAAGTGGATGACGAAATCAACAAGCATAAATTGTGTTGTTAATTAAATGATAAAGCATCAACAACCATCAGCTGAGTTGTTAATTAAATTTCAAATGAGTGAATAATGGAATCTTGAACATGTCACTTGTTTTAATGTGAAAATTCCATGAAAGAGCGAATAGTAAAAGTATCTAACCTCACACCTCATATGAAACTTTGTTTACTGCAAGTTAACTTAGAAGAGTGCATGTGTGGTGAAGCATCAACAAGCCAAATAAAACATCAACAAGCCAAGAGAATAATTAAATGACAAATGAGTGAATAATGAAATCAACAAGCATCAATTGCATTGTTAATTAAATGATAAAGCATCAACAAGCATCATCTGAGTCTCTAATTAAATGACAAATGAGTGAATAATGAAATATTGAACAAGCCACATCTTTTAATATGAAAATTCCATAAAATAGTGAACAGTAAAAGTACCTAACCTCACACCTCATATGAAACCTTTTTTACTATAAGTTAACTAAGAAGAAAAACATAGCTTAGAAGAAAAACATAGTGCATATGAGGTGAAGCATCAACAAGCCAAGAGAATAATTAAATGAAAAAATAGTGAATAACGAAATAAAAAAGCATCAACTGAGTCTCTAATTAAATGAAAAATGAGTGAATATTGAAATATTGAACAAGTCACTTCTTTTAATATGAAAATTCCAAAAAACAGTGAACAATAAAAGTACCTAACCTCACACCTCATATGAAACCTCGTTTACTGTAAGTTAACTTAGAAGACAAATAGAGTGCATGTGCAGTGAAGCATCAACAAGCCAAATAAAACATCAACTTTCCAAGAGAATAATTAAATGAAAAACAAGAGAATAATGAAATCAACAAGCATCAACTACCTGTTAATTAAATGATAAAGCATCAACTGAGTTGTTAATTAAATGACAAACGAGTGAATAATGAAATCTTGAACAAGTCACTTGCTTGAATATGAAAATTCTATAAAATAGTGAACAGTAAAAGTACCTAACATCACACCTCCTATGAAACCTCATTTACTGCAAGTTAAATTAGAAGACAAACAGATTGCATGCCTGATGAAGCATTAACAAGGCAAATAAAACATCAACTTTCCAAGAGAATAATTAAATGACATTTAACGAGTGAATAACGAAATCAACAATTATCAACTACGTTGTTAATTAAATGATAAAGCATCAAGAAGCATCGATTGAGTTTCTAATTAAATGACATACGAGTAAATAATAAAATCTTGAGGAAGTCACTTATTTTAATATGAAAATTTTATCAATCATTGAACAGTAAAAGTACATAACCTCAAACCTCGTATCAACCATCATTTATTGTAAGTTAACTTAGAAGACAAACAGAGTGCATGTGCAGTGAAGCATCAACAAGCCAAGAGAATAATTAAGTGACAAACGAGTGAATAATGAAATCAACAAGAATCAATTGAGTTGTTAATTAAATGATAAAGCATCAGCGAGCATCAACTGAGTTGTTAATTATATGACAAACCAGTGAATAATTAAATCTTGAAAAAGTGACTTGTTTTAATGTGAAAATTCCATAAAACAGTGAACAGTAAAAATTCCTAGACTCACAACACATATGAAACCTCATTTATTGTAAGTTAACTTAGAAGATAAACAGAGTGCATGTGCGATGAAGCATCAACACGCATCAACAAGCCAAATAAATAATCTACAAGCCAAGAGAATAATTAAATGACAAACGACTAATAAAGATGAATACTCTTTTGTAGATTTCATGAAGATGGAGGAAGATGGAGGACAAAACCAAAATTATGTTTAAAAAGTAAATGAGGTAATATTTTCTCATAGAAGTGATAAAGAATCAAGGTTGTTGAGATAACCAGAGGTAGAAGAAGAGATGCCCTTTGCATCTGAAGGGAAAAAGATAATTTTTGGTGGTAAAACTAATGATGTATATGCAGGGTTTTTAATTCAAGAGCATGAAAAAATTTTCCTCCAAAATGACCATAAGAAAAATAATTCCATAGGGGATAGACAATCCCAAAAGGTTTTCCTAAAAGAGGAAGAAAGTGCAGGAATTTCTTCTCAGAAGAAGAGGCAAGCATAAACAAATTTTCAACCCTACAAGCAACATATAAAGATATTTATGGCATCAAAAATAACAAAAATGACTTGTGGAAGTTGCCATGCTGAAGGAGGAGAATAGCTCTCAAAATCTAAAGTGGAGAACCTCATAAAAATAGAGGAACGACTATTAAAATTCATGAGAGACTTCGCCTTTGTAGATGATGGATAGTCATTTGTAGACTTCATGAAGGTGGAGGAAGATGGAGGACAAAACCAAAATTATGTTTAGAAAGGAAATGAGGCAATAGTGTCTCATAGAGGTGATAAAGAATCCACTATAGGCAGGCCACCTTCGAACTCTCTAATTTACCATGTGTTGTCAAGACGTATAGAAGGAAGATTTGTAAGCCGATGTGTGAAGTCAAGATGAAACTGGCTCGTGGGAATATAAAGCTAACTTGTTAGTTGGTAGTTATGCCCTTGGCTTATAGGTACAGGTTCAAGTTTTTATAGGAGCTTGGTAGAGTAAATTTTCCTTTTGTTGGTTTATGTATATGCAGGGTTTTTAAGTCAAGAGCAGGAACAAAATTTCCTCCAAAATTACCATAAGAAAAAGAACGCCATATGGGATACAAAATCCTGAAAGAAATCTGTAACAGAGGAAAAAAGTGCAAGAAATGATTCATTACCATTTGGAACTGTTTCTGCAACAAAGTTCTAGATCATTTTGTAGTTAAGGTAATTTTTTTTGCCTTTAGAAATTATCATACATTAAAATTACAAATCTTTTTATATAAAAACAAACAATAAAAAATATAATAATATCCAACCTCACAAAAGAGAAGGAAAATATTTTTAAGGTACTACAAACGTCTTAAAGAAAAAGGAATAAAAGTATTGCTAACAAAATTGCTGGTTGGATAACATTTTATGAAAATTATTTCTTCTATGAAAAACCTAGTGGAAAAATCCAAAGGATGCTTCCACACATTTGTTGATGGCATTTCCCTTCAATGCAAACTCGTATACATAACCCAAGGAGATTCAAACAAAACACCTATGGATATAGACTAGCAAAATATGCAACAACATTGGCAATAACTGAATGAGCTAACACCTTGAGCTTATTTTATGAACAATATATTACATTTGTATTCAATAATAAAGTACAGGGAATGATTCTCAGAAGCAAAGGCAAGAAGAAATCATAACAGAAGCAGAAAGTGTGGGAATTCCCTTTGAGGGAAGCTCTATTTGAGTTTCTGAAATCAACATAGGGTCGTAACCCCCATTCTTTTTTCTGACAGGCGCCAAGTTGGTGACCCAAACCACGTATCTGATAAGGATAATTATCTTGGCATTACAGAGCTTTTTCACATCCTTCTATAAAAGAGGACACAACAAGCAACACTACAAGCAAGAAAAAATCGTAACAGAGGAAGAAAGTGCACGAAATGCTTCTCAGAAGCAGAGGCAAGCAACAAAGGAAAGCAGAAACACATTTTCAACTCTACAAGCAACACTACATATAAAGATAGTCATGGCATCAAAAAGAGCTAAACACATGAATGAGTAACCATAAACCTGTTACCATAAACCATGCAACAAGAGCTTAATTCCCAAGAGAAAATTGAGCTAAACCCATGAATCAATAACCATAAACTTTCTACCATAAACCATGCAACAAAAGCTAAATTCCCAACAACAAATTGAGTTAAACGCATGAATGAATAACCATAAAATTGCTACCTTAAACCATGCAACAAGAGCTAAATTCCCAACAACAAATTGAGTTAAACCCATGGATGAATAACCATAACCCTGCTACCAGAAACCATGCAACAAGAGCTAAATTCCCAATAACAAATTGAGCTAAACCCATGAATAAATAACCATAAACCATGCAACAAGAGCTAAATTCCCAACAACAAATTGAGTTAAACCCATTAATGAATAACCATAAACTTGCTACCAGAAACCATGCAACAAGAGCTAAATTCCCAACAACCAATTGAGCTAAACCCAAAATGAATAACCATAATCCTGCTACCATAAATCATGCAATAAGAGCTAAATTCCCAACAACAAATTCAAGTGTTGAAAAACAAAATAGTGCAACAAGAGCTAAATTCCTGAATTCCCAACAACAAATTCTAGTGTTGAAAAACACAATGGCTCGTAGGATTTAGAATCCTACTGGAGAGCCGTAGAAGCCACCACCATATCCAAACGACGCCTCGAACCTCACCATACCTCTTATACGACAGCCATACAAATTCCCTGCAACACAAACTTGCAAACACATGAAAATAAATAAATAAATTAGCATTTGGGAAAACACCTAAACAAAATTACAACAAATCCACACAAAAAAACCTATGAATTTCCAAACTTACCTTCATGGACCTCGAAACCTACATGTCAACCACCAAACTTGATAGAATCTCCTAGTGGCTCCTTTGGAAACAACACGCCACGAGGATGAGACAACAACAAAGATATTTGTAAACCCCGACATTGCAAAACGAACAACAACAACGCCAATGTTAAACCCCACTCAAAACATGTAAAGCAACCACTCCCTAAACCCTAAACGAGAAACAAACCACTGCAAACATCATTGTCCAATGTGGTAAAACTACTACACCCTAAACCCTAAATGAGAAATGAACCACAACAAATAACATTGCACGATGAGCAGCGCCACAATGGTGGATGAGGTGAATGAGTACTGGAGCCGAGATGAGCCATCGGCGACGAAGCGCATTGCCCACACTGGACCCGAACAAGATAACACAAGGCAGCTTGAGGAAACCGTAAACGGTGGGAACAAGTTATTTAATGCACCCACCAACTGCAACAGCTGGCACGTCCAAGTCAACATGTGTCGTACGACAAAAAGGGAGTCTCCACATCAGCAGCAAGCGTGGACTTGAGGGCGCACATGTAATGGCATTCCTACCCTATGTGACCTTCTAGCTTGCAAGTAGTGGAAAATCCAAGCTACTGCTTTAAGAATTTGTTGGCGAATGTATAACCACATCATCAATTATCTCGCGCAAGAACACCACAATTATCAAAGTTGCATGGATTAAAAAGACCGACAAGTCTCCCTCATGATTCTTTTTGGAGTTATCTTTAGTGGATTTTTTGGACTTTCTGTTGTTGGAATCCGACGGAAAAATTTGAGGTGAAATCTTGATTTGTGTTATTTAAACTGGTTTTTTCTCACTGTATATATGTATTCAACACTTGAAAAACCACTAGGTCACTTCTATTATTTAGGGGTTACCCATCAAACTTGTGATTTGTTTTTTCTTACTATATATATGGATTCAACACCTGAAAAACCACTAGGGCACTTCTATTATGTAGAGGTTACCCATCAAGCTTGTGATTTCAATAAATTACTGTGGGATTTTAGAGAAATTAAACCAGAAAAACCCACCTGAAAAGCTTCCAAGAAATCTCACTAAAGACAATTCTATTCGATTCTCTTTTACCACTGAAATTCAACTAGAAAAAACCACCCAAAAAACTCCAAAAAATCTCATTAAAAACAACTCTATTATATTCTCTTTTACCGCTAAAATTAAACCAAAAAAACCCATTGAAAAAACTTCCAAAAACTCTCATTAAAGACAACTCTATTCGATTCTCTTTTACAGCGATCTCCGCTTCTAAAGCGACCGGAGGCTCATTTTCTATGCCTCACATCAATTTGCCCGTTGAGTTTGAATGGGTGAAAGGAGTACGGTTGAAATGGTGAGGCTCTGTGGCCATCGTTAACTTTGGAAGAAGTGACCCGCCGCAACCTCCACAACCTGAACACACATGATAGTCTACGCTCGCCGACAATAATACTGACGACGGAAGAAAATTTTGTAGGTTCGTGGATCCCGTATTCTTGAAAATTTACCTTCATCTATTGGAGTTTTGACCATGTGTTGCAGGTTGATGTTACGATTTTAATATAAAATCATTTTCATGTTGTGAGGATCGTTTTCACTTCTATTATAAATCGAGTGATCTTAGAAAATTACAAATTTAATGATTAACAGGTTTAATTAATTTTTTATAAAAACATATTAATTTGTGATATTTTTATCTTTCATTACTTTCAAAATATAAATATATTAAAATTTAGCACATTGCCTTACATCAGTTTTTTCACGATAATTATTTTAAGAAGTGCTTTGATGGAATAATATAAACTTAATTTTCTTATAGCTGAAATAATGATTTAAGGTTTTTATTGATCGTAATAATGAGTTATCTCAATCATCACTGGCAACTGCTTATGAGAAATTTTATTATTAACTAATTAATAAAATATGCGTATTAACGCAAACCTTTTCTCCATCAGTCCTTGCCTATTGTCTCTATTCGCGAGTGAAAAAGGATCTGGAAACGGAATCTACTAATTTTCTCCGGGTTTTTATGATTTTCACACAAAATGAAATCATATCAAAAGAGTCAAAGACGGTGAACATGATAAAGCAATCATTACTTGAGTATTACAGTAATCGTCCAATTATGGGGCAATTCCTATTTCAGACCCTATAGCATTATTAATGCTCCGTCCTTACACTCACCTGACAGGAGCTTGACGTCACCGCGAGCATTGATCATGCATCCATGCATCCATCTCTTATCTTCCCGCGAATACCCCTCAACCAGCTCCGGCGATGCCCGTTCCTACCCGCCTCCGGTTTGATGTCTTAATGAGGTTTACCAACCCACGCTTCGAGGCTCATAAACTCTGCACCAACCATCCCCAATACACCAACCGGACTCAATATGTTATCGGATTCTGGACTAATCCCGACAATTCAGACCCTGCAACCATCGAACAGGAGCACGACAGAGCAGCGGCGAACCGACGTTGGTGATCCCCTACAGCGCTTCGAAACCGGTAACGCTCTACCCTTGCGCAATGCAAAGCCCTCTCATGCTAGACGTTCTGTAAATTAGAAGAGAAATGTGAAACCAACGGAAAAGAATAACAATATCCACATCTATATCTAATTTGAAACCAAATAGACATAACAGGGCTCTCGAATGTCTTTGCCACTTCTCTTCCAGTGCTATTCGAACTTTTTCATTCTGTAATCGACAATAACACATGAATAAATCAAAATATACCAAAAAATTGCATCCTGATACGCTTCTGCTAATGAAATGGGTATCCCTGATCCAGGGGCCACGTAGTTTCTGTTGTTATCTCTCACAACAGGAGGACTCGCTCTCGCCCTACAAAACAGAGAAAAACCACACAAGAGCTCTTAAGTTTTATTTAATATCTTTACACTGCTATAGGGTCTGAAATAGGAACTGCCGTAGCTGAACGGTATGGGAGAACGTGATAGCCACAGTACTGTTACACTTCTGTACTTCAGAATTTGGTTTTGTCGGGTGTGAGATTGTGGAAGTTTTATGAGGGTGTCTGATAAATACTACTTACTACTTATAGAGCTTCGTTTTTGTGATCTCTTCGAAATTCGTAATTAGATTCACATGAGTATTTTGTCATTTGAATCGATTCAGAAATTGATTTTATACTATAATCAGAGTTTTGTTCTCAGATTTCTATATAATTGTCTTCTGGAAGGAGGGTTAAATTCTTTGAACACAAGTGTATGTGATTATATTTTTCGTTTTCCCATTTCTTAATACGCTTTCTTCAATTCTTCAAAAATAAAAGTTGTTCACATTATGTGTCATGTTTATATTTTTATTTTGAAGGTAGATTTCATATTTATTTAGGGGTAAAAATGAGAATAATGGTTTTACTTCAATTTTATCCATGAAATCTTGGAAATATTTCAGTTTTATTTAATTATCTAAAAAAAAAGTTCATGTAATTTTAATTATCAGATGTTTTTTTTGTCTTCTTTAGGGTAATTATTCTCATGGAAATTTGGGACTTCTTAGAATCTTAATTTTCAAATTTGATAGTTCTTAACATTTCATGTTTCAGTGATATAATTTGCATAAATTAGGTATCTCAATTGTCTTTTAATAAAACACTGAATCTATTTATACACTAGAAAAATTATTTAGATAATTTAAATTCACAATTTTATTCTTCCATAAAGAGAAAAATATTAACTTTATATTAGAAAATAAAAACTAGTACATGTTATCCATATCTCTCACATATTTGCGAAAATAAAAAGACATACTAAGCTTCCCATCCACATACACAATGTTTAGAGCTATTCTTGTAACCAGTCTAAAAAGGGCCACCGAATATAAAGAAACAAAACTTACAGAATTTATTACCGTATCAAAAATCTTCTTCATAAGACGAGACTAAAAACATAGAAAATTCAATATGGCATGGCCATTCAATAGAGGGCCCTCCTATCACCTCTAATTTTATCGATTTGAAGATCGATGCACCATGCTAGATTAGAGAAAATTCCACGGCTTACATATATCACAGCAGGTAGTTTGTCTCTCACATCGATATAGGCCATGTTTTGCATTGTTTTCATTAGATTAACTCAATTCCGATATGAACTGATTATACCCTTCTATTGATTCTTTTCTGGTGTTGGGATTATTTCCGGATCTCTGTGTAGTCATAATGGCATTAACACCGCCATGCTAGGTTGAGGTTGTTCCTAATTAAATTGTTGGCCATAGTTCTCTTAACTGGACATCCCCGATAGAATTCTACTTGGAGAGCCCAAGGATGCGAAAATTTTAAGAGTGTCACTAAATTGGGCGAGGGAGAAGTCATAAGGCTTATAAGCGAGGCTCGGCAACCGCAAGAGAATTTATGTGTTAAGTTTTTATCATCTACAGAAAAAGTTGAGTTGCAACAAATAGATATGTTTTCTGTCCACCCACTCAATTTCTTCTTAAGAAACATCGAAGTAGAGGAATAGAGGATATCACACACACCAATTACTCAACATACCTGGAGTACAGTGTGTGAGTCTCTATATGCTTTTTCAAGATACGTATAATTTTTTCAATATGCATAAATATTATATCTAATTTGTAGTAATTTTTTTACGTACAGTTATTGGTGTTCATATGGTCCACAGTCAACAAGGATAATTAGGAGTGCATCATCAGATCCAAAGACAGGATACGAGAGTTTGTTATGCCTTTATTGATTTCGAAGACTCAAGTTATGTTCAAAATGCCACAACAATATGTATAAATTTATGTTTTAATATTATCTGTTTATTATTTCTGTCTTTATGGGTATATATTTATGTTTTCAGTTTCTTATTTGTGTCTTTATGAGAATTTTGAGTGTTGTATCTAAGTCGTAAAGTTGTCATGTTAAGTGAAACACAAATTTAGTAAAAAAAAAATTATAAACAATATCTTAACCATATATCTCATCATCAACTAATCTAAATTATAAATTAACTATAATATCTAATCCCTCTTTTTTTATTTTCCAAGAGCCGCCCATCCCAGCGAAAGTATAATATTACTTCCAGTTTCTGAAAAGGAATGCTTGCTCGGTAAATCAGTTTAATGTGCAGGGTGTTTGAAAGAAAGTTGCAAATATGGTTGTAAGTGTTAATGTACACGGTTATAGTTGAGACCAAAGGTAAAGCGCCCCAACTTTCATCCCAACCCAACTAAATTATAATATAGGTGCAGTTGCTGAAAAGGAGTACTGTCCTAAAAAATGAGTCCTCAAAAATGAGTTTAATGACCATGGTATTGGAGGGAAGGTAGTAGATATGCCTATAAGGGTTAATGTAGTAGATATGCCTATAAGGGTATTGGAGGGAAGGTAGTAGATATGCTGTAAATATTTTGGCCTATATTTTATAAAAGTTGATAGTTATGGTAACCACAAAAAAATAGATATGAATATTGATTTTTATTTTAAAGTGTTTTTATGATGTTTTTAACAACACTATTGTTTACATATTCATTTATAAGGAAGTAAGAAAATGGAGGAAAATAGACATGAATGGGAGGTAACTATCAAAGGCACCAAGCAATTGTTCACTTGTCTTGTTGGTGGTTGTGCGGGGAACTTGAGTCGATCTAAGCTATCTGGCCTTAATCATCATCGGGCTACCACCCACAATCTCCCACCAATTCCTCCACGTCAAAGAGGTCGAGTAAGAGATGCAAATGCTATATGGTTGGTCAAATCTACAAGTGCAGTTAAAAGGCAAAATGCCAAAATACAATATGATTTAGATGCAAGGCTATGTCGTGCACGATAACAAGCATATAAAAGATTTGTCAATGAAGAAATTCCTTCAGCTGTAAGTATTTATTTGTATATGCTTTTTTATTAATATTGTCAATGAAGAAATTCTTTCAGTTGTAAGTATTTATTCGTATTTATCTATATATGTTTTTTATTCATATTAATTTATTGTTGTGGACTAAATTCATTGAAACTTGTTTTCACAGTCAGTTGTTACATTTGATCAGCTTAATGATACTTCAAAGCAAAGGATTTGTGAAAAAAATCAACGTTGGGATCAGAGTCTACCTCATAGACGTATGGAGACAATGAAGCGCATAGACATTGCTTTAAAAGAGAAAGTAAGGACTGAGGTTCCTGATGATGTGGGGGAAGAAGGATTAGATGGGCACAACCATATATTAAACTTTGATGAAACTAATCAGGACAATGACAACACAGTTGAGTCCATTTTTTTGCATATATTAATTTTTTAGACATTTTAACATTAAATAATATTTATATTTATTATAATTGTATACTAATTTCTCATTTTTATTGATATGCATAACCTAATCAACAAAATTCCCCAAGTTCAAGCCACCAACTATTACGGCGCTCACCTAGATTTCAAGGTTTTCAAGGGGTTATTGGGCCAGTAAGTTTTTAATCCATATAACCTATTCCACTAAAAACATTGATATATAAATTGTTATGTTTTACCATAATGATGGGATGAGAAATGGATGTTTTGTATTATATATCATTATCCTTGATTTGTTTTGATTATATGTGTGTGTGTGTTATTTCTTATTTATGGTGCAGGTGTTCCCTTTGGAACCATCACGTCAATGAAAAACCCTTGTCGAAGTCTTAAGAAGAATGGAAATGAAATGGTTCAAATGCTAGAACCATCTTCACGTCCAATGGCACAATGCAAGGTAAGATTATATTTATTTATACTCTTATAAATTTAGCATATTTTTACATTTAATTCTATTTGAGTCATACTTATATCTATGTATAATCTAATGTTCAGAGTAATAAATATACATCTCTTAAAACACCTTTGCACATGTATGATGGTGGACATGATACTCAGCAAAAATCAAATTCTCCTCAACCATTGCGGCATTCACCTAGACTTCAAGATAAATTAAGAGAGGTAAGTTATATACTACATATCTTAGCTCATAATAACATTGACATATTTTTTATGACTAGTTAATGCATTTTCTTTTCATATTCGTTACATGTTCCCCATATTCTCATTATATCTATATAGATTTTGATATTTATTGATAGCTAGTCAATGCATTGTCTTTTCATATTCGTTACATGGTCCGCATATTTTCATTATATCTATGTGGATTTTGATATTTATTGATAATGTTTTAATTTCCACAGAAAACAAAAAAGATAAATGTTGATGCTATGGTTAAAAGGACCAAAATCACGCCAAAGGACTTGAAAGCACGTGGGTTCAAGTCACGCAAACAATACATAGAGCATATATGCTCAACTAGCATTGCTCTCACTAAACCCACTAGGTTTGCTACTTTGAAGGCTAAACATTCCAGCAAGTTGTGATTGGAGGAAGTTACAAGCTCGAATCTTAGAAATAAATGTTAAATTTCTGCAAATATACTCGGGAGAACAACCTTGTTATTGAATTTACATAATATATGTATTTACTTGATATAGCAAGATCAACCTTGCAATTGGTGAAAGAAATATCCTCGCTGTCAAATCTTTGAAATCAACGTTGAATATTTGGAAATATACTCTGGCGAACAAGCTTGTCATTGAATTTTCTTAATATGTGGATTTGTTTGACCAACCTTTGTCATTGAATTTGCTTATTAGATAGATTTATTTGATATTTCAAGATCAAACATGTAATTGTTGAAAGGAAGATGTCAACTACTTTCTGTACTGTTGTGGGAGGGCATAAGATGTTGCAGGAGGTTGTTTACTGTGCCCCTCATATGTTTATAATGCTAATCTATTCAAATTTATATTGATAGAGAAACGGTTACAGGAAAAATATTTAATTAGAAGCATTATCAAATATAATTAGGAGCATTATCAAATTTACATGGGTATAGAACATAAATTGAAAAATAATAATTAAAAGTATTATTAAATATTAATTCAATTTTTTATTTTATTGTTGTAAAGTGAGGAATTATTAGTTGTCAAATTAATAGTGGGATAGTCATTACTTGCTGTTATTAGCAAATACAAGGTGATTGTTTAAAAAAATATGGAAGATAGCTAGAATTACTTGCGACTGATAACCTATTTCTTTATGTCCTGAAAAACAAACTCTCAACCAAACAGAAATAACTTAAAACATACTCCCGATTTATATTAACTAATAAACTATTTATATATATTTAGAAAAAAAATTAAACAATACATATATTTTTTAGATTAAAAAATGCAAAATTATTTTAGAAATGAATTATTAACAAATTTATATTTAAAAAAATTATGAACAATAGAGTAACAACCTCGTGAGTTTCTAAATTATTTCATTCTTTTTCGGTTGATATAAAGTTTTAATCTTAATTTTCATATATAGGATAACATCATTTACATCCATTATTAATAGTCTAAAATCTAACGAGCATGGATTCCCTTTAACATTTGCTCCGACAAACAACAATAAATTTAAAAGTAAATAAATAAAAATTCACTATTAGCCTATATCCTCACACGAGATAATATCCTCACATGCCATCTCTTAAAACTTTTGACAATAACGGTGTCTCATTTGCAAATATACCAAAGTAATTTTTACAAAAAAATATTTAAACAATCCTTACGACAACATAAATCATCCAATAATATAACTAAGTGATCATTAATTTAGTCAATCGAATCCCAGATCTGATTATTTGTAATCTTATGTGATTGTCCTCTTCTGAATTGCATTAGGACTGTAAAATAACTCTTCCCGACCTTGTAATGGGCAACAAATACATGTTCGTATTTAGGTATTTTCATCATCTTTGAAACATAAAATTAAATTATAGGTAAGTGTCCTTTCAATTTTTTTTCCCAATCTAATGACCACCTCCGTTGCTTTTCGTTCCTGTCCCACACGGATAAATAATAAAGTTTTTACAATGCTATCTTTTTCAATATTACACACTTCATTAGAACATTATACTCCAAGCTACTTGCATTTATTGTACCTCACGAAGATGTGATTGATGTAGAGAATCCAACTAAACTAGATTCCTAGCTAGTACTTATCACTGATCCTTGAACTGTTTGAGCTTGTTAAATTATCTTTAAATTATCTTTATTCTTAATTACAAAATTTAAATCATGTGGTTTAGTTAATGATGGACATAAAAATAAAAAGAATTTGCTCTCTATTTCCTTTATTAAGGTTTATCTTTTCTAGTCGCCCTTCATTCCGGGAGACACCATCTTATTTGTGTCAAATAAGATTATCATGGGTGTCATTATAATAATGTTATGTCATTTTTGATATTGTCAATCATTTCATGGGAACATTTTCTATGATGTAACACATCAATTGTGTTACTTTATTTCTAGGTATTTACGACTAGTTTTCATGGTTCATGATGTATGACTCTCACACTACCTTTACACACTCACTAAAGGTGATGTCATATATTGCTTCCACTTCTTAGAAACACCTTAGCTCTCCCCTATCTCCAATAATGACATTGTCTAATAGATATCTCTCCATATGTGCATGTATTTCTGCATTCTCTCTAGAAAAACCTCTAATCATTTGATATCACATCATATCTCCTTGCTTTCTGTATTGTCCACCACATAGTGCAAATATATATCATCTAGTTATTATTCCAAGCCCATACTTAATGCTCTAAGAAGCAGTAAGGAAGATATCATAAAATTAAAATGCTAGCAAAAACTTCTATTACAGAAAAAAGATATCATGAAAGAGAAAATTTAAATATTAAATTTACAAATTTACATCTTAATTTAATTTTTATGAAATATATAAATCTTTGAAACCCTAATTATTAATAACCTAAAAACTTCTATTAATTATATATTTTATTAATAATATAATTAATTTAACATCTCCTAACTTCATATAAAAATTAAAACAATATTATCCAAATTAAAAAATTGTAAAAAATTATAACTAAAATTAATATTAATTTAGAAAATTCTAACCAATAATCATTAATAAACTTTTAGCCATTATTATATATATGATAATTCTTTAAAAATAGCATTAAACAAATGCGAATGGCTTTTACAATGTGGACTTAGATGAGTCCGGCCTAAACCAATGATAATGGGTCAAATGCTTTTGTGTGTGGAATACTAAATAAATAATAAAATAATGTTTTGTTTTTTTATTTATTTATAGGTTTTTAGAAAATTCGGGTTGTAAAAACATGTGATTAATGTTGAAGGCAAATTTGGTTCCATGTGATTATTATAAATAATTTACATTTAAAAGCAACATTGATTCTATATTATTGTTATAAATAATTTATATATGTGATTACTGTTTAAAGCAACATTCATTCCGTTATTATGATAAAATAACTTTTTATCCATTTAATCTGTAATTAATATTAAAAGCAACACTGATTCCATATTGTTATAAATAATTTACACTGTGATTAATGTTTATAGCAACATTCATTCCATGTTATTATGATACATAACTTTTCATCCTAGATTCTATATTGAATTTACTTTCATAACTGAATGAAAATCCATACGATATTGTGAAATCATCTGAGATTATGTAATTAATTTGAGAAGTTAGTTTGAGTTATTAAATATTGGTTAATATTTTTTAAGTTTTATTATTAATAATTAATTGAAAATAATACATTAATAATCGTTATAAGGTAGTTTAGTTCTGGTTATTTAGGTTATAAATTATAAGTTCAAATAAATTGTATATAAAATTGTTGTGTCTAAATTAATTTAAATTATTTAATGAGTAATTTAACTAAATGTTTGATTTTTTTTAAATATTTTAAAAATAAATATTTATTTCTCAAAATTAAACATTATAATTTGTATAGCCAATATTAAATTATTATAATGTGTATATGAGCGGTGATCATTGGCCTACTGAGATCGCTCTGAAATTTGAAGTGAGTGGTTCGGGACGCACTGTTTGGGGTCGGCCTGCGAGAAGGGCTATGAAGAGGCGAAACCACCGGAGAGGATGGGATAGTAACCGAAGGCACGGAAGGATCCACAGAACCACTAACCTTCGAACGCCTTCGGCTACCTCGGCATCCCCCGGAGCGACTCCTCATACTCTGACGCACCATGTTGAGGCGGTGAGGGGAGCGCACAATGAGACCAGGGGCAATGGCTGGAGGGCTATAGAACAACACAAGGGACCTCTTCGTTCGCTCAAGACGGGCCTGAGAGTGCAGCCCAATTCGAAACTCAGGGGCAATTAAAAGCTTGCCACCAATTGCATAGACTAGCCTACCATCACGACCCTCAGCATAACAAGACCACAGACCCGCTGTAGGCCAGAACCTGGACCATGGAGGCTGAGAAAAAGCTGTGGAGAGGATAAAATTGAGCATCATGAATATAACAGCTAAAGCATCACCTTGGACGAAGCGAGCCATTAATGCAGACATTCCTCCAAATCTACCTCTCTTAAGGCTATCCAATTTGCGTCGGGTGAAATCCTGGGAAGCCACGCAGAGGTGCAGCTGGCAGTACCCAGCCTATCCATCAGTGAATAAGCTCATTATGTTTCATTAATTTCACCCGCATCCGGGTGTTCTCCTTCCTCCTGTTGCATTTCCTTCTTCACTAGGTTGTTGTAATCCATGAGTTGAGATTCAGATGCTAGGCTTGAAATTGATCCAACATGAAGATCCATCCTACAATCAACCCCCATATTAGCAAGTAAGTCCGCAATTTTATTCCCTTCCCTTCGAATATGCTTTAAAGTGATCGCTCTGTTAGAGGATAGCCAGCATTCAATAAGTTCAAGCCTTTTTGCCATTCTGCAGCTGTTGCTCACTTTGCCAGAGGAGGATCCTTGCAGGATTTTTGTGACCATATTTATGATGATCTGGGAATCACCCTCGATTATGAGCGGGAAGAAACCTTTATCTTGCGCAAGAATTAGTCCCTGCCAGAGACCTTCCAGTTCTGCCGAGTTATTGGTATCCCATCCCTTTGAACCTAAGAAGGTTAAAAGAGGAGCCCCCTTGTGATCTCTGAAAATCCCTCCAAAGCCTGAATTTCCTGGGTTGCCTTTCGAGGCGCCATCAAAATTTAGCTAGTACATATGCATAGGGGGAGGTAACCATTTCTCAGGTAAATGGTTCCTTAGAGGCTTTGTTCCTTTGATAAGCTGTTCTTGCTTGCATTAGAAGTTCCAATTGGCCCACATGGATTGTTCTTGGGGGTTAGTTGGGAGATCCTCCTGATACCAGGTCTTGAGAGATATGGTTTCCTCAATATTTTGGCAGATTATTTTCTAGATATCTTCCAGCCGCATAGAGTGATCCTTAAATATTCTGTTGTTTCTCTCCTTCCATATGGCCCACATGAGAAAGCCCGGAATGAGCTTCCAAAGGAAATTTAAAATCTTGCTTTGATAAGGGTTATGATCCCAGTTGCGCACAGTGGCAATGGTGTCTCCATGAGTTCTTCCTTCCTTTTGGCAGCAGAAACTGACCTTTTCCCAGAGCTTACATGCAGTCTGACAGGACAGCATTAGATGCTTGACAGTTTCCTCCTCTTGTCTGCAATTAGGGCATATTGAGGGCCCATGAAAGTTCCTCTTTTTGAGATTATCCCACGTGAGAATCTTGTTATGACATAGGAACCAGAGAAAGGTGGAGATTTTCGGCCATATGGAAGGGTCCCAGATTATGCTCCAAAGAGGATCTTTCACTGTATGTGCCTTGATAATGATATTATAGGCCTCTCTCGTAGAATAGGTACCTCTTTCTTCATATCCCCACTGAAGAATGTCCTTTTCATTAGAATGCTGAATTCTTCTTTTTGTTAATTCTGTGTCTAGAATTTGTTGGACTTGTGTCAAGCCCTGTCTTAAAATCTGATCCGCCTTGAGCCATTCTCGGTACTCTTGGGTTGGTGAATTTCTCCAGAAGTTTTTCACCTTATCATAAGATTGCATCTCCTGCTCCAGGGGTTGAGTAAGAGGGATTTGGTCCTTTAATTTGGGCATCTGCTGCCATGAATCTTACCAAAATCTTTCAGTGTTGGCATTCTTCACTTCCCAAAAGTTGTGTTGCTGAATGAGATTCTTGTGCTGCTTGGCCGAGTTCCATATAAGGGAACCCAGGCTAACCTCTGATATTCTTATTAGTTCCTCCGCTGGGTAATTCCTTGCATACTTAGCCATCCACAGAGAGGCCCAAGGGGTGAGAGGCTCCGTAAGCCATTTCCACCAGATTATAGCTCCGATGATCTCATTGCTTTGAGTAGGATCCCTTAAACCAATACCACCCCCTTTCTTTGGTAGACAAACAGTGTCCCATTTGACCAGAGCCCACTTTCGCATGTGACCATTACTGCCCCAGAGAAAAGATCTTTAGAGAAGCTTGATTTCTTTTAGAACCCATTTGGGTGCTGCAAGGATGGAGAAGAGGTATAGCGGCATAGCCTGAAGTACTGCTTTTATGAGGACAAGTCGACTCGCCATATTTAGAGATCTGTGAGTCCAAGAGGATAGCTACGCCTCCAGATTCTCTAAGAGGATTTTCCAAGAGGAGTGCTTTAGGGCTGAGGCAGTCAGAGGAGCACCTAAATATTTGGATGGGACGGTAGCGATGGAGAATCCTAGAATACGGGCTATAGCTGCCTAAGTTAAAGAAGGAGTATGGAAAAAGAAGATCTGAGATTTGGATTTATTGATAGAGGCACCTGAGGCTTCCGAAAAGTCTGACAGAAGGGATTTGAGCAATCAGGCTTCCTGGACCGAGGGATGCCCAAAAAGCATGTTTTCATCAACGAATTGCTGATGTGTGAAGTCTGGAGAGTTATGAAAGGATAGGACTTTCAGACAGAGGGATTGCTGAGCTGATTTAATACTTCGGCCTAATCCTTCTGCCATGATAACGAACAAGAAAGAGGATAGAGGATCTCCCTGCTTAACTCCTCGGAAAGGATGAAAAGGAGACGAGGGTATACCATTGACCAGAATAGAAAAGAAAGAGGAAGAGATGAGGCTCATGACCCATCTGACACAGGGAGCAGCAAATCCAGAAGCAATTAGAACTTTTTTAATATATATCCAGCTTAGGCTATCAAAGGCCTTTGAGAGATCTAGTTTGAGGAGCATACCTGGCTTCTTGAAAATCTTCAGGGAATGAATTATTTCATGAGTTAAGATGATACCATCAGTGATCTGCCTACCTTCAACATATCCAGATTGCTCAGGCGAGATGATGAGAGGAAGTAGCAGTTTGAGCCTGGAGGCAATGATTTTGGAGACAATCTTATAGATTATGTTACATAGTGCGATAGGCCTGTACTTGTCAGGTTTGCTTAGCATGTCCACCTTGGGAACCAGGGCTATGAACGTTGCATTCACCCCCAAAAAAAATTTAGTGTTTTTCTCTCCATCTTTAAGCCATCTGACTCTTGATTTTTGCCTCCATAACGTTTCTTCCTGCTTAGCCCTTTCTGTGAGTTGTGCTTCAATAATTTTTTCATGTTTTGACAGGTCCTCTGAGCGGCCTTCAGTAATAATCCTCTGCTGCAATTGCTTCATTTCCAGCTCGAGGGCTTCCTGAGCCTGGAAGATATTACCAAAAGAAGTGTGATTCCAGCGTTTGATCTTGCTTTTGAGGTGCTTAAGCTTTTGCTGGAATTGGAACATTTTTGAACCTGGAGGAGGGGAAAAATTGTTCCATTCTGAATTGATTAAGCCTTGGAAATCCGGATGAGACATCCAGAAAGCCTCAAAGCGGAACGGTCTGTGGATCAGATTGCCAGGACGCGACCAATGGAGGGAGATGGGCCAGTGATCAGATCCTGAAAGAGGCAAAATGGAGGCTGCGAAGTCTCCACCAAGATGAATAGCATTGTCTGAGAGCAAGAACCTGTCCAGACGAGAAGCAATCTGCTGCTTACCTGCTCTCCTATTGTTCCAAGTAAATACACCATTATTGAAGGGTAGGTCGATGAGCCAGTTGTTCTGAAAGAATTCCTTTAGGGGTATCCCTTCCTGACTTCCTCTGCATCTTCCTCCCCTTTTTTCTTTGAGCCTAGTAATCATGTTAAAGTCTCCTCCAAAAATCCATAAAGGGTGCGACCTGTCATGGTTGATTGCAGAGAGAGTGTTAAGGATTCCGGCTTTAAGCGATGCCTCCTGTGGAAAATATACATTGGTTGAGAGCCCGTGTATATTTGTCCCGATGATGTGAAAGGTTGCTTGTAGGAAATTCCTACTTGCATGGATATTGTCTAGCTTGATTGCTCGGGAGTCCCAGACAATTGCCAGACCTCCAAAAGCCCCATCAGCATCCACTGCAGCATTGAAGCTTCCTGGCCTTACTTTTGCTGCAAATCTATCTAGTGCACTTGAGTTGCATTTGGTCTCTTGCAAGAAAAGGATTTGAGGTTTTTCTTGCTTTATCATGTTTTTAAGGATTTGATTTTTCCCTGGGCCATTGAGCCCTCTTATATTCCAAGAGATTAACTTCATTGGGAAGGATTATGATTAGAGTTGTTGTACTTGGTTAGCTTGGAATACCTCCCTGAGTCCACTAACATTTGTCCTATTCTGATTGTTCGCTGGAGATCTATTTTCCTACCTCACTTTTTGATATCTTTGGTTATAAATCTTCCGTCCCAAGGGCCACCAGTCTGGATACCTAAAGATTTTTGCCTTTGCGCATGAGATAAGACTTCCTCCAGATTCTTAAGTTGTCCATCTACAATGTTGTCAAAATTGTTTGTAGTACAAGCCTACTCCAGGCCTGGAATGTCCAACTCCCCCATATCTATTGCTTCTGTTTCTTCCTCCATGATCTGTGGATAATTTAACTCCTCACTTGGAAACTGGGCATATATCCCTAACTTTCCTGTATGTGCATATCTTCCGTATATGCACGTCGTTCATGTATCTGCATCGTATACGCGCAAATTCAATATACAGAAATTGCGCATATACGGAAACTGTGCATATACGGAAGATATGCGTGCATATCTTCCGTATATGCACAGTTTCCGTATATGCCCAATTTCTGTATATGGAATTTGCGCATCTGCGATGCAGATACACGAACGACGTGCATAATCGAGAGGTATGCACATACAGGAAAGTTAGGGATATACGGAAGACATGCGCATGTCTTCCGTATATGCCCAATGTTTGTATATGCGCACATCTTCCGTATATGCGCACATCTTCCGTATATGCAAGTTTCTGTATATGCGCAATTTATGTATATGGAATTTGCGCATATACGATGCAGAAGCATAAACGAAGATGTGTACAAATTCCATATACAGAAATTGCGCATATACGGAAACTGTGCATATACGAAAGATGTGCGCATATACGGAAACTGGGTATATACGGAAGACATTCTGCATCGTATATGCGCAAATTCCATATACATAAATTGCGCATATACAGAAACTGTGCATATATGGAAGATGTGCACATATACGGAAACTGGGCATATACGGAAGATGTGTGCGTGTCTTCCGTATATGCACCGTTTCTGTATATGCGCAATTTCTGTATATGGAATTTGTACACATCTTCGTTTATGCTTCTACATCGTATATGCGCAAATTCCATATACATAAATTGCAGATATAAGGAAACTTGGCATATACGGAAGATGTGGTCATATACGGAAACTGGGCATATACGCAATGCGCAAATCTTCTGTATATGCCCAGTTTCCGTATATGCGGAATTTCTGTATATTAAATTTGCGCGTATACGATGCAGATACATGAACTTTCCTGTATGTGCATATCTTCCATATATGCACGTCGTTCATGTATCTTCATTTATGTTACAGAAACTGCGCATAAACGGAAACTATGCATATACGGAAAATGGGCATATACGGAAGACATGCGCATGTCTTCTGTGTATCCTTAACTTTCCTATATGTGCGTACCTTCTGTATATGCATGTCGTTCATGTATCTGCATCGCAGATGCGCAAATTCCATATACAGAAATTGCGCATATACGGAAACTGTGCATATACGGAAACTGTGCATATACGGAAGACACGCGCATATCTTCCATATATGCCCAATTTCCGTATATGCACACATCTTACGTATATGCACAGTTTCCGTATATGCGCAGTTTCTGTAACATAAACAAAGATACATGAACGACATGCATATACGGAAGATATGCACATACAGGAAAGTTCATGTATCTGCATCGTATACGTGCAAATTCAATATACAGAAATTGCACATATACGGAAACTGGGCATATAAGGAAGACATGCGCATGTCTTCCGTATATGCCCATCTTCCGTATATGCACAGTTTCTGTATATGCGCAATTTATGTATATATAATTTGCGCATATACGATGTAGAAGCATAAACGAAGATGTATACAAATTCCATATACAGAAACTGCGCATATACGGAAACGGTGCATATACGGAAGACACGCGCACATCTTCCGTATATGTCCAATTTCTATATATGCGCACATCTTCCATATATGCACAGTTTCTGTATATGCGCAATTTATGTATATGGAATTTGCGCATATACGATGCGTAATGTCTTCCGTATATGCACAGTTTCCGTATATGCGCACATCTTACGTATATGCACAGTTTCCGTATATGCGCAATTTCCGTATATGGAATTTGTACACACCTTCGCTTATGCTTCTGCATCGTATATGCGTAAATTCCATATACATAAATTGCGCATAAACGGAAACTATGCATATACAGAAGATGTGCGCATATACGGAATATGTGCGCATATATGAAAACTGGGCATATACGGAAGACATGCGCATGTCTTCCGTATATCCCTAACTTTCCTGTATGTGCATACCTCTCGATTATGCAGGTCGTTCGTGTATCTGCATCGTAGATGCGCAAATTCCATATACAGAAATTGGGCATATATGGAAACTGTGCAGATACACAGTTTCCGTATATACACAGTTTCAGTATATGCACAATTTCTGTATATCGAATTTGCACGTATACGATGCAAATACATGAACGACGTACATATACGGAAGATATGCATATACAGGAAAGTTAGGAATATACGGAAGACATGCGCATGTCTTCCGTATATGCCCAGTTTCTGTATATGCGCACATCTTCCGTATATGCACAGTTTCCGTATATGTGCAATTTCTGTATATGGAATTTCTACACATCTTCATTTATGTTATAGAAATTGCGCATATACGGAAACTGTGCATATACGGAAGATGTGCGCGTGTCTTCCGTATATGCACCGTTTTCGTATATGCGCAATTTATGTATATGAAATTTGTACACATCTTCGTTTATGCTTCTACATTGTATATGCGCAAATTCCATATACATAAATTGCACATATACGAAAACTGGGCATATACGGAAGATGTGCGCATATACGGAAACTGGGCATATACAGAAGATATGCGCATGTCTTTCGTATATCCCTAACTTTCATATATGTGCCTATCTTCCGTATTTGCACGTCGTTCATGTATCTGCATCGCAGATGCATAAATTACATATGCAGAAATTGCGCATATAAGGAAGACACACGCATATCTTCCGTATATGCTCAATTTCCGTATATGCGCACATCTTCCGTATATGCACAGTTTCCGTATATGCGCAGTTTTTGTAACATAAACGAAGATGTGTACAAATTCCATATACAGAAATTGCGTATATACGGAAACTATGCATATACAGAAACTAGGCATATACTGAAGACATGCGCATGTCTTTGGTATATCCCTAACTTTCCTGTATGTGCATACCTCTCGATTATGCACGTCGTTCGTGTATCTGCATCGCAGATGCGCAAATTCAATATACAGAAATTGGGCATATACGGAGATTGTGAATATACGGAAGACACGCGCATATTTTCCGTATATGAACAGTTTCCGTATATGCGCAATTTCTGTATATTGAATTTGCGTGTATACGATGCAGATACACGAATGACGTGCATAATCAAGAGGTATGCACATACAGGAAAGTTAGGAATATACGGAAGACATGCGCATGTCTTCCGTATATGCCCAGTTTCCGTATATGCGCACATCTTCCGTATATGCACAGTTTCTGTATATGCGCAATTTCTATATATGGAATTTGTACACATCTTCATTTATGTTACAGAAACTGTGCATATACGGAAACTATACATATACCGAAGATGTGCGCATATACAGAAATTGGACATATATGGAAGATATGCGCGTGTCTTCCGTATATGCGCAGTTTCTGTATATGGAATTTGCGCATCTGCGATGCAGATACATGAACGACGTGCAAATACGGAAGATATGCACATACAGGAAAGTTAGGGATATACGGAAGACATGCGCATATCTTCCGTATATGCCCAGTTTCCGTATACGTACACATCTTCCGTATATGCACAGTTTCTGTAACATAAATGAAGATACATGAACGACGTGCATATACGGAAGATATGCACATACAGGAAAGTTCATGTATCTGCATCATATACGCGCAAATTCAATATACAAAAATTTTGCATATACGGAAACTGGGCATATACAGAAGATTTGCGCATATCTTGCGTATATGCCCAGTTTCCGTATATGCGCACATCTTCCATATATGCCCAGTTTCCTTATATGTGCAATTTATGTATATGGAATTTGCGCATATACGATGTAGAAGCATAAACGAAGATGTGTACAAATTCCATATACAGAAATTGCGCATATACGGAAACGGTGCATATACAGAAGACACGCGCACATCTTCCGTATATGTCCAGTTTCCGTATATGCGCACATCTTCCGTATATGCGCAATTTATGTATATGGAATTTGCGCATATACGATGCAGAATGTCTTCCGTATATACACAGTTTCCGTATATGCGCACATCTTCCTTATATGCACAGTTTCCGTATATGCGCAATTTTTGTATATGGAATTTGTACACATCTTCATTTATGCTTCTGCATCGTATATGCGCAAATTCCATATACATAAATTGCGCATATACGAAAACTGTGCATATACGGAAGATGTGCACATATACGGAAACTGGGCATATACGGAAGACATGCGCATGTCTTCCGTATATCCCTAACTTTCCTGTATGTGCATACCTCTCGATTATGCACATCGTTCGTATATCTGCATCGTATACGCGCAAATTCAATATACAGAAATTGCGCATATACAGAAACTGTTCATATACGAAAAATATGCGTATGTCTTTCGTATATTCACAATCTTCGTATATGCCCAATTTCTGTATATTGAATTTGTGCATCTGCAATGCAGGTACACGAACGACATGCATATACGGAAGGTATGCACATACAGGAAAGTTAGGATATACAGAAAACATGTGCATGTCTTCTGTATATGCCCAGTTTCCGTATATGCGCACATCTTCCGTATATGCACAGTTTCCGTATATGCGCAATTTCTGTATATGGAATTTGTACACATCTTCGTTTATGTTACAGAAACTGCACATATACGGAAACTGTGCATATACGGAAGATGTGCGCGTGTCTTCCGTATATGCACCGTTTCCGTATATGCGCAATTTCTGTATATGGAATTTGTACACATCTTCGTTTATGCTTCTACATCATATATGCGCAAATTCCATATACATAAATTACGCATATACGGAAACTGGACATATACGGAAGATGTGCGTATATACGGAAACTGCGCATATATGGAAACTGGGCATATACGGAAGATATGCGCATGTTTTCTGTATATCCCTAACTTTCCTGTATGTGCATATCTTCCATTTATGCACGTCGTTCATGTATCTGCATCACAGATGCGCAAATTCCATATACAGAAATTGCGTATATACGGAAACTGTGCATATATGGAAGACATGCGCATATCTTCCGTATATGTCAAATTTCCGTATATGCGCACATCTTCCGTATATGCATAGTTTCCGTATATGCGTGGTTTTTATAACATAAACGAAGATGTGTACAAATTCCATATACAGAAATTGCGCATATATGGAAACTGGGCATATACGGAAGATGTGTGCATATACGGAAACTGGGCATATACGGAAAACATGCGCATGTCTTCCGTATATCCCTAACTTTCCTGTATGTGCATACCTTCTATAAATGCACGTCGTTCGTGTATCTACATCGCAGATGTGCAAATTCCATATACAGAAATTGGGCATATACGGAAATTGTGCATATACGGAAGACACGCGCATATCTTCCGTATATGCACAGTTTCCGTATATGCGCAATTTCTGTATATTGAATTTGCGCGTATACGATGCAGATACACGAACGACGTGTATAATCGAGAGGTATGCACATACAGGAAAGTTAGGTATATACGGAAGACATGCGCATGTCTTCCGTATATGCCCAGTTTCGGTATATGCGCACATCTTCCGTATATACCCAGTTTCCATATATGCACAATTTCTGTATATGTAATTTGTACACATCTTCGTTTATATTACAAAAACTGCGCATATACAGAAACTGTACATATACGGAAGATGTGCACATATACGGAAATTGGACATATACGGGAGATATGCGCGTGTCTTCCGTATATGCGTAATTTCTGTATATGGAATTTGTGCATCTGCGATGCAGATACATGAACGACGTGCATATACGGAAGATATACACATACAGGAAAGTTAGGTATATACGGAAGACATGCGCATATCTTCCGTTTATGCCCAGTTTCCGTATATGCGCACATCTTCTGTATATGCACAGTTTCTGTATATGCGCATTTTCTGTAATATAAACGAAGATACATGAACGACGTGCATATACGGAAGATATGCACATATAGGAAAGTTAGGGATATACGGAAGATACGCGCATATCTTCCGTATATGCCCAATTTCCGTATATGCGCACATCTTCTGTATATGCACAGTTTCCGTAAATGCCCAGTTTCTGTAACATAAACGAAGATATGTACAAATTACATATACAGAAATTGCGCATATACAGAAACTGTGCATATACGGAAGATGTGCGCATATACGGAAGACATGCGCATGTCTACGGAAACTAGGCATATACGGAAGACATGCGCATGTCTTCTGTATATGCCAAGTTTCCATATATGCGCACATCTTCCATATATACATAGTTTCTGTATATACTCAATTTCTGTATATGGAATTTGTACACATCTTCGTTTATGTTACAGAAACTGCGCATATATGGAAACTGTGCATATACGAAAGATGTGCGCATATACGGAAATTGGGCATATACGGAAGATATGCGCGTGTCTTCTGTATATGCACAGTTTCCGTATATGCGTAATTTCTGTATATGCGCAAATTCCATATACATAAATTGCGCATATATGAAAACTGGGCATATACAGAAACTGTGCATATATGGAAGATATGCGTGTGTCTTTCGTATATGCACCGTTTCCGTATATGCACAATTTCTTTATATGGAATTTGTATACATCTTCGTTTATGCTCCTACATCGTATATGCGCAAATTCCATATACATAAATTGCGCATATACGGAAACTGGGCATATACGGAAACTGTGCATATACGGAAGACACGCCCATATCTTCCGTATATGCACAGTTTCTGTATATGTACACATCTTCCGTATATGCACAGTTTCTGCATATGGAATTTGTACATATCTTCGTTTATGCTTCTGCATCGTATATGCGCAAATTCAATATACAGAAATTGCACATATATGGAAACTGTGCATATACGGAAGATGTGCGCATATCTTCCGTATATCCCTAACTTTTATGTATGTGCATATCTTCCGTATATGCACGTCGTTCATGTATCTGCATCGTAGATGCGCAAATTCCATATACAGAAATTACGCATATATGGAAACTGTGCACATACAGGAAAGTTAGGGATATACAGAAGACATGCGCATATCTTCCGTATATGCCCAATTTTTGTATATGCGCACATCTTCTGTATATGCACAGTTTCCATATATGCGCAATTTCTGTATATGGAATTTGCGCATCTACGATGCAGATACATGAACGACGTGCATATATGGAAGATATGCACATACAGGAAAGTTAGGGATATACGGAAGATATGCGCAATTTCCGTATATGTGCATATCTTCCGTATATGCATGTCGTTTTTGTAATTTGAAATTATTTTAAAAATTGGCATTTTGAAAACCAATATCACTACTTTGAAAATCCAAATTTACACTTCAAAACAGCTACTTTGAAATTCACTATTTTTTAATTTAAATTAACAACTTTGAAATCAAAATTTATATTTTTGAAACAAAACATGACACTTAACGCTTTAGAAATCAAAATTCGCAGTTTGGAGATTTGAAATTAATGGAATTCACATTTTTTTATTCCAAATACATACTTCTATCCATCGATATTTCCACTCTTAAAAATCAACATTTCACTTTAGAATATTAACCATTTCAAAATTTAAATTTACAACTTTTAACTATATACTTCCTTACTATTTCAATTGTAATTTTATTTTGGTAATCTTAATATTCCCTCTTCTCCAATCACACCTTTAACCCCATAAAACAAAAAAAAAACCAATAAAGGTTAAAGAGGTTAAATAACAAGTACATGTTTATTAAATGGGTTGATTCTCACATGTAAAATCTATGGAATATGAACATAAACTATAAACTATAATTCATATGTAAAGAAATAAATGAATATTCTAGGGTCGAGGATGTGAAAATATATTTAAGCTTTCATATTTTTTTCGATATATATTTTGTTTATACTTAAGAGTCGTTATTGTATGGTAGCTTATGATAAAAATATCTACGGTTACATATTTGTTAAGAGACTTGGTAAGAATATTTTTAAAGTGATATTGGATTGTAATGTGTGGTTATTGTTTTTTTATCTAGTATCAAGTTTGAAAGGCATATGTATTTTTAGACAGATTAATCTTGAGGTGCGAGGTATAAGTCTTAAGATTACATTTTAAACATCAAATAAGATATAAATATAAAAGTAACTTAACTTATAAACTTGATAATTTGTAAATAATAAAAGAAAAATCTGTTACAACTATTCATCAAAAGTAATGTAACATTGATAGAATATAACATCGCATCCACATAAGGATTTAAAATTCAATGAAGATGTTGTCATCAACACAAGTATAAATTTATGTATTTTTATTCAAAATAGGTCCAACTATACATGTTTCTTTTTTACAAAATAGAACTTCATTTCCAACATAAATAATGGAATCTCATGCCCATAAATGACATAATGGAAAAACAACATCATGATCGATCTAAAGTATGAGTCTATAAGTCACCCTCGTCCCTCTTGGCACTCCCAGGTGGACTTCCAAATTGATATCTCTGCAAAAAATTACAATAATCAATTAGTTGTAAAAATTGAAAGGCATATAATCAATTTCATTAATTCATGATGATATTTTGATCAAATACTCATTCTCACTGTGAGGATTTGAGGCAATGGAGAAGACAGCCCTTCCTGGGTAGATGGCGGAGCACTTGGTGACGGATATAGGCATGGTTCAGGGGTGCTGGATAAAGGCATGGTGGATGTGAAATAGGGAAAAGGTAGTGGGTGTGGGCAACAATACACCCCCACCGGTTGTACGATAGTGGGAATCACTGTAGGCCGGGGGATTAACCTAGGGGGGAAATTGGAATGTTAAGGGTGAACAATTGAAAAAATGAGAATGGTGGATGACTGAAGGGTAGGGATGAGCATTGGGAAGGTATTACAGAGGTGGTTATAGGCATGGAAGAATTTATGGAGGAAAAAGGTGGTGGGTGTGGGCGATGATACATCCTAATTGGTTCAACAATAGGGGGGAGCACCCTTGGGGAGGATATTGGGGTGTTAATGGCTGAAGTAGTGTTCCCAATGCTAGATCTTTTTTCAATATCATGTTCATTAAATAAATGAATTCGACAATTTGGAATGTTGTGAGATGTGGGTCCCTCAGCTGTAACAATAAAAATAATTCATATAGTTATGCAAATGTGTTGAACATGCTAATATATCGCATTTAACGTAAAACAATGCATAGCATGAAATTTCCATACCAATATTGGGTATAATAGAATCTTGCATTATCTCAGGCGCGTGGTCCACATTTCTTTGTTTTTGAGAAGATGACTCCAATTGTTCATCCATTCTTTTTTTCCTTGCATGAACTCGTCCAACCCTTTCAAATTGTAGATTATCTGTCCTTGATTTTGACTTGCGACCACATCACCTCTTTTTATTTACTGGACTCAAGAAACTATGTTTTCTCTTGGTAGTGATCTTGGATGGAGTTATAGTATTGAAAAACATTTTGTTGTATTCTTGACATGCTTTGTCTACCAAGTTGTTCAATGCATATGCCTGTTCCAAATTTGTAGGTATTATGGATCTCAATTTCTCAAGGGTTGATGAGTTAACATGTTTCATCTCATCATGTTCAGAGAATGCACTATCTTGTCGTACATTGGTCGATTCAACATTGTATGATAAATTCTCTAAATTATCAATGCTTGTTTCATTATGATAATTCAAGTTGGGAGGAGAATCAAAGCACTTTCATTTGATTCCTCTCCACTTATGAAATCATCAAGTCGACAATATGGAATCACCGCAACTTGGTCCCCCCCAATCTCTGTCCATGTTAAGTCTTCTACTGAAAATTGTATCATATCTTCCGGGTCTTCAACTTCCAACTCGTTAATCTTCCCCCACTTATTCATTCTTAAAATACCTGTACAAATTGCATTGAAAATAATTTAGTTTGAGTAAATATTATGGTCTTGATCAATGCATAGCATACTAAGCATGGAAGTCTCATTTTTAAGTAAATATTTTATACTTTTCACGTAAACCACTTTGGGATTAAGTAATATTCAGGGGATCTTAGATGACATTGTACGATAAGTAAGATATTAATAAGCTTAAATATCTCTGACAAGTTTAGACTAACCATGTATGACATATGAATTCTTTCTGGAGGTGGGGCCACCATGTTATTGTCAAGGGGCGACTTGTGATGGAAATATGTGTGGAAATGGATTTATCAGGAGCTCTACCGGATGAGGTGATCTTGGAAGTTTTTTATGAAGAATGGGTGCAAACAGTAGATTATGAGCACATTCCATTCAGATGTCGCAGATGTCATGAACATGGACACCTTTTCAGATATTGTCCACTCAGTAAAGTAGTAAGCAAGAGCAAAAATAACACAATGAAGGAAACATACAAATTTCAGAAAGTGGTGAATCGTGGAAAGGGCAGAAAAAGAGGACCAAAACAACATCAAGATGAAGGTCAACAAATCAGTTAGAACAAATTCCAAGTGCTTGAGGAAGATGAAGAGATCTCAAAAGAAGATCAAGCAACGGAAGGAAGTCCTGCGGACAAGGAATCTGAAGAAAACCGGGAAAACACACAAGACATCGATTATCAGAAGGAAGCCATAATGAGTGATGCAGAACTGGAGATGGATCAGGAGATGACCCAAAATGAGATGGACCTGGAGGATCATGAACTACAAGAAATTCTTGATAAAGAAAACCTAGATCTGGAAGGGTTTTTGATACAGGGAACCACGGGAGGAGTAGATTCGTTACCACAAGAAGAACTCAATAAAATACAACAGTTGTTTCTAAAGAAATCACAGGATGGCCGCTAAAATACCTAGAGTCAGTCAGATGAACATCACTATTCATTGGCGTGAGCACAGCGGATACCATAGTTCTTTAATTAATGGAGAGCCTCTCTTCTTTTCTAGGATCCAAGTTCAGGCAAGAAAGTTGAGCAGGCATGGAAGGAATCCTTGTTTTACCGACAACCGGAATCTTTACATTTTTGGGCCTCGTAGAGTAAAACCGCTTCCTTGGCGGTTTTTGGATGTTCGCATCGCTCTAAAGTGGGAAACTGTTTTAGCGATTTTGCAGCGATCCCATCCAACATCCATCTCATTTTGGGTCATCTCCTGATCCATCGCACACTAACGTCTGGTCCACTTGTTCGGTGCGATATTATTCTCTTCCGTTGGATTTCTTTATGTGGATCAACGGTCAAGGTTGTTCGTATCAAAGGGACTCTGCCGAGGACTGAATTGCGGGAGATCTCGCGGGCTACCGGGGGCTGGTGGCAATTTTGGGTTATTTTGAATTCGGGTCTGGATTCACTGTTATCTTCTGTGCATGTTGAGCCTTGAGGTTGGAATTGGTGGATTTCGGGAGATTCACATGCGTGAAGTTTATTCCACCATTCGGAATCGAAATCCGTTTAGTATGGTTTCTATTATTTCATCGGGTCCGTTTTTGGAATCTAAGAATATGCCTTTTTTGGCTCTGATTTGCGTCTCATCTGTCAGAACTTTGCAAACGGATTGGCCAGTTTAGGATTTTGTTTGTATTTTGAAGGTCTCACAGTTAAATTTGTGGGCCCGTGGCCCAGACTTGGTACCCAAGCCCTGAGTGGATAGTTGACTCTATGTCCCTCAGGTCTCTTTGGGTAGTTGTATTATATGTAATTTGTTTCTATGTTTCTAATGAATAAAAGGTATGAATCTTGCTTCAGCAAAAAAAAGAATTTAAGTTAGTCGTCCCCATAATATCATTGCTCACCCTAGCTTACATACTTAATATTAAACAATGAACCAACTTAACATAAGTTGATGCACCCCACATCTTTGCTTTATTAGAAGCTTAAGTTAGAGGCTTATTTAGCCTAATAACACCCCTCTTTTTTAATTAAGTAGATTATGGAGAGTCCTTTACTAGATCTCAAGGTATGTGGTTATAGATGATAATGAGTCATTGAGAAAGGTAACTTTTAAGTGTAAAAGCATAGGTTGAGGCTTCTCGAGTCTAATAATACCCCTCATTTTTTCATTTTTTACATAAGTAGATTGGAGAGGTCTTCACCATGAGATGTCATGGTATTGAAAGTTGAGAGTGAATTTTTCAAAAACTAATATTAGGTTTAAGTTATTGTGAAACAATATATAAATTATTGTAGATATTCACCCGAAGTAATTTATTATAGCCTACATTGTCATTTTTGAATTTTTATTATTTAATTTATTTTTTGAATTTTAATTTTGTTTATTATTTTATTATTCAAATATTTGAAAATAATTTTAAAAAATAATAAGTAAATGGAAATATTAGTTATATGATTTAATAAAAGATGTAATTTATAAAATATGATATCAGAGAAATCTAATTAAAAAGCAGACTTATATTCTATTATATTTTATTTAATTATGAAACTTTACATACAAAAAAATGAGTATTTATTATAGAGTTTTTTTTTTGACATTGTATTCTAAATGGTTCTTATGTTATGCTCTTAAATCTAACTCTTAGATGCTCTACTCTACCACGAGACAATACAATGCTAGAAAGATGGAACCACCTCTTTCTAGTGACCTGGTGTTTAACATAACTTGATAATGATTTCAGATTAGGGTTTTCACATGTCTCAACACTTCGTTAGTGTTAAATACATATAAATATTGAAACCCATAAAAGAAAAAAATGTAAGTGAATATAAAAATCATATAATTTAATACAAGATATAACTCAAGGGATATCATATAAAAGAAAACCTAATTAGAAGGTGAGGCTTATACTCTGCTCTTTTTTATTTATTTATGGAAATACAAATACAAAGAAAGGGGTATTGACTATCGAGTTGCCTATGACATTGTTGTCTATATGGTTGTTGCAAATTATCTTTCTCCTTTGTTTTGATCTCAAATCCCACTCCTAGATGTTGTGCTCAACTATGTTTTAATACAATCCTAAAAAGATGGAACCCCTTCTCTTCCTAGTGACGTAGTATTAACATAGCTTGGAAACTATTTAAGGTTTAGGGTTTTCACATTTTTCAAGCCACTATTAGTGTTACGGTTTTGGACCTTTTAGGATATTTTTTAATGTCCACACGTGACTAACTCCACATATCTAAGTAATGGCGTTGATGCAGCGTCCACTTGGTACCACCGTATGAACAAGTTAGCTGAACTTGTGGGAGGCATAGCTTCTGCATATGAAATTTGATTGAGGTGATTTTCACATTGTTTGAAAGCTAGAATTGGTGTGTAAAGCGACATCAAGAGGCAGAGAGCTATGCTCACAAAGCTTTCACTCATTTCATATCCCAAAATAACTTTAGAGGGCTTTAAATTCTAAATCTCAAAATTAATACATATCATAAAATATGTCACAAAAGATAATTCCTCCAATTTTTCTACCCAAAAAATATCAAAATAAATAACAAATTATCCAATAATTCATTTTAAATCAGTTTAAAAAAATGTTTCATTTCAATTTTTATTTGTAGAATTTATTTTAATGTATATTCAGGTGAAAGAAGAATTGGAATGTTTTGTGTAGCATTGTCTTGTTATTCTTAATATGAAAAAGTAAAGTATTTATGTGTTCTTAAAATGGAATGTGTGTCACTTTTATGGTGAGGAGAGGAATGTGTATAAAAAGAAATTACATACATAAAGCAAAATGAAAAATAAAGTGTTACTTTCCCTTTAAGTTAAGCTATGTGATCAATCAAACAAGGAAAATATTTTAGTTTCTTTTGCGTATGATAAAAGGTCTTATGAAGACCTATTCGTCCTTTCCACTCTATAAGTAACTGGGCCTTGCGGAGATATCTTTTGTGACGGGTATTGGGGCTACGTCCCGAAAGAACTGGTGACGCTTCCAGCAGCCAAAAAATGACAAGTACTGGGGCTACATCCCGAAAGAACTGGTGACGCTTCCAGCAGCCAAACAATGACGAGTACTGGGGCTACGTCCTGAAAGAACTTGTGATGCTTCCAGCAACGAAAAGAATCAACCAAGGTATTGAATGAGGCTTTAGTGCTTCCAACACCTCCACCTATAGGGAAAGATGCCCTAAAATTTGGCCAATAGGATACCTTCGTCTCACGGAGGCAGTCGAGTCTTTAGCTTCTTGGTAATCGGTTATCAGTACCGAGCACTATACAGGTTGGGTAGCCCCATATAAGACCACACGCACTGAGCCTAAGCCAAACCCCCTCTGAATCGGGTCTTTGTGCTGCCTGGGTTGTCTTTTCTGTGAACTGATTAAAGGATTTGAAGCACCCTAAAAGACAACTTCTATGTTTCAAAATGTAACATGACCATGGCGGCTTATTGGATGCCTACCCCCAACAATCCTAACCTAAACTATAAATTATTTTGTGGCCCATGTGGGGAAATTTAGTTTGTTCAAGTTATGACTGCTTTTACGTGTCTTCCTTCACTTATGGTGTGAAAAATTAAGCTTAAATAAACTAAGTACAAAAGGTTTTTACACTTGATTCCCTTTGTTCAAAGTTTAGAGTAGCTTAGTGTGTGTAGTGAAATGTGTGTGTAAGTGACAGAGTGAACATACAAAGTTTGTAGTCATGTGGATATTCGATGATCCTTTTCAAATTCGTCTACTTACACTAAATTATGTTTGTTCCTTACCTGCAAATAAAATAATGTGTGGTTGATGGGCCACTTACTTCCTTCCTATTACACTATGTGAGCCTAAAAAGGGAGATGAAAAACTGAGTGCTTTGAGAAAGATTTCAAATGCAAGCCCAGGATCGTCTAAAAGACGCAAGGGTAGCAGGGGCTACTCCCTTTCTTTAATAACACCAGTTCCTAGTCCCAATGCTAATGAAGTAAAGATGCTTTGGTTAGTAAAAAATATGAGTGAATTATGGGCCACTTACTCCTTTGCTAATTAAGCTATGTGACTTGGTAAAATAGCAAAACAAATTGAAAAAATGTGTGGATTATGGCCACTTACTTTTCCCCTTAATTAAGCTATGTGTGAAATGTAAAAATTTTAAAGTAAAGGCTAAGTAATTGCCCTACTAATACTGATTATTAAAACAATCTGAACTATATGGAAAAAAATTGCAGAGGTGAAGGCAATTCACTAAAGGTTTCCAGTCACCCACGAAAGAAAAATTACAATGATTGTTTTTGTTCTCTGTAAACCGTGGGGTTAGGCTCTGCACAAGCGAGCGAACCGTGTGTCAATCTGCAAGAAAATGATAAGTGTTAAGCCAAATTATAGATATTAGGAGTGAGAATGATTATAAGCAATATGCATTATCAATGTTCTAAATTTAAACTTATATGATTAAAGAACAACGTATTTTATAAATGATACTATACTATAAATAATTTGACTAAAATTTACAATCTCACTAAAACAAATTAGTATTGAAGAACTAAATTTATTTATACATTCAAAAATATAATTTACCCAATAAAAAATTGCATTATAAAAATTTTGAATATAATTTAATAAAAAACTTACAATCTTATAAAAAAACAAAAATCATTAAATTTTACCCAAAAAAATAAAATTAATTAATTATTATCTTCACCCACAATTATAACTATGTACATTAACCCTTATAGGCATATCTACTACCTTCCCTCTAATACCATGGTCATTAAACTCATTTTTGAGGACTCATTTCTTAGGACAGTACTCCTTTTCAGCAACTGCACCTATATTATAATTTAGTTGGGTTGGGATGAAAGTTGGGGCGCTTTACCTTTGGTCTCAACTATAACCGTGTACATTAACACTTACAACCATATTTGCAACTTTCTTTCAAACACCCTGCACATTAAACTGATTTACCGAGCAAGCATTCCTTTTCAGAAACTGGAAGTAATATTATACTTCCGCTGGGATGGGCGGCTCTTGGAAAATAAAAAAAGAGGGATTAGATATTATAGTTAAGTTATAATTTAGATTAGTTGATGATGAGATATATGGTTAAGATATTGTTTATAATTTTTTTTTTTTTGTGTTTCACTTAACATGACAGCTTTACGACTTATATCAAACAGATATAAACACGCCCCCCAACACACACACACACACACACATATATATATATATATATATATATAGATATAGATATATTTACATATATAAACCAAGTGCTAAAAACAAGTGTGGCATTTACAACTAAAACAAACAAAAGAAAGATGTCTTATGTTTGTTCGAATTCCATTGCTGGGACGTTCGGTATCCTCGTTTTAAAAGGTGCCATATAAAAGCAAAGGTATTTATTTAGAAGGATGACAAAATATTTTCCAATACCACTGTTGCGTTTATGAAGTGGCATCCACAAATCTAGTTTCAATTTACCAAACAATCAGATGAGCTACGTCAGTATATTCGCTGAAAGAACAGAGTTAGCAAAATAGGTGAATTCAGTAATATCCAAGCCTCTCTGTTACCTTCCCTATCTACAGTCCAGTAAGCTTAATCTATCTCAAACTGTGTTCGACAAACAATGCAATATAACTGTTTAATATTTTGATTTAATTTTAATAATCTAATTTATTATATAAATTGAGTTTTTAAAAGTATAAATAAATTTCGCGCATCTAGAAATTTACATTCATAAACTATAGCTATTAAATTCAAATTCAGATTTGATTACTAAAAAATTAGACTATCTAAAACCCAATAACAAAAACAATTGAAAGTGTACATCTTATATATATTCAAATATATAAAAAATAAATAAAATTAACATCGTTTTAAATTAATGAACTATATTCACACAGTTTGAAAAACACAATTTGTCTTACTCCAAAGAAGACACGGTAGAGATGCCTAATTATAATGTTCCTATCATTGCCGGAAAACAAGGCATTTTTTATGAAGTTAAAATAGAACATTCCCTCGAATTTTCATAGAAAATTGAGAATATTTCGATGATACATAATTTGAGAACTATTATTAAAGTGGCAATTTGGTAAACATAAACAAATTGCTATTTATTTGTTGATAAACAAATTGCTATTTATTTGTTGATAAACAAATAAAACAAAATATTTAAAATAAAATAAAAAATTGCAATTACTTCGTTTAAGGACAACTTGATCTACTTCGGATTCCATTTGAAGCTATAACTACAGCTAAAAAGATTGGCAATAGCTTACCAACCAAATTCAATTTGGTAAACATAAACAAATTGCTATTTATTTGTCGCTAAACAAATAAAACAAAATATTTAAAATAAAATAAAAAATAGCAATTACTTCATCTAAGGACAACTGGATCTACTTTGGATTCCATTTGAAGCTATAACTACAGCTAAAAAGATTGGCAATAGCTTACCAACCAAATTCAATTTGGCTTAACAAAAGGGAAGGCAAGCATGTATTAGTTTAGTATTTCAAGTGGCTGTGGGTTTAATAGGCGTAGGTATTGAAACTTGAATTTTATGAAACATATTAAATTTAAAGTTTAGGTAGCCTTAGATAATTGTAGGAAGGCATGATATTGAAATGAACAGGTTTTTAATTAAGGTTAAAATTTCTCTGTATTTATCTCTAGAATAGAAATTTATTTAACCATAACCAAAACAGTGTCAAATTTTTTTGTAATAGTCTATCATAAATAAATCTCTCTGATTGAATTCCATAACATTATCATGATTTTGTATTATTTCTCAATCCTTGTAATTCCTATTATCTAACTTGATAATAGCTATCATGAAAATGCACGAAATGCACTTTTTTTTTACAATGGTTTCCATATAAAACTTATAGTTTTTTTTTATAATTTTATTAATATAATTTATTTTTTTCTTACAATCTTTTTATATAATGAATTATATAAATATCATTAAACTCATCATAGAATTTAGGTAAATAATTAAAAAATTAAAAAAAGAAACAACTCGTAAAATTTAATAATTTCAATAATTACCTTTTTAATTTTGGACAATCTTTTACAGTATTTAACGAAGGAGGAATTGCACACTATGAATCCTTAGTATCCTATCCATGTTGGAGAGGGAAAAAAAAAATGTTCAAATTTCTAGCACTGTTCTATTGACTGCTCCTACTGATGGGGATGAACAAAAATTAGTCTAATCCTATATCCAATATAATTCTATGTATAGTATTCAAAACTGTCAATGTAAAAAGTGTATGTATGAATTTGGGGTAATACATTGAAAAACTGAAGGCACTGTTCTTTGTCTTGTAAACTTCACTTGATTTGTCTGTAGATCTTCCAGTGTACCATCCACCATAGTTGTAGACTTTTAGTGCCAATAGTAACCCAAAAATGTCTTTGCACCATCCACACTAGGGAAATAAGGTGGTTCAAAATATATCTGACGCAGGGCATCACAAGCACCTAGATATGATGGACCCTTCATTTCAGTGCTACCCATGGTTGTTACTACCAGCTGCTGATATGAGAAGAAAAACCTTTTCACCGCGGCTTCTATTGCCTGGAAGGCCAACAGAACATGTATTGTTGCAACATGGTAAGCACCTGAAGTGTTATGTGAGCGCAGTCCATGTGAATGAAACAAATGCATAAGTGCCTCCTGGAGCCTTGGTCCACCCTTTAGATCAGCCTCAACACCGATGACTTTGGGCACCAGATGCCTTAGTTCCTTGCATGCATTTGTAAGGTCTCTAAGGGGGGCAGACCGAAGGCAATATGCGCCTGCAAGCGTACTAGTGCTGCTAATTGCCAACTGGTGTTTAAGGCAAAGGAAATCATGTGGGTCCATCACTAGAAGCAAATTCACAATTTCTATGAGCATGTTCCACATCCTTTCAACCATCCAACAGTCTGTGGATGCTCCTACGAAATCCCCAGAGTCTATTCTTTCATATACTCTCTGCAACAATTCTTGGCCTACAAATACCCAGGCCTCAAAGATCTGGAGGACATTGCAAAGTTTGGCATCTTCTAGATTATGGAACTGTTTATGTTGTTTTAAAGAGTGCAAATATCTTGGCTTGCAGATTCTATCATATTCAAGAAGAGGCTTACCTGACATATTTGGTTCCCCTAGACCTAAAGTGAAGGGAGTCCTCTGCATATGGCCTTCAATGGCAAGCCATATTCTAGAAACCATAGCTTCAGCGCTTTTCCATGTACCCAAACGATGAAGTAAGCTCTTTTCACTTGTTCTGCTAACCACAGGTAAAGCACCAGGTCTCTGCCATACCTCATGGAAAACTTTCCTAGCAAGAATACCACTACTTACTGACAACTGAAGAGTGGGAACCTGCTTGCCATTTTCACAAATCATTGAAATCAACTCAATCTGGGAACTAATTAAGGATTCAAGCCTTCTCTTCCATTCCTCTTTGTCAATGTAAGTCCTTGTGTCACAGAGGACAGACAGAACAAACCGAAAAGTAATCTCCAATGACTGTAAGGCGGCCTTTACCAACCCCTCTCTAGACCAACCAGGCCATTCCTTGAATTTCCACATGGCACTGAGCTCGGGGAGATGCACATACTGCTCGTAACCCGCACACTCCATGGGGGAGGGCTCTATGGACTCTTCAACAAAGGAAAAATAGGATGGCATTTATTTACAGGACATATTTTTTCCCTGCAAACATAACCAGGAGAGTAAAGACACTAATGCTCTCCATATACCATAATCTAAAAAGAACAACATAATAATAGAATAAACACTAAAACCCATTTTAAAAACTAAAATTTTGAAACTGGAATAGAATAAAATGTTTTTAAATCCTTGATATATTTAAAAAGTTATATATAATATGTTACTGGACAGAAAACATATCTATTTGTTGCAACTCAACTTTTTCTGTAGATGATAAAAACTTAACACATAAATTCTCTTGCGGTTGCCGAGCCTTGCTTATAAGCCTTATGACTTCTCCCTCGCCCAATTTAGTGATACTCTTAAAATTTTCACATCCTTGGGCTCTCCAAGTAGAATTCTATCGGGGATGTCCAGTTAAGAGAACTATGGCCAACAATTTAATTAGGAACAACCTCAACCTAGCATGGCGGTGTTAATGCCATTATGACTACACAGAGATCCGGAAATAATCCCAACACCAGAAAAGAATCAATAGAAGGGTATAAACAGTTCATATCAGAACTGAGTTAATCTAATGAAAACAATGCAAAACATGGCCTATATCGATGTGAGAGACAAACTACCTGCTGTTCTATATGTAAGCCGTGGAATTTTCTCTAATCTAGCAGAAGGACATGGTGCATCGATCTTCAAATCGATAAAATTAGAGGTGATAGGAGGGCCCTCTATTGAATGGCCATGCCATATTGCATTTTCTATGTTTTTAGTCTCGTCTTATGAAGAAGATTTTTGATACGGTAATAAATTATGTAAGTTTTGTTTCTTTATATTCGGTGGCCCTTTTTAGACTGGTTACAGGAATAGCTCTGAACATTGTGTATGTGGATGGGAAGCTTAGTATGTCTTTTTATTTTCACAAATATGGGAGAGATATGGATAACATGTACTAGTTTTTATTTTCTAATATAAAGTTAATATTTTTCTCTTTATGGAAGAATAAATTTGTGAATTTAAATTATCTAAATAATTTTTCTAGTGTATAAATAGATTCAGTGTTTTATTAAAAGACAATTGAGATACCTAATTTATGCAAATTATATCACTGAAACATGAAATGTTAAGAACTATCAAATTTGAAAATTAAGATTCTAAGAAGTCCCAAATTTCCATGAGAATAATTACCCTAAAGAAGACAAAAAAAAAACATCTGATAATTAAAATTACATGAACTTTTTTTTTTAGATAATTAAATAAAACTGAAATATTTCCAAGATTTCATGGATAAAATTGAAGTAAAACCATTATTCTCATTTTTACCCCTAAATAAATATGAAATCTACCTTCAAAATAAAAATATAAACATGACACATAATGTGAACAACTTTTATTTTTGAAGAATCGAAGAAAGCGTATTAAGAAATGGGAAAACGGAAAATATAATCACATGCACTTGTGTTCAAAGAATTTAACCCTCCTTCCAGAAGACAATTATATAGAAATCTGAGAACAAAACTCTAATTATAGTATAAAATCAATTTCTGAATCGATTCAAATGACAAAATACTCATGTGAATCTAATTACGAATTTCGAAGAGATCACAAAAACGAAGCTCTATAAGTAGTAAGTAGTATTTATCAGACACCCTCATAAAACTTCCACAATCTCACACCCGACAAAACCAAATTCTGAAGTACAGAAGTGTAACAGTACTGTGGCTATCACGTTCTCCCATACCGTTCAGCTACGGCAGTTCCTATTTCAGACCCTATAGCATTCATTCATGGTGTAAAGAGATTAAATAAAACTAAAGAGCTCTTGTGTGGTTTTTCTCTGTTCTGTAGGGCGAGAGCGAGTCCTCCTGTTGTGAGAGATAACAACAGAAACTACATGGCCCCTGGATCAGGGATACCCATTTCATTAGCAGAAGCGTATCAGGATGCAATTTTTTGGTATATTTTGATTTATTCATGTGTTATTGTCGATTACAGAATGAAAAAGTTCGAATAGCACTGGAAGAGAAGCGGCAGAGACATTCGAGAGCCCTGTTATGTCTATTTGGTTTCAAATTAGATATAGATGTGGATATTGTTATTCTTTTCCGTTGGTTTCAGATTTCTCTTCTAATTTACAGAACGTCTAGCATGAGAGGGCTTTGCATTGCGCAAGGGTAGAGCGTTACCAGTTTCGAAGCGCTGCAGGGGATCACCAACGTCGGTTCGCCGCTGCTCTGTCGTGCTCCTGTTCGATGTTCGATGGTTGCAGGGTCTAAATTGTCGGGATTAGTCCAGAATCCGATAACGTATTCAGTCCGGTTGGTGTATTGGGGATGGTTGGTGCAGAGTTTATGAGCCTCGAAGCGTGGGTTGGTAAACCTCATTAAGACATCAAACCGGAGGCGGGCAGGAACACCGGCGCTGGAGGCGGGTAGGAACGAGCATCGCCGGAGCTGGGTGAGGGGTATTCGCGAGAAGATAAGAGATGGATGCATGGATGCATGATCAATGGTCGCGGTGACATCAAGCTCCTGTCAGGAGTGTAAGGACGGAGCATTAATAATGCTATAAGATCTGAAATAGGAACTGCCCCAACTATGGAACCTACTGGTACGTAAGACATGACGCAATTTCTGCAACAATAAAAAAAGGACATCCCACTCATATTTTGAGAAGAATAAAAGATAAAAAGTTTCATGAAAAGGACATCTCACTATCAAAGAAAAGAAAAGCAAAGCAGGAAATTTTAAGTACATTATTTAAGATACACCAAGAAAGTAGGTTGTTATTTTCTTGGTCTTTTAAAATACTTACCTTTGTGCACGTTATTAAAGTTATTTATTTTTAATAAAAAATTATTGAATAAAAAATTAAAATTAAAATGACACGCCAAACTATGTCCAACCTATCTCCATCAATGTAACCTGAGTTGACATATTTTGAGAAGAATAAATAAAAGATAAAGAGTCTCATCAAATATCCTCCAGATTGAATCCCTCCCTATATAACAAGAAGGATCAAAGTTGCGGAGATTCCGCAAGAAAGACAATGAAGGCAGGAAATAGAAGATGGTGTTATTGCGTTGGAATCAATCAGCGGTAAGGAGAGCAGGGCATTACAGTCATTACCAATTAATATAATAGAAACATTAGTAGGACGATGGTACTCGTGAGATGCGGAAGATAGCGGACATGACATGTGAGGTGCGTGGCAGAATTAATTAATTAATGTGAAACTTGTGAATGAAAAGGAAGGAAGCATAGGTAACTGGGGAAAATAAAATATATCATTCAATTTCATTCACGGAGAAGAGGGGTGGAGAAGAGAAGCACAATAGAAAAGCGAAGCGAAGCGAGGAAGAGGATTCTCATGAACACGTTGCAGTCCGACTGGTGATTCAGATCCACAGAAATTTTTAATATTTAATATATCCATTTTGGTAATCATTGAGACAATGAGCCTAACATTAACATTTTAAAGGTGATGGTGTCACAAACTGGGTTTTCGTATTTCTTCCAATGTGTGCTATGTAAGACTTGCGCCCTTGTAGCTTTGCACTACACAGAATTGCAGCGTCAAAACTTTGCGCTGTATGAGAGTGAGTCTTATTCTGGAATGTTTGAAAACGAATATAGTAAAGGAGTTATTGAGTACAGAATAAATTTTCAAATCTGAAGTGACGTCCAAATTCACACAGAAGTTGCGTTACTATGTACCAAATAAGTTCGTAAACACGAAGTTGATAATTATATTTTTATGTAAACTTCATTTTAATGTAAATTTAAAATTAAAAAATGAATTAATTATTTTTAAATTGAATTATTTATCAAAATGTGAATATATTAAAATAAGATTTAAGCTTTTACAAAACAAAACAAGAAATAAAAACATTTCAAAAGCCAACCATGAAATATCACTATAGAAATTAAGCTAGTGGGTGTAATTACATTTTAAAAAAATTACAAAATTAAATTCAATTGTATAAGTGGGCATCAACAAATGATACAAAATGGTGCAACCTATCTATAGATGTAAAGGATGACATTGGGCACGGTGCCTCAGTATAAGTGGATTTGAAAAATTGCTAAAGCCATTTTTTTGCAAACCCTAGGGATAGGCTTCCTAATGTCTTCTATTGTGCTTGCATCCAAATTTTGTGCAAACCTTCTACCCATTTCCAAATCACTGCACCTCATTGTTATCTTATTAGCTTGAGAGGGCACAACCCATTCTTCTAGTGGTTGAGGCTTAGTAGGGCACATCTTGTTCCTCTAACGATTGACGAGTTTAATAGGGAAAATCTTATTCCTTGTGTAGTTGATCAATTTCCATCTCTGCATAGTGGAATGCAAAATATAAAAGTGAGTGCTTATTATAAGTATATAATAGTAGAAAGTGGTTGAGGGGGGTCCCTTTAATGGATGGAAGAAATGATGATGTGAGTAAAGAAGATCAAGCTACCAATATCTGGTAGGGCGTCTGTGCAGTTACCTTTTTGTGAGTTGTAAGGGAAGAAAATACAACTTCAATGGGAGGAATAGTTTGAAGTCTTCAAGGTCAACGTTTTGGACCAAGGTACACAATGATGACTTTTAAATTGAGTGCAGGGAGATATAGGCAGTTGTAGTTCATTTTCATAATTAAATACACATGTTTCTTTGAGATGAAAAGCAAAAGTTATGCAAGAAATGTAATAAAAATGTTATAAAAAGGTGCTAGGTACTTTGAAATCCACATATCCACGAAACAAGAGAAGAAAACACTCCTAGACACCTACACATCATATCCAGTCAATGCAAGTCACTAGAACCTTTCTACAAGCCACCACCGATGGGGGTCTTAAACCTATCAGATGGATGGTACTTATGTACTAAGTGAAACATGGTTATAAAAATGGAGACTATGGAGGGTACCAAAAGTGACCAAAATCCAATCCATGTACCATTGCTTCCCACAACAATCAGTTATAGGGTAAGATAATTTAAGTAATATTAGTCACTATAGTACCTTTTCTAGACAAGGGAGAAGTAATTAGCCCTCAAATAGTATGTGATTAACTCAGAAACAAAGTGGTGGGTAGCCACTAAGTGAGTGATCTAACCAACATATCACAGGTTGTACATCCTAGTGACACGCCGTCACTTCTCCTAGGAATTATTTTTCATCTAGTGATGAAGGGTTTTTTAAGCTCCCTACTCATGGCTAAGACATAATACTAGGATTTCATATTCTAATTTATCATAATCAATGCCAACAATTAATAAACATTTTTTATGCTCTACAACATGTTTTACAATTAGAGAATTCAATGGTTTTAGAATTTTCCTCTTATGCAGGGTGACCAAATTATTTGTTGGAAGGAAGTGCATTGTTAAATGAAAGAAACTCTTTTATGTAGGAAGCTATGCATTTGTTTCATATATTTAAGAGGAATCTTGAGAGCATAGTGTATTTTTTTTGCATGTATTTTAGAAAATCAATATCAATTGAAATGAGCAAAGGAAAAATCATAATACCAATAACTACCAAATTAAAAATTAAAAAGAGCTTGATAAATATAATGAATAAGTGAGACTTTCTATTGCCATTTATTCCTTGAATAATCACTTTAAGAGGATTGGAATTTTCATATTCAATTGGAGGGCATAAAAATTTGTTCCCATTTGAATTATTAGAAACAACACCTTTACATTGGAATTCTTATAAAATTAGAAACTTTCTTTACAACCACCTCTAAGAACATAGTTTGTTCCCAATTAAATATATATCAAATTCACTTCAAAAAGGATTATGAAGGTATGAAACATTGAATCTTTTTGGAGAAATTATTGGAGACAAGTCATCATTCTTTAGAATATTCTTCAACATCAACTTCTTGTTTGAGGTACTTATCATCTTCTTTAGCATTTTCACTATTTGACGACAAAGAGACCTAATCAACATTCCATTTAGGATATCTAAAATTCCACAAATTTTCAATCACTATTTCACTGGAAAAATCTATATTTAATTCAATGTCATGGTTTATCTATATCTAGTTCTAATGGTATATCTAATATAATTATGTAATGTCATGGTATAAACGTTTTTCTACAAGGAACCTTTTTGGAAAAAAAAGGATATCCCATCTCTTTTATGTTTTCAATTATTTAATCATATCTCGACAACTTTATAACCTATTTTCTACTTTTGAAACATACTTTGTAATATATTTCACGTCTATATGTGGAGAAAGAACTAGCCAAAAATAAACATTAGATTTCCAAAATATAAGAAGATTAACGTTGTAAACATTTAGCACATCATCAATACATGCATGCTAATATTTCTTTTGTATTTATAATATATCAATAATATTGATTAATCATGAGCCTTCCATGGAGCATTATAGTGATATGCAATAATAAACCCCTTTTTGTGTATGTAGGGATCTACACTACACTTTGGATGTCTTTGAACACAACTGAACAAATTGTCATAACCTTCATGAGGATTTGCAAGAAGAAAATTGTGAGGTGTTCAAAAGGTAGGGATCATCATTTTGATTTCAAGGAACCATATGTTTAACAAAGAATGTCTTCTCGTCGAAGGAGTGGAGCTCAAGCGATAGAGGGACATATTTTGTTTCTAACCTTGGCAGGTTCAAATATTTGGAGACATGCTCTACTCGGTGAAAATTGTGCAAAAAAAATGTATAAACGATTTCTACTTGGTAGTCTCATAACCATTTCATTAAAAAAAAAAGAATGTCTTCTCAACATGCACATTGGAAAGAGGGATACTTTTGATCCCTATAAATCTTGACATGTTTTCTCTCTTTTAACTCCTACAAGGATATCAATATTTAATCAATCTAATGTTTCTAGGTTTTGGAGCACCTATGTCACAACCCTTTTTGCTAATCCCTCTTGTAGATATTTCCATGAATCGTAATTTCTGTAAATAATATGGAAATATAACGATTTTCTTTGGTTAAACTACATCTTTAGTTTTTGTGGGTTACCCTCAATCATTTCAATTCTTAGGTGCTTCACAATTTGCAATAGACTATGAATCTCACTTCTCAAATAGTTTCTTATTTTCAATAAACCATTAATCACACCAAGTAATTTTTCATTAACTACAAACCTTGATTTATCATAACAAATAAATATTAGTTTACCTTGATGACTGCCAACCTTGATTTATCATAACAAGTGAATATTAGTTTACCATGATGACTACAAACCTTGATTTATCATAACAAGTGAATATTGGTTTACCCTGAGCCATCATCGTTGTTGTAACATCCCCTAGAAAAATCATGGTAATTACCATAGAGTTATATAGTGCAAGATTTGTTTATAATAATAATAACACATGCATTAAATTCGGTCTACAAAGTATATGCAGACTTTCACTTACGAATACATTAACGTGTGTCATGTCTTGGTTAAATTTCTTATTGTTGCACCAGTGATCCTTTACACTCTTGTATTATACTTCTCAAATTTTGGTTCCAATATCACAAAAATAATGCTTTAACTATGATTTCTTTATCTCATTTTGTTCAACTATATGGCTATAATTTGTTAAATTAAGAGAAATTAAGAGTTTCTACCCCTTCCGGATGACCAACGTTGTAATATATATATTTATTTATTTTAATTATATTAGTTCCCCAACCCTCACTTATCAAAAAATAATGGGATGTAATTTTTCTAACATATCACTTTTGTATTAAAGTGCCACTACTTATATTCATTCCCTCAACCTCAATGACATATGCCTTGGTTATATACATGCTTTCCGTGTTTGACAGTCTCGTGTTTCTTATGATTTATTCTTCGCTATGGTCTTTTCAAGCCATGCCATAATTTTATTAATCGGCCCTCGTGGCAATACTTGTCCGCGTGCCTCCCTCGTATGTCAACCTTCACGCTGGTTGAATAATGTCTATGGAAAGGGCCCACACTTAGCTGGAAACATAGCCATTTGTCAAGCTTCAACGGTGGAGATTTGAATTGAATGGGGTTGATAAATGGTGGCGATTATTTCATAGGCAGTTAGGGTAACGACCTATCGTGCCTCGGTCTAACAGTCCCATTTTCCATTCTGCTGAGATGTGAATTAAGCTATGCAATTCATATGATTTCTTTTTATAGGATTTAATAGTTTATCTTATCCTATGTTTCTGTAGAGTTTCGATATGAAGGTTTCATTATTATTCATGCCTCGCCTCTAGGGTTAGTATGTGATTGATAAAGAGTGTGGTCCGTCTCCACTTGTGGAATGATTCCACTTAGTAAGGTTTTATGGTGCTCTCACTTTTGTTACCTCTCGACTATTTATTCCAACATTGTTTGTAATTACGTCGTAAGGCGTTCCCTAAGGAACTCCCCTCCATACCGCGGTGTCTCGGTATGGGCCCTTAGATCGATTGTTAGACAATGGAATAAACTCCAGCCATTAGATCGTCGGTGAAAAATGTTGTAGGCGGTTCAGATTATTGTAATGTCGTAGGCAGTTGAAAATATTGCGCTTTTTAGAAACCGTTTTCGTGATGTTTTCCATCCTTAAGACAGTTGTCACTCAATGATGGGCCTTCCCCTCAGTTTTGCCATCCCCTTCTTCATTTCCATTCTCCCTCTCCTTCCATTAATTCCCTCGCCGCTCTTTCCACTTCCTCTCTCTTCACCAATGCATCTGTGCCCTTCTACGCTTCAATACCCACCTTCATCTCCTTCACTAGAAGGAAGGCATTCATTCTCTGTTCAGCAAAGAGAGGCCAAGCGATCATCGGCACTCCATGTAAGATGCTTTCGATCGTTGAATTCCAACCGCAATGAAAAAGGAAACCGTCTGTGGATGGATGAGAGAGGACAGCAATTTGAGGTGCCCGTGAATCCACCACAAATCCACGGTCCTGGATTCGAGTCTCGAAACCCTCAGGTAGAACCTCCCTCATATCTGCTTCGGTAGTCATCGTGGATTCAGTTGGAGGAGGAGGCTCCTTACGCAACACCCAAAGGAACCGCTGCACGCTTGCTTCTAGCCCCAAAGCTAGTTCCTGAATCTGATTCTCTGACAGGGTGCCGCGGCTCCCAAAAGAAACGAATAGAACTGACGAGGCGGGCTGGCGGTCCAGCCATTTGAGGCAGCCCTCCTTCTCAAACTTCTCTTCAGATTCTGACAGAGACAAAGCTATTAGCAGCCCAACGGGATAAATAGAAGGGGTCATTTCAACAGCGCTCAGAACCTTCCTTCCTTGAGAGCTTTTATTTGTGCTGGTTCCATTTCTTGGCATGTATTTATCAGAATTCCATGAGCTTCCTGAAGCCGAAGGGAATGTTGAATGAACCAGTTGAATGAAATATCAGATCTGTCTAGAAGAGGGTCTGGCAAATCTATTCCGAGAATCGGCGGAAGGCCCGTCAGAAAGAAATTATAATTAAAGTGGATGTAGTGTATATGTGATGTGGCAATGTCATGGCCTAGATTGTCAATCATAGCAACTCTCTGATTAGGACGTGGTTTAATATGGGGATATGTGTTCCAGCTTTTTGAATGCATGTGAAACTAAGCTGCCATGTTGTTCCCTTCTATCCATTGTATAAGACTTGTGTAACTGGTTCTGTTTCCTTGGTTAAGTGCAGGTTTCAGTTGATCAAATAAAAGCTACAAATAAGTACACTGATGACACCATCTATGCTGGAGAAAAACTTATAATTCCTTGAGAGGGATATGGGAGCTCAGATTATATTTGAAAGTTTGTAGTACAGGTTGTCATGGAATGTGTATGCAGTAATTTGCACAACAGCCTCAAGTCCCCAGTCTTGATTAGATATAAGAGGTCGGCCAGTCCAGTTTGAGTTTTGGATTGTTTATGGTAGGTTATCTATCACAAATTTTAAGGAAATATGTGATAAGCCAGTTGGAAATGTATTTGTTTTGTTTATACAGGTTTCTTTTAGATTTGTTACTCAGGGGCATGATGTCATGTTCTAGAGATACCCTGTCCATGTATCTTTACTATCTCGTAAAATGCAAGTTGAATGCTAATCATGCCAGAGTCCAGTGATTCTTCGGAAACTCATGTAGCAAATGGGTGATTGGTGTGCCCTGCATGACAATGCTACCCTGCGTTTATTAATAAGCTTTATCGTTGTATTGAACTCTTGTATTTTGGTGAGTGGTCTGACTCTATTTATCAAGTATCTTTATTCTTTGTTCCACCTTATTGTAGAGCATTTCTTAGCGTAGTTGTTGTTCAGCGTTTTGAATGCATGTGAAACTAAAGTTGCCATCTTGTTCCCTTATATCCATTGTATAAGACTTGTGTAACTGGTTCTGTTTCCTTGGTTGAGTGCAGGTTTCAGTTGATCAAATAAAATCTGCAAATAAGTACACTGATGACACCATCTATGCTTGAGAAAAACTTATAATTCCTTGAGAGGGATATGGGAGCTCAGATTATATTTGAAAGTTTGTAGTACAGGTTGTCATGGAATGTGTATGCAGTAATTTGCACAACAGCCTCAAGTCCCCAGTCTTGTTTAGATATAAGAGATCGTCCAGTCCAGTTTGAGTTTTGGATTGTTTATGGTAGGTTATCTATCACAAATTTTAAGGAAATATGTGATAAGCCAGTTGGAAATGTATTTGTTTTCTTTATACAGATTTCTTTTAGATTTGTTACTCAGGAGCATGATGTCATGTTCTAGAGATACCCTGTCCATGTATCTTTACTATCTCGTAAAATGCAAGTTGAATGCTAATCATGCCAGAGTCCAGTGATGCTTTGGAAACTCATGTAGCAAATGGGTGATTGGTGTGCCATGCATGACAATGCTACCCTGCGTTTATTAATAAGCTTTATCGTTGTATTGAACTCTTGTATTTGGTGCCTCCAGAATTATTAATTTCCAACCCTTATTGCGATGTGAATGATTAGTATTTGTCATTTGGTATGCATAACAAGCTTTAACTTCTTTTGATAATAAAAAATGCAGGCTGCATACTGGCATTTGCCTCTCAATTAGACTATTTAATGGTTATTTTCCACAAGTAAATAAACAGTGTTCATTTCAGATGGCATTTTCTCTTTGAAATTGTGCCTCTGGACAACAGCCTGCTAACTTAACTGAACATTCATAAAGCTCTGCCAAATCTTAGTAGTTCATGGCCTATTTTAAATTCTATCAAACTTATTCGAACTAACATAGTAATTACTTAAGCGGGGTCATTTCACATTGCTTAGTACAATAGAATGATCTTTCTTGAAATAGAATAAGTACTTCAAAAAAGTACCTATGAATTTTACTCATAGTTATTTGACTTTAACCTTAACAGAATCCTCTGCGGAATCCCTATATGTCTTCTGGTACAATGTGTCCCTTGTTTTACCCAAAAAAAAAAGAAAAAAAAGAAAGAAGCAAAAAGGGCATCCTGGCCTTACACAGCCCGACATTAGAAACTAAGGAATTGACAACAACCATAAAAGAAGGATTGGAAAGGAGGAGACTCTTCCTGTAGCCTGAAATCTTAAATAATCCCCAAAGTTTTCTTAGCTTTTCATAGAATTAACAAACACTCATATCCTTTATACAATGTAATTGAATTGGCACCTGAAAATAAAAAAACCTCAAGAAAAGATTTGCACAATCTTTCATTTATAGAAGAGGCCAGCAAATTTTCAATTTTTCAGAATTTCGCCATAATTTTAAGGTTGAACAGCGTAACCTTAAACCCTAACCCCAGAAATAAATATCCCACTAAACCCCAAGTAATACATATAAGATCAGACTGCAAGCCAAAGAACTCAGTTTTTGGAATTTTTCACACTGCTGGATTGTTTGAGAAAGAGAAGCCCTTGTACGCGTACCCTGCAATTCTCGAATAATAGAACCCTGGGACAAACAGGATTGTTTGATCCCCAAAGTTTTCTTAGCTTTTCATAGAATTAACAAACACTCATATCCTTTATACAATGTAATTGAATTGGCACCTGAAAATAAAAAAACATCAGGAAAAGATTTGCACAATCTTTCATTTATAGAAGAGGCCAGCAAATTTTCAATTTTTCAGAATTGGCCATAATTTTAAGGTTGAACAGCGTAACCTTAAACCCTAACCCCAGAAATAAATATCCCACTAAACCCCAAGTAATACATATAAGATCAGACTGCAAGCCAAAGAAGTCAGTTTTTGAAATTTTTCACACTGCTGGATTGTTTGAGAAAGAGAAGCCCTTGTAGCCCTTGTACGCGTACCCTGCAATTCTCGAATAATAGAACCCTGGGACAAACAGGATTGTTCCCAACAATGCAAACAACATACCTGAACAACAATAAATAGAAATCCCACAAAAATAAAATCAGATATAACCCTCAATCTTCAGCAGTAAGGCAACACCGATATAAGAGGCCAAAAAATCCAAAAACGGATTTGAGAAATAGAAGAAAAATGAAATGCTTTATTTCTGGATAAAAATCATAGACAAACCATGGGTTCTGTCACCACCGATTTTCTCAGGGAACATGAAGAGGCCAATGGCAATGACGATGGTGTCGAGGATTAACAGTGCAACTGCCAATGATATTTCCTTTCTGGGGGGCTTGCTGGGTACAATAAACATACCGCTGAAATCATTGTCGTTTACATAAGCCATGGACATGGATGGAACAAATCAAACCTCTTCTATTCGGCCTTATTATGGCAAAAACGCTTCTCCAAATTGCTCTCCATCAGATCTGTTCGTCCCAGAGATATTCAATATCTATATATAGCCACTATGATGGAACTTAGCTCCAAAAGACGCTTTCTCTGCAAACATCTGCTTGTGACAAGGAGAGTAACGTGCATTAAAGCTTCTCCCAAACACCTTGTCGGAAGCCTTACCTTGGAAGTTGATCGTTCATGCTTCAAACCTCATTAACTTAAAGCTACCGATGAAAATATCAGCGTAATTTTGGCGGGGTAATAATGTTGTTTAATTACGCCGTAAGGCGTTTCTCTTTGAAATGGGTAGGTCAAATTGACAGATCATTGAGTTGGAAGGTTTGTAATAGTCCTCGTAGAGAGATATTTCAAATAATTCTTCAGTATTGTGCTTGAATATAATGAAAATGGATAGAGAAACACCTAGAGAAATCTTGGGGTAGAGTTGCTGCCTTTGCTTGTGACCTTCTGAATCTCAAAAAAATTATTTGTGATGAGTCATATTATGATTTACATCTTCAAGAAATACTTCGTATCCTTTTTCAAGAAATACTTTGTATCCTTTTTCCAACTTTTAAGCTGAAATATGCATATTGTCACACCAATGCATTTGATTACCCATTTAACACCAAAACAGAAGGCACGGGTCTAAAAATTGTTTAGTTTGAGTTTGTGAGCAGGATGTGAAATGGTTCAATTTGTTTCTGCATGGTTGTTTTTTATTTTTTTTACAAATACAGCCCTTCAATTGCTTGCATATTATGAGTTTCTTATGGATTCCACAATCTCCCCTGTTTAGCTACTGTACCTTTAGCTAATACATAGTCATTTGAAAAAGATGTACCTTCAGCTCCCGTATCTATTTTTTCACCATCTTTATGACTGCAATCAGATTAGATAAACATTGAATAACTATAATTTTCAATTTTAGTCACCTTGTCTTGGGCCAAACTTTTAAACATTATGGCACCTCTTTCATTACAAGCATCAGGGGAATTGACATTATTACAAAGATTTTGGTTGATGTTGTATGTATCAGGTTCCGTACCTGTATATTGGTTGATGTAACAAAGGTGGATCTGAGTACCACTATGTCGGGATTCAAGATATCAATGCTTATTATGATTGCTCCAACTGCCATGCAAGAGATGGCTCATCCCGAAGGTATGCATTAGATTATTGTATTACAGTTAACATCCTATTTTGATGCATATATTTTTTGAAAGTGAATCCATCATCTTTTACAGGAGAGTATGGTACTGCAAGAGCACTGGAACTATAATGGTTTGGGCAACAGTCTTCTCTTTGTGGGATCGATCTTGTGAATGTTTTAATTTCCTTCTAGATATTAAGGATTTAAGAAATTATAATGATTTTGGATTTTGAAATAGTTTGTTGTGTTGATAAAAATTGAGGCTTGGACATATTTGTTGTAGACGCTTTCTTCATGGGCTACATCAAGTGTTGAAGAGGTTGCTTCAACCGGACCAGACATTCGCTTTTTTCAACTTTATGTAAGTTTATCATTTCCACCCATATGATTGTCTTCCCATGTTTTCTAAGATGTAATTGAGTTCATATCCATCCAATTGTATTATAGGCTCCTAAACCAATGGTAAGATCAATTATATTGCGTTGGGTTTACTAAATGTGGATGTATGAGTGGTGTTAAAATTTAGATATCATTGCTAGCAGGTTTACAAGAATAGGAATGTTGTTGTACAACTTGTTAGAAGAGCGGAGAGGGCTGGTTTTAAGGCAATTGCACTGACTTTGGACACACCTCGACTTGGGCGGAGGGAGTCTGACATTAGAAATAGGTAGTGAAAATTCATTCTATTTTAGATTTGCTGACAGGACTAGGTAGACACGTGGGATAAATCTTATATTCAGATTATACTCCTCTTTAACGTTATGAGTTTGTACCCATGTTTTAACACTTTCTCAACTCTCAATAAAAATAAAAAAATTGTGGAATTCTTTTAGGATCAGAAGCGACGCTAGGGTTATAAAAAGCATTTAGCGCCTATAATGTATCAAACTTAAAATAAGTTAGAAGTCTCCATGTTATCTGGGATTCCTCTTTGTTCATCCCTTGTCTAACACTGAGGTATCTAATGTTCCGAAAAGTCTCATTGTGATATCCACTAACAGAAGGCACGGGTCTAAAAATTGTTTAGTTTGAGTTTGTGAGCAGGATATGAAATGGTTCAATTTGTTTCTGCATGGTTGTTTTTTATTTTTTTTACAAAGATAACCCTTCAATTGCTTGCATATTATGATTTTCTTATGGATTCCACAATCTCCCCTGTTTAGCTACTATACCTTCAGCTAATACATAGTCATTTGAAAAAGATGCGCCTTCAACTCCCGTATCTATTTTTTCACCAACTTTATGACTGCAATCAGATTAGATAAACATTGAATAGCTATAATTTTCAATTTTAGTCACCCTATCTTGGGCCAAAATTTTGAACATTATGGCACCTCTTTCATTACAAGCATCAGGGGAATTAACATTATTACAAAGATTTTGGTTGATGTTGTATGTATCAGGTTCCGTCCTTGTATATTGGTTGATGTAACAAAGGTGGATCTGAGTGCCACTGTGTTGGGATTCAAGATATCAATGCCTATTATGATTGCTCCAACTGCCATGCAAAAGATGCCTCATCCCGAAGGTATGCATTACATTATTATATCACAGTTAACATCCTATTTTGATGCATATATTTTCTAAAAGTGAATCCATCATCTTTTATAGGAGACTATGCTATTGCAAGAACTGCTAGAACTATAATGGTTTGGGCATCGGTCTTCTCTTTGTGGGATCGATCTTCTGAATGTTTTAATTTCCTTCTAGCTATTAAGGATTTAAGAAATTATAATGATTTGGATGTTGAAATAGTTTGTTGTGTTGATAAAAATTGAGGCTTGGACATATTTGTTGTAGACGCTTTCTTCATGGGTTACATCAAGTGTTGAAGAGGTTGCTTCAACTGGACCAGGCATTTGCTTTTTTCAACTTTATGTAAGTTTATCATTTCCACCCATATGATTGTCTTCCCATGTTTTCTGAGATGTAATTTAGTTCATATCCATCCAATTGTATTATAGGCTCCTAAACCAATGGTAAGATCAGTTATTTTAGATTTGCTGACAGGACTAGGTAGACACGTGGGATAAATCTTATATTCAGAGTATACTCCTCTTTAACATTATGAGTTTGTACCCATGTTTTAACACTTTCTCAGCTCTCAATAAAAATCAGAACATTGTGGAATTCTTTTAGGATCAGAAGCAACACTAGGGTTAGAAAAAGCATTTAGCACCTATAATGTATCAAACTTAAAATAAGTCAGAAGTCTCCATTTTATCTGGGATTCCTCTTTGTTCATCCCTTGTGTGACACTGAGGTATCTAATGTTCTAAAAAGTCTCATTGTGATATCCACTAACAGAAGGCACGGGTCTAATTTTTTTTTAGTTTGAGTTTGTGAGCCGGGTGTGAAATGGTCCAATTTATTTCTGCATGGTTGTTTTTTATTTTTTTTACAAAGATAGCCCTTCAATTGCTTGCATATTATGAGTTTCTTATGGATTCCACAATCTCCCCTGTTTAGTTACTGTACCTTCAGCTAATACATAATCATTTGAAAAAGATGTACCTTCAGCTCCCGTATCTATTTTTTCACCATCTTTATGACTGCAATCAGATTGGATAAACATTGAATAGCTGTAATTTTCAATTTTAGTCACCCTGTCTTGGGCCAAACTTTTGAACATTATGGCACCTCTTTCATTACAAGCATCAGGGGAATTGACATTATTACAAAGATTTTGGTTGATGTTGTATGTATCATGTTCCGTCCCTGTATATTGGTTAATGTAACAAAGGTGGATCTGAGTACCACTCTGTTGGGATTCAAGATATCAATGCCTATTATGATTGCTCCAACTGCCATGCAAAAGATGGTTCATCCTGAAGGTATGCATTAGATTATTGTATTACAGTTAACATCCTATTTTGATGCATATATTTTTTGAAAGTGAATCCATCATCTTTTACAGGAGAGTATGGTACTGCAAGAGCTGCTGGAACTATAATGGTTTGGGTATCAGTCTTCTCTTTGTGGGATCGATCTTCCGAATGTTTTAATTTCCTTTTAGCTATTAAGGATTTAAGAAATTATAATGATTTTGGATGTTGAAATAGTTTGTTGTGTTGATAAAAATTGAGGCTTTGACATATTTGTTGTAGATGCTTTCTTCATGGGCTACATCAAGTGTTGAAGAGGTTGCTTCAACTGAACCAGGCATTCGCTTTTTTCAAATTTATGTAAGTTTATCATTTCCACCCATATGATTGTCTTCCCATGTTTTCTGAGATGTAATTGAGTTCATATCCATCCAATTGTATTATAGGCTCCTAAACCAATGGTAAGATCAGTTATATTGCGTTGGGTTTACTAAATGTGGATGTATGAGTGGTGTTAAAATTTAGATATCATTGCTGGCAGGTTTACAAGAATAGGAATTTTGTTGCACAACTTGTTAGAAGAGTGGAGAGGGCTGGTTTTAAGGCAATTGCACTGACTGTGGACACACCTCGACTTGGGTGGAGGGAGTCTGACATTAGAAATAGGTAGTGAAAATTCATTCTATTTCAGATTTGCTGGCAGGACTAGGTAGACACGTGGGATAAATCTTATATTTAGAGTATACTCCTCTTTAACATTATGAGTTTGTACCCATGTTTTAACACTTTCTCAGCTCTCAATAAAAATCAAAACATTGTGGAATTCTTTTAGGATCAGAAGCGACGCTAGGGTTAGAAAAAACATTTAGCACCTATAATATATCAAACTTAAAATAAGTCAGAAGTCTCCATTTTATCTGGTATTCCTCTTTGTTCATCCCTTGTCTGACACTGAGGTATCTAATGTTCTGAAAAGTCTCATTGTGATATCCACTCATACATGCTAGATAGTAAGGCACACCTCTGTGTTGAGATAAAATTCTGGATCCATAATTGTTTTTGACTTCTATTCATTTTCCTTTGTCAAAAATGTAGATTCGCATTGCCTCCACATCTTACCTTAAAGAATTTCGAAGGTTTGGATCTTGGGAAAATGGAGAAGGTATGTATTCCATTTTATGAGTTCTTTAAATAGAAGGATGTTGTTTTTAGTTCTTCCTATATTCAAGGTCCAAACTTCTTCCTTAAGTTGGTCTTTTCTTGCAGACAGCGGCTTCTGGACTGGCATCATATGTTGCAAGTCAAATTGAAAGATCATTAAGTTTGAAGGTTTGTAATAGTACTGGTAGAGAGATATTTCAAATAATTCTTCAGTGTTGTGTTTGAATAGAATGAAAATGGATAGAGAAGCACCTAGAGAAATCTTGGGGTTGAGTTCCTGCCTTTGCTTGTAACCTTCTGAATCTCAGAAAAATTATTTGTGATGAGTCATATTATGATTTACATCTTCAAGAAATACTTCGTATCCTTTTTCAAGAAATACTCTATATCCTTTTTCCAACTTTTACGCTGAAAATATGCATATTGTCACACCAATGCATTTGATTACCCATTTAACACCAAAACAGAAGGCACGGGTCTAAAAATTGTTTAGTTTGAGTTTGTGATCAGGATGTGAAATGGTTGCAGAAAATTACCAATTTGCAAATACTTGTGAAGGTGTTTTGAGAGTTACAGTATGTCATGTATGTAGACACACCTCCCATGGTCATAGGGGCACTCCAATTCAAAATTTCTTCTGCTCTCCAATCAGATTTCCTATATGGTTTTTCAATTGTACTCTCCCATAGTAGAACATATTTTGTATGCAAAACATAGGCGAAATTATATTGCATCACTGAAATCAGCAAGCAAACCTAATCAACATCCCACATGGGGAGGGGTTGAAGATGGGAGCTACCTACGATGGAAATAAGTTATCTTGAGAGACATCCATGGTTGACCAAGTCTCACACAATATCAAAGCCACTCCTAACCCAATTGAAAGGGAGGAAGGAAAAACTCTTAGCTGACATTGAGGCGCAACTTGGGAAGGTGATATATGGTGTATTATTGTTGCAATGGCAGGGGATGGATTTTTATTGCTGGTTGGACCAAAAGAAATTGATGCAAATTGATATTAACTACTTATTGATAATTTTGCCCACTGAGTTCCCTGAGGTCGAGTATAATGCTTTTCTTGCTTATCAAAGAGTATTGCTTATCAAAGAGTATTGATTCCTTTTCAATTTCAACATTCTGGATAACCAAATCTAGTTCTCTGTAATCTTTGCAAAAGGGAGTCCATTATCATGTAGGGTTTGAATTGTTATTATCCTCTTGTTGCATGCTAATCTTGATCATCTTGTTCAGCTTCTAAGGTTCTTAGTGGCCTATCCTTTTCAGATCCTTTGACTAACACTATATCTCTCCAATCTTGTAGGAAGGTCATCAAACTCTCCCTTTTATCTGCCATGGTTGGCCAGGATTAAAATTTCAAAGGGAGTAGCCAGAGGCATGTCTTATTTACATGAAAGGAAGTTTGTTCATGCAAATATTAATCCAAGCAACATCCTTCTAGGCTTTGACATGGAGCCATACATAGCATATTTTGGGCTAGAAAAGCTACTGGACATTGCCAATGTCAAGTATAGTAGCTCTGCTATCCACCTAAGGAACCTTGAAGGTATATTTTCAGGGAGAAAACGCTCCACTGGCTCTTGCGATAGCCTGCAAACAACACCTGATTTGCTGAGCAGTCCAGGCACATCCAAGAACTTTGTATCTCCTTACCAGGCCCCAGAGGCATTGAAAAATCTCAAACCCAACCAAAAGTGGGATGTTTATTCCTTTGGGGTTATTTTTCTGGACATTCTTACTGGGAAGCCACCTTCAGATAAGGATTTTACAGCATGCGGTCAAAACTTTGTTAATGACAAGCATCGCCTTTTGCACATCATAGATCCTACTCTTCAACCAGAGGTTGAAGGAAGGGAAGAAATCTCAGTGTCTGTGGGGATTGCATTGAATTGTGCTTCTGCTTCCCCTCAAAAGAGACCATCAATGAAGGAGGCATTGCATTTTCTAGAAAAAATGCCATCATCCACAACCGATTAACCAATTCTTTCTTCCTATGTATCATCCTTGCTTTGACATAAGTTGGACAGAGATGAGGACTTACACCCACATTCCGTATTCAACAACTCTACTTAGACATTGCCATAACTGACATAGACACCTCTATGATTGGGACTCAGACAAACTCTGTTGTCAACTCAGCTTCTTATGAAATCTCTAGAGTCTTCTTAAAAATTTCAGTATTCTACAGTTGAGGATTGTAGAAAAACTCAGGGATCAAACTTAACTCCATGCTTATGAGGCATCCGCGTTCTCACAGTTTACTTGTAGCTCATTCTCAGTTTTAATGGGAAGGTGATATATGGTGTATTATTGTTGCAGTGGCAGGGGATGGATTTTAATTGCTGGTTGGACCAAAAGAAATTGATGCAAATCAATATTAAAAATTAGATTTATTGGTTCAGCTATAGTTTGCATATACAAAGAAGAAACTGCTCCTTTTTTAGGTTAGAATATTTATATATACATGTTCATCTCAGCAACAAATGATAATATATCAAAACCATGAGAGTGCTACACAACTTCCTTCATAAGCCTTCTTAGGAAGACCATGAAATAAGACAAGTGACCCTGTGCTTGTATTTGTATCTTATTCTACATAACATCTTCTTACTTAGCTAGAGAACAATTGGCTGCAGCATTTATATAAGTTTCTATGGAATGTTTCTGCTGTTATATATTGAACAGGTCCATTATACCGTATTATTGGATTTTGCAGAGTCTATCCCTGTTTTCTCTTCTTTAGAATATATATCAACCCTTTTGTTTTGTTTCAAGGATATGCTGCAGTTTATTTCATTTCTCTTTTATCTTTAAGATGGATATTTATCTTTTTTATCACCACGTTCTCTGTGGTTCATTTAAATTGGATATTTGTCATTTTGTTCATTGGGTTCTCTGTATTTTGTTATAACTAGTTATTGATAATTTTGCCCACTGAGTTCCCTGAGGTCGAGTATAATGCTTTCCTTGCTTATCAAAGAGTGTTGATTCCTTTTCAATTTCAGCGTTCTGGATAACCAAATCCAGTCCTTTGTAATCATTGCAAAAGGGAGTCCATTATCATGTAGGGTTTGAATTGTTATTCTCCTCTTGTTGCATGCTAATCTTAATCATCTTGTTCAGCTTCTAAGGTTCTTAGTGGCCTATCCTTTTCAAATCCTTTGACTAACGCTATATGTGTCTAATCTTGCAGGATGGTCATCAAACTCTCCCTTTTATCTGCCATGGTTGGCCAGGATTGAAATTGCAAAGGGAGTAGCCAGAGGCCTGGCTTATTTACATGAAAGGAAGTTTGTTCATGCAACTATTAAGCCAAGCAACATCCTTCTGGGCTTTGACATGGAGCCATACATAGCAGATTTTGGGCTAGAAAAACTACTGGATACTGCCAATGTCAAGTATAGTAGCTCTGCTATCCACCTAAGGAACCTTGAAGGTATATTTTCAGGGAGCAAACGCTCAGCTCCCGCGATAGCCTGCAAACAATGTTTTAATTTAGAATAGAATTATCATGGTAAATTGGTATAAGAATATTAGTAGAAAAAATCACCTAGTTATAAGCCTAAATATTGGCAAAGGCTAATTCTTCATGTGGCATAATCAATTAGCCATGTTATCTTGCTACATGATGCAAAAAAATGACCCATGGATCCTAATAATTTTTAGGCTTCTTTTTCAATTCAATAGGCTTTTCTTCTTCTTCTTCTTCTTCCTGAGATGGTAAAGATAATGACTCAAGAATGACTCTAAGCTTACTAGATAACCAAATTCTCAACATACCTTGCAATGCATATTTGTTACACCTCTATTATAGACCAAGACAAATGTAACAAATCAATGTACACTAGTGCATCAATATGATTGTTTTCACATAAGGCTTGATCATTAAAAGGACATTAAGGTTTGTACCTTTTGGGACAATTGCTAGTATAGTCAACATCAGAGAAAATACAAAAGACCCAGAATATGAGAGAAAATAAAAATGACCTAGATCCATTAAAACCTTGGAAGTTTGTTCATGAACTCTCTGAATCTGGTATAAAATGTGTGTTGTATTTGAAACTTCAATTTGACATTAAATTAATGGGACATGAATTCCCACAAAGCAGTTCAAAAATGTGCAATTAAGTTGAGCTTTCATCTTGTCATTCAATTGATGGACACTCAATATTAAATATAAGATAAATATATAGGAGTAGCATGTGAGTGTTAGATTTATAAAGAAGATTCTTTTTATTATTAATAAAAATATAGATAGTTAGTTTCATTTTAAAGGGTTATAAATATGAGTTATAAATACAAGACTTAATAGGTTGTAAATATTTAAAGTGTTGTAAATATGAGTTATTAATTGTTTTTACTCAAAATCTGATAAATAGCAATTTAGCAATTTCTTTTTAATTGAGTGACTTAAATTCGTGTTTCTTTAGGTTGAAGGTAAAGCCACTAAAGTGCAAAAATTGTGATGCCAATAATTAGAGGGATTGTCATCATGGGGTGATAAGAAATTTAATATTCCAAGAAGAGGAGGTAGTAGTAGATTCTAAATAAATTAGCAATGCAACAACATAAATGTTTACAACAAATTTAGAGAGATCCACCTTGTTGAATAATGCACACACTACATGGATAATGGATTTCCGCACTTTATGCCTTACGGCGTTTTCTTTGCAACATCTGGTGCAAATGCTAGTATATTGTAGAATTATACCTAATAAAACATGTTCCTTTTTAATGACAAGTTTACCCATAGGTCGTCATTCGGGAGTTTTGGTTGCGGCTTTTTCATCTTCACAAGGGTTTCAGAGTACAGCCTTCATCCAAATTTTCTCAATGGTTTCCTCAAGGTATGACAGCGTTACTCCAAACCCTAACCTCGATGGTTATCAAATAGTTACTTTGGCTTCTGATTCGGAGTTTAGTTAATGAATTTTCCTTTCTATGGCAAGATGTCAAGCGAGAAAATCTGTTTCTTTTTCTTTGCTCAAGGTAATATACAAAGTCTCTAATGTTAAAGTGATATTTATCTTTCTTCACATGTTTCCCCCTCTAAATTCACTTCAACGATTTATTTCCATGGTTCATAGGTTAGTTATCGTTGTGGTGAGTTTGCATATTTGGGTATCTATAGGATCTAAATATTTGAAACTCTGTTCCTATTGTCGTGGCCAAACCAACTGCTTATTTTCTTGTAAAAGAACTTGTGATTCTTTTACACTTCAATGAAGCCATTATAGGCTTGGACAAGGCAATTTACCAAAAGAATTCTTGGATTCTAGGGTCTGCAAAGAAAACTTATATAGCCATAGTCTCCCTTCCTGAATTTTGCATTATTTTTGAAATTTTAAAAATTATTTTTAGACATATACTCGTTGTTATTACCGGTTGCTTGTAATACTATATTTTCTTTGAAAGAGGATGATGTTATCCCTTTATTACTTCATTTAGTTCCTATATAAGATATATGGCCTCTGTTTGCATGGTTGAAAGTGTACTCTCCCTACTTTTTTATTTTTTTATTTTTTTTAAGGAAAATGGCACCATGTCCCTGGATCTTTGGTGCTTAACTATAATGTTACATATGTATGCATATTTTATTAAACTTGTAATTGTTTACGGCTAGTATTGTACAATTGATCATAACCATTATTTGTTCTTGATATAGTTGTATGTTATTGAATTATTTTCTTTAGGGTTTCTAAGCTACTTACTATTAATTTCAAGTAGTTTTCATGCTAATTTTATATGTAAGGTTTTTCAATTTATCTTGTCTACAATGTAGCATTGCCTTAGTTATTACAATTGTTATTTTTGTTTCCTTTTTTTTGTAAATTCAAAATTAGGCCAAAGGCATGGAGGACTTTCATCATGGGGCCACTAGGACCTCTTTTGGTCCTATTATTAATATTTTGCACAACTACCTATTTTGACTGGGTTCTACCTTTGACCAACCTACATGGCTAACTTGGGCATAGTTGATTAATTTGTCAACCGGGTATATATATATATATATATATATATATATCTCCACTCGCAATAGGTAAACTCTTAAAATATGAAAAATAAGTGCACATGCATGTTCCCTTGTAATTTATTCAAAACAAACTATTGTCTAAGAATTTTATGTTACTTATTCACTATACAATGATTTCCAAACGGCTCTTAACTCGAAGTGCCTCTTACTTTCCTACAAATAGTTAGTTCAAACATACATACATAGACATATATTTCTTTTCCAAAATGATTTATAAGACTTACTTATTCACCCACTCTAGTACCCATCGAAAAAAAAAAAAAAAATAATAATAATAATAAAAATAAAATAAAATAAAATAAAATAAAAAAATAAAAAAAAATAAAAATAAAAAATACACAAATTTCCTATCTATTTATTCAACTTATATCCAAAACAAAAAAAAAAACATACTCAACATAAATTTATTTTTAGGCATTCCTGCAAGGGTTTTCCTAAAAATGAATTTAAGCCTTTCACATTCCTCCCAACCACGAACTAGCTTTCTCAGTTAGTTCCCTTGATATTTTCTCCACCTTGTCAAGGAAAAAACACAAAATACTTTTCAAAATCACCTCCTAAACCCCTCTAGCAATGCCCTCCTAATTTTTGTGTTCCAAACTAGTCTTTATCTCCCATTGTTCTTATTCTTTCAATGAGAAAGTACGTTTATCTCTCGCAGTTATCTTGTTACAGGTTCCACCTCATGGCGTTTATTTTAGGTCATGAATTTTTCTTGGTGGCCTCTCTCTATCCTTATATTAACTAAATGATAGAAAGGAGGAATTTTTTTTTTTTGCCCCTTCTTAAGAACAACCAATTCTAACTGTTTACTTGGCAGTTAGGAGTCCAATATCACATGATAGCCTTTGATACATTTTCATGTATATTAGCACATCAAAAACAATTTTTTTATTATATTTTTTATTAAACAATATTTACATCAACACATCATATCATTTATCCTTCTTGACTTTTCAGCCATAAATTAATATAAAGACATAAACTTTTTTCCAGGGGTATTACATCTCCCCTCCCCTTAAAAGGGACACCATTATTGGTGTTTCAGTTTCCATTCTTATTTCGAACAACATAGGAAAAACCATCCTTCAATTCATATTCCAACTCCTAAGTGGCCTCCTCAAGCCCAAAGTGTTTCCTTTGTATTTTAACCTAGGTGATGGCTTGATTCTTAAGTGTAGTTTCCCTGCGGTCCAAAATTTGTAGAGGCTCGACTTGGAACTCTCCTTCTAATTTGACTTGTACAACATTCTAGTCAATTGTATGCACAAGATCAAGTATATACTTCTCTAAAAGAGACAAATGAAACACATTATGAATTCTAATATGGCTTGGTAGTGCTAGTTGGTAGGCTACTATCTATACCCTATCCAATATCTCAAATGACCCACAAAACCAGGAAGTGAATTTAGAACAACTCCCCAATCTCAAGGAACTCTTTTGTGGTCATACCTTAAAATAAACATATCCAGCCACTTAAAACTCTTTATGTGTTATTTTCAAGTCAATGTAAGTCTTTTGTCTATCCTATGCCACTATCAAGTTATGTCTGTAACTCTTTTGTATAACAAATATGGCCCTAACATAAGCTTATCCTCAGGTCGACTCCAACTTAGAGGAACATGAAACTTCCATACAAAACATCAAAGGGACTCATCTTGAGTGATGCTTGGAAGTTATTGTTATAAGTGAATTCTACCAAATGAAGAGAATTCTCCCATTTTGTGGGTTGGGTCATTACATACATGCGTAACATGTCCTCAAGAACCTAGTTAATCCTTTCTGAATTCCCGTCATTTTTTGAATGGCATTGAGGTGAATTTCATATCTCTATCTGATATAACCATCTTTGGCACACCATGAAGTCTGAAAATTTCTTTCATCAAGACTTTTTCCACATGCCCCCTTCTATAAGTGGATTACATAGGTATAAAATGGGTAGCCTTAGATCATTTTTGTACCACTACCATAATCGAATCATGTTTCTTTCATGTTCAAGGAAATCCAGTAATAAATTCTAAGGAAATTACCTCGCATTTCCACTCTAGTATAGGCAGGGGCTTTAATAACCTGGTTAGGTGTTGTTGTTCTGCTTTCACATATTGGCGTTCTTGGAATCTTGCCAAGTATTCAACAAATTCTCTTTTCATCCCTCGACAAAAAAAATATTTTCTAAGGGCTATGATCATTTTCTGATATCGCGGGTGAGCTGCAAAAGGTCTCTTGTGTTGTTAATCTAATATTCATTTCTTAATTTTATCTTCATTCGAAACATAAAGTATTATTTTGTATTTCAATAGTTCGCTTTTACTGATCACGTAATCAACTCATTCACTTTAATCAATTTTTGATTTTAATAGTTTCATAAAATTAATTATAACTATGATTTGTTGATGTTTCCTCTTTAGTCTGCTCAATTAAATCCGTCTCGGTTTGACTTATTGTCACTTCATATAATTTCTTCAAACTTTGGCTTAATGCATATTCCACCTTGTTTTCTTTCCGCTTTATGTGTTTGATGTCAAAATCATACTCACTCAGAAAGGCCATCCATCTAGTCTACTTGGTATTCATGTTTCGTTAGCTAAAAAAATGTTTAGGCTTATATAATTAGTAATTAAAGTGAACTTCCTACCAATTAAATAGTCTCTCCACTTATTTAGTGTGTAGATGATTACTTTCAAGTCACTCTCGTAAACTATATAAGTTTTCTCATGTTATTTTAGTTTATGAGATTCTTAAGCCACTACATATCCTTATTTCATAAGTACACCTCCAAGGTCCTCCAAGCAAGCATCAATCCATACCTCGAAATATATCAGGATCTGTTATTTTCAGCACAGGGGAAATAGTGTGTAGATAGTTTAATTTCCGAAAGCTTTCTTGACACTATTGCGTCCATACGAATTTTTCCCCTTTCTTTTATAACGTGGTTATAGGGTATTCTAACCTAGAGAATATTTTTATAAATCTATGATAATAACATGTGATTCCCATGAATGACCTTACATCAACCACATATTTTTGAACTAGCCAATTAAGAATGACCTTTACCTTCTCAAGATCCACTGTTATCCCTTCTTTCGAGATTACATGTCCAAGATATTGTATCTTGTCCTCGTAAAATTTTCATTTGCTAAAATTCATGTATAATTAATGTTTATGTAATGTCTATAGTACTACCTCTAAATATTGTTTATGCACTTTTGGCGTATTTGAATATATTAAAATATCATCTATAAAAATTAATACGAACTTATCCAAGAATTTCTTGAACACATTGTTCATCAAGCACATAAAGTTAGTAGGTGTATTCGTAAGCTCGAAAGGTAACATTATGAATTCATAATTTCGATACCTAGTCTAAAAGATGTTTTTGGTATGTCTTCCTCCTTAATTCTCGGATTGCGATAACTAGATTTGAGATCTATCTTAGAGAACAGATTGATCACTTGAATTAATCAAATAAATCGTCTATTAAAGGTAAGGGATATGTTTTTTTAATTTTCAACTTGTTCATGTGATGATAATCAATACAAAGTATAAATAAATGTTCCATCCTTTCTCCTAAGAAAAAGGGCATGTGCACCCCATGGTGACACATTGGGTATGATGTAGCCTTTACTCAATAATTCTTGCAGTTGCATCTTCAATTCCATTATTTCGAATACACTCATCCAATAAAGAGCCTTTGATACCATTATTTCTCCTAGTATCAGCTCTATCAAGAAGTCTGTATCTCTCTTAGGTGGTACACCAAGAATCTCATCGAGGAACACATATTGATAATTATGTATAATCTCTAACTCATCACAGGGCATGGTTGACTTATCTTGTGAGTGGTTGATAGGGAAAAGTTGGCATGATTTCCTTGCAACCTTCTTTAATTATAATTCATATATCTCATGGACCGAAAAGAGGCTAGGTATTCCCCTTATAATATGATGTCTCCATTTCCTATGGTACACTGTTATGTAACCAGCTCAAGAAAAGATAGATCAGCGCCTTAGAATTTTGCCTCTTCGAGGGGGCAACCTCCTTTACATTACATAAATGAACAATTCTTCGATGATTCAAATGACAAAACCTCCTTTCTTTATATAGGATTCTAAGGAGTCACAATATAACCCAGCCGACCTAACAATAATAATATAAAGCCACAAAAATAACAATAGAGGGATTCTATGGGGCACAGTAATAACAATATGGGGACAATAGGGGCACAACAATATTAATAAGGGGTATAACTACAATAGTAATGGGGTAATCACTAGTATTATAGGCACCCAACATGCCCCTCTCCTTCAAAAAAGTGTTGTCCTCAACGCTTGAGTAGTTCTGGATACTTCTATATAAAATTCTCATCCTCCCATGTGGAATCTTCAGCGGATAAGTTCTTCCACTTGATAAGATACTCTGAAATTGATCGATTTCGTAGCTATTGAGTTCTTGTTTCTGTGACTGCTTCCAGTTCCAATACAATTTTTCCTTCCTCATCAAGTTCTGGCAATATAGTTTGAACTGGGAGCTTGTCGCCTATAACCTTCTTTAAACATGAAACATGGAAAACTGGGTGCAATCAAGAAGCTACAGGAAGCTCCAATTTGTATGCCATAGTACCAATCTTTTGCAACACCTTGTACGGACCATAATACTTTGGTGATAATTTATTATCCTTCTTAGCTTGCTTGAGGGACATTTGCTTATATGGTTGTAGCCGTAGGAATACCCAATCACCTACATCAAAACTTCTTTTGCTACGATGTTGATCTGCCTGTTGTTTCATTCTATTCTATGCCAACACGAGGTTATCCTTTAAGAGTTGGAGGACTTGTTGTTGATGTTTGATGTGATGTTCCACTACCTGAACCTTAGAATTTTCTCTTAAATATGATGTGACGGATGGTGGCTGATACCCATAAAGTGCCATAAATGGGGTCATTTTTTTTGCTGTATGGAAGGAAGTGTTATACCACCATTCCGCGAGAGGAAACCATTTGACCCATTGTGTCTGTTTATCAGATACAAAGCAACGAACATATCCTTCCAAACATTTGTTTACTATCTCAGCTTGCCCATCAAATTGAGGATGATAAGATCAGCTATGAGCTAACTGAGTACCAAGACAAGAAAATAATTATGTCCAAAAATTTCTAGTGAAAATGGGATCTCTGTCACTTACAATAATCTTTGGGTTTCCATGTAGCTTTTGAATTGTTTCCATAAATGTAGTAGAAACTGTATTGGCTTTAAATGGATGTGATAATGCACAAAAGTGTGCGTACTTGGTAAGTATATCAACTACCACCATGATGACACACTTTCCTTCAGACTTGGGTAAACCTGTGATAAAATCCATTGAAACCTCCTCCCAGCGTTGGCTTGGAATGGATAAAGGTTGTAATAGACCCGATGTCTTAATTGTCTCAACTTTATTTTGTTGGCAAACCAAACATTCTGCCACAAACTTTTGAATATCTGATTTAAGGCCATCCCAAAAAAATTCCTTCTTAACCATGTGGTAAGTTTTTAAAAATCCTAAGTGCCCTCCTAAGGGAGAAGTGTGAAATTCCATAAGAATCTTTTGTTTTAGCTGGGAATTCTTACAGAGGTATAAGCGATCTTTGTACCATAACGAATCATTTTTCCAGCTAAATGTATTAGACGTACTGGAATCTTGTTGTAACTTTCGAATAAGTGCCCACACTTCTTCGTCATTCTTCCATTCCTCCCTTGCTTCGTTTATCCAATCTGGTTGGATAATAGAAATGGCACACAACAATGCTTCCACATCCTCATCCTTTCTTGAGAGTGCATCTGCCACCACATTTTGCTTCCCTTTTTTGTAGATGATTTCAAAGTCATAACCCAACATCTTTGTGACCCACTTTTGTTGCTCTTCAGAGGATAATCTTTGTTCTAAAAAGTGTTTAAGGCTATCATGATCTATTTTTACCTTGAAGTGTCTTCCCATTAGGTAGGGTCGCCATTTCTTAAGTGCATGGAGTATTGCCAACATTTCCTTCTCATAAATAGATTTGTGTAAAAACTTTCCCTTGATTGGACGACTTTCAAAAGCAATGGGTCTTCATCTTGCATTAGAACAGCACCAATTCCATTTCCTGAAGCATCACATTCCACAATAAAGGTTTTTGTGAAGTCCGGTGTAGCTAAGACCGGTGCTTGGCACATTACCTCTTTAAGATGTTCGAAGGCCTTTGTTGCTTCCGGAGTCCATGAAAATGCATCTTTCTTCAATAATGTTGTTAGAGGTGCTGCTATTCTCCCATAATTCTTAACAAACTTGCGATAATACCCCGTCAACCCGAGAAATCCTCGAAGATGCTTTATGGATGTGGGGATTTTCCATTCCTTAATGGCTTTAATTTTGCTAGGGTCTACCTTAACTCCTTCATGAGATACAATATGACCCAGATATTCCACCTCTTGGACTCCAAAGAAACATTTGGATCTTTTTGCATATAATTGTTTCTCCTCCAATAGTTGTAGCACCCGGTCAACATGTTCAACATGATCCTTCCAAGACTTGCTGTAGATTAGTATATCATCAAAAAATACTAGCACAAATTTTCTAAGCAATGGTTTGAAAATCGAATTCATCAAACCTTGAAATGTTGAAGGTGCATTGGTAAGGCCAAAAGGCATGACCAAAAATTCATAATGACCCTCATGAGTTCTAAATGTTGTTTTCAGAATGTCTTCAATCTTCATTCTGATTTGATGATATCCTGAACGAAGATCCAACTTGGTGAAGTAAATTGATCCATGCAATTCATCTAGTAATTCATCAATGACAGGAATGGGAAACTTATCTTTAATAGTGAGCTTGTTGAGCTCCCTATAATCCGGACACATGCGCCATGATCCATCCTTCTTGTGCACCAATACTACTGGAGCAGAGAAAGAACTTTGACTCGGTTGAATTATACCAGCCTCTAGCATTTCTGCAACCATACGTTCAATTTCACTCTTTTGGGCATATGGATATCTGTACAGCCTGATGTTTGGAGGAACACTTCCTGGAATCAGATGAATAGCATCATCATGATCATGCATAGGTGGGAGACCTTTGGGAGTCTCAAATACCTTGGAATGATTGTCCAGGACTTTTTGGAGATCTGGAGAAATAGATGATTCAGATGTGGAAACATCTAGAGAACATAATTGTGCAATTACACCTCCTTGTTCCTTTTTTAGAAGCTTTGTCATACCATTAGAGCAGATTATCTTTCCTGGTTTCCCTGCAATACCCCTTAATTCAACTTCCTTTCCTTCTGCAGAAAATTTGATGAAAAGTTTTGAAAATTAAAAGCTATTGTACCCAGGGATTGTAGCCATTGGACTCCTAGTACAACATCAACACCTCCCATTGGAATTGAAAGCATTGGGCTAGTCAATACATATTCTCCTATGGATAGCTTGATATTATGGCACTTTCGAGAGCAATTTATTGTTCCTCCATTTGCAATCATCACTTGACATTCTGGTGCTGGATATAGGAAGCAATTCAATTCTTTTGCTACCTTACAATGAATAAAATTATGGGTGCTTCCTGAATCAATCAACACTATTACCTTTTTCTTCTTGATTTGTCCTTCTATCTTAATGGTTTGAGGAGTGGTAATTCCAGCCAATTCATTACAAGATATGGTCGGATTCATTTCTTCTTTATCTAGGCTTTGTTCTTGGAGTATATCCTCTTCTTTTGACCTTTCTTGCTCCTTTTCTTCTTCCTCTTCACAATCTATGTAGAATAATTTCTTCTCAGCACACTTATGACCTTTAGTGTATTTTCTATCACAACTGTAACAAATCCCTTTTGCTCTTTTTTCTTCCAATTGTTGTGGTGTCAACCTTATAGGTTGTGGAAGACTAGGGGCAACAACACTTCCGTCTTTATAGTTGTGAGTGGTATGCTTCCTGGTTACCATAATTTTGCTTTCCATTTTTCTTGCTAACCTGAATGCCTTCTCTAATGAATCAAGTTCCCAAAGGCGAACATCATGTTGGATATTATCCTTTAAAGACCCTATGAACACATCAGTCCTATGCTCCTCTAGAATATATTTTACCCTTATGTTCAATTTTTGGAACTCCTCAATGTGCTCCATTATTGAACCCTTTTGTTTGAGACTTATCAATTGACTAAAACAAGTGTTGCTTTTTGTATCCTCATAATGTGCTATCAATTATTCCGTAAAAATTGCCCAAGTGATAAATTGTTTACGAGAGCAAAGCCATTGATACCATACAAACTGATTTGGTTCCAAATATAAAGTTGCAATACGTACCTTTTGTGTGTTTTGCACATTATTGAGATCGAAAAATTGCTCCATCTGTAATATCCATGTTGCGGGATCCTTGCCATAAAACTTCCTCATATCGATTTTTGGAATATGGTGGGTCTTCGATCCAACATTAGAGTCTATGGAATCATGATTAACATTCCTTTTGTTGTCATCGTAGGTTCCTTTACTACCCTTTCACCATTAGTGACCATTTCTTGTAGCAACTTATTCATATTTATCTTCAATTCGTCCATGTCTGTCTTCAAATCTATCTTCAAATCGTCCATCTTAGCTTCTACGCCTTTCTTTAAACCATCCATCTTAGTTTCTACATCTTTCTTTAAACCATCCATCTTAGATTTTGTTCCTTTTTGTGCAAGTGACAATTGTTGCACTTGGTCTCGTAATTTTGATATATCATGTTGCATTTCTTCCTCTTCTTCATGGGTCATGCTAGAGGTTTCCTACTAGGTGTTTGCATTTTCTTTCCTCGAGGCATCAATTACCAATAATAATGCTTTACTATGCCCTTTTAATTCCTTCAAACTAATTTTTCAAACCAATCTTATGCAAAAATTTTAAAAAAACTACACACCTTTTTTCACTTTGTAGGAGCCTGATATTGAATCTGATGTATCTCTGTAATTTCGGATTATCTAGTTCTGAAATTGCGATCTGTGGTAGCCCTTTGTGTCCTCTTTCCAATGCCACCAGTCTGATCCAAATTGGATTCTCCAAGGAAGAGTTATGCGAAATCTCCCACAGTGACCAGATTATAGACTGGTTTAGTAAAGCGAACTTGTATGACGTGCCACGAGTCACTGTTTCGACCTTTAGCTCTAAAAAATATATAGAAGAAACTACAGTCTGTCCTCTTTCTGCACCTTCTTATGAAATTTCAATCCAATACTCAGAGAAAAAGTTATGACGATTTTCCCCAGGTCACCTATTTGGAATGTAATTCAGGAGTCTGCAAAAAGCCCAACTTCCTCAGTCCGCAAATATAGCGTAAAAAGCTCTGAAATTCGGACCTGATATTTAGCGTGATGTCTTCTCAAATGGTTTTTTTTTTCAACTTCTGAAACGTTGCAAAAAAAAAAAAACAAAAAACAAAAAACAAAAACTATAGCGAAAATTCCACGATGACCTGTTTGGAGCAGCGAAACCCTAGAATCCAAAGCTCTGATACCAAATGTTATGTAACCAGCTCAAGAAAAGATGGATCAACGCCTTAGAATTAAGCCTCTTCGAGGGGGCAACCTCCTTTACATTACATAAATGAACAATTCTTCGATGATTCAAATGACAAAACCTCCTTTCTGTATATAGGAGTCTAAGGAGTCACAATATAACCCAGCCGACCTAACAATAATAATATAAAGCCAGAAAAATAACAACAGAGGTATTCTATGGGGCACAGTAATAACAATATGGGGACAATAGGGGCACAACAATATTAATAAGGGGTATAACTACAATAGTAATGGGGTAATCACTAGTATTATAGGGACCCAACATACACATGACAATTTTATCAAGAAAATTAACAATTCCCTTATGTTCTTCTTGTTAACACTCAGTATTTTTCCCTAGAAGTTATCAGAAGAAGGAAAAGGCTGAGGTAACTACAAACCAATATTTTAAGTAAAGGCGCTAGCCAACCTATGACTCAGAGAGGGCTCTCTTTATATGTTTTAGCTTTGTTTGCTAAGATTTTAGGCTAGTTCTTAAAGTTCAGGGGGGTTTTGGATTTGTATTGGAAGTTGGATGGTGGAATCCTTAAGTAGATGGATAGAATGGTGTCTCTGGCTATTGGGATATGGAGTTAACGAAGGACAATAGAACTGGGATTAAATCATTAAAGGGAGTGTTCAATGGGCAAGCTAGCAGAGTGGAACACAGGTTTTCAGGTCGAATGGGTGAAATGATCTTAACCAGGGTGAGAAGGCACTTAAGAATCCTCAAACTAGGACTAAAACGAGGAACAAAGGATGATCATGAGCAAAGTAAAGTTAATAATCCTTTACTATAGAACAAAGGGGAACTACCTGAGCTAAGGAGAAATTAAGAATTCCTTAACTTAGACAATTTTAGCAGAAAACATACAAAATGCCTAACAGTCAAAACAAAGTACAGTGAAGCAAGTTCTGAGATATCATTCCATATTAAAGCATTTAGATTTCAGATACATTCAAGATTATGGAAAAACTTTTAAAGAAAAATGACAACACAAAAGAAGATACTTGTTTGTATTTCACACTACACATGAATCCAGTGAAATGTCTTTGCTTTATTCAATAATCCAGCTTGTTGGTCCAACAGTGATACAATAGCTTACAGTCTTTGATCAAGAAAACTATAGAAATATCTAAGAATCCACACTACATACTTCGAATTTTGAAGTATTTATACAAAAAATCATTACAAAATATCTCAAAACAACTTGAGATTTAAACTAGGAAATACAAATATCTCCTTGCAAGAAGATAGAGACAACTAATGAACTGTTTCATGTTGTCCCTTTTATTAAGGTTGTGCTGGCCTTTATTGTTGAAGTGTAGCCTTTTAATATGGCTTGCAGTTGTGGAATTTCACGCTGGAGTCTGGTTTACTTTCATCTTTCAACTGATACTCTTTAACTCTGATACTCTTTGACCCTGCTTCCTTGTTTTCACCTGTTTTACCTGGTTGCCTTCATTTTTACTGTGCAGTAAATTTCTGCTGTAAATTTATCACAATAAGTCTGTCATTTTCTCCCACCATTCTACATCTGGTAATTTCACATTCACCATTCTTCTGAATATTTCATCAGCCTCAGTATACTTTTCAAAATTTGGCTTGGTGAGGAACAAATGTTTTACCTAATGCTCAAGGAAAAACAAGTTTTCAAAGGTGTCATATAATACTTTACCTGTTGGCAAGGCTTTTATGGATGAAGAACTGGCTTGTTCCTTAGCCATTTTTCTAAGTCAATCACCATAGTCCAACTGTGTCATTAGTTTGTCATTGATGACCATAGGACTGGGCAAACCTTTCTCCCTCAAAATCTGGAATTTAGCCATGAACCTTTCAATCGTTACCTGCACATTGTGGCACTTTTCTTCCAAATTGAGCATAAGGTTCCTTTTGGAAAGGACCTTCCTTATTTCTAAAATGGTAGCAGTCCTATCTTCTATATTTAGCTCTTGGAGCTCATATCTGTTCTTGCTATTGAGGAAGTGGATGAGTCTATTTGCATCCTTTGGCTTATTTCCCAACTCTTCCTTCACTTTCTTGATAGCTTCTGTAGCTATCTTTACTAACTCTGTTTGTTCAAAAATTAGTCAGATTTATGGCCAAATATCATTGACAGAGTCAATTATATTGGCCCACAACATTTCTTTGGTTTGTCCAAGTGGTTTCTCTAGTGTTAAATCCTTCTCTAGGATTTTGATCCTCTCACCCGTTCTCTGGGCCCTTTGTGTGTCTTCTTTCTGTTTCAGTTGGGCAAGTCTGCAGTTTGTTTCCAAACTGCAACCTTTTCTCTTAACTTGTTCATTTCAATATCCTAGATAGACATCTCTTCCATGGCTTTGACAAGTTCTGTTGCTTTCTCTCTTGATGCACCTGCTATTGGTGTAGACTCTGTTGTTGCTGGCAAGGCTGTTGCAAGTGGAGCTGTAGGTGCCAAAGATGCTGCTAGTGTGGATGGCACTACTGTGGAGACTGTGGGGATAACATTTGTTGAAGAGGTGGCCACATCTGCCTGTTTTAATTAGATCAAAGCATCCAATTCCTTTTCAGTCTCTTTAAGTTGGTCATTTAATTTCAAGACCAAGTCCATTAGTTCTTCATGCCCCTATTGGGCTTCTAGGACTTCCATTGTTTGTGGATGTTGTAGCTGAGGTATTTTTAGCTGTTTCTTCAATGCAACTATGTCATCGTTATTCTTTTTGATAAGCTATTCTGTAGCTTTTATATCCTTGGGATTATGTCCCAATTCAATTACTAAGTCCTCTAAGGACTTGATCCTTGTGTCCTTGGCCTGTGAGGAGGCCTTCTCCAACTGGAATTGTGCTGAGATGTTGTTCAGGGAGTTCTGTAGCTGATGGGCAGCTATGGCTTTACTTGTCATGGTGGAGTATATCATCTCTCCAGCCTGTTTGTGTAGCTCAATCTGGTCTATGGGATGGATATCCCTTGCCAAGACTTAGAAATCTACCCTTTTGAAATTTGATGTTGTCTTTGGCTGTTGGGTTGTCGGCTTCATAAACGTCATCAGTAGCTTCCCCTCTTTAATGTCAAAGGCTGACATTAGCCTTGTTTGATTGGTAGTAGTCAGCTTCAAATATTGTGCATATGTTTGGGCCTTGAGCCTCTCATTTCTAGCCTTGATTTCTTTATACCTTTCCTTAATATCTTGTCTTTGTCAGCTGGCATTCTAAAAGAAGACACTTCAACACTAAGTTGCCTTTCCAACATCTGAGATTGTGATGTGGAAGGCTCTTGCATGCCTCCAGATGGAGTGGAAGACATACTTCTTTCTGCTCCTGTATTAGTGACTTCAGCTGAGTCTTCAATAAACTCTTGCTTAGAGGCTGGATTTAGCCTTTGCCTCTTGTTTGATTCTTGCTGCAAATCAGAGGTGGCCATTCCTAAAGTGGAAGGCCCTTCTCTGTTTCTTTTTGGGATCTTCTCCTCATTTTGAGGAGTTTGCATGACCGGAGGGGTGCTCATAGTAGTCTCTGGTTCTCCTGGTACCTACAGAAAAGAGTTGTCATCAAGTTGCTTTTCTAAATCAATAAGAGCATTCTCAACATCTACTCTGGTGTTGTCCTAGTCTACTAGGGTACCCTCCACCCATTCTATCTGATTTGCATAAGCTTCTATCTCAAGTATGGGATGGTGAATGAAAGGTCCTAGCTTGACCTTTTGTCTCCTCTTTGTGATGAATTCCAAAAGATCATATCTCTAGACAAAACTTCTTTGGAACTTCATATTCTATAATATCAAGTCTCCCTCTTGGCAAACCTCTCTAGAGTTGCACATGAAGGGGCCTAGTTAGTCTTTTATTTTGAAATTGGCCTTATTCTTGGCACTGACAAAGTTTATTTCATCTGCGTTGATAATTTGCCTATAGTACTCTAATGCAAACAACCTCATTGGGAGGTATCTTGGTAGCTTGTATGGTGCCAGCATGCAACCATAAATCCTAATTTCTGTATGGTTTTGGTAAAGGTACTAGTCACCAACTTTGGTCTTTTTAGATAATTGGAGGACTCTCTTTATTTCTAGACTGATTCTTGGAGGAGGGCTTCCAGTCAACAATGTCATGACTGGGTGTACAAATAAATCAATAAAATCGGATTAAGAGTACAGAGACTGGTATTGGTATATCAATGGGGTCCAAAAAATGACTGACCTGGGTTGACCCTTGATGTCAAGCTTTTGAAGGGTGAATGGGAACTTCTCTGATTGATAATACAAGAACATATGGTATAAAACTGAGGAAAACCCTTTCATTGCCCATTCTTGTGAACTGCTCATGCATTCTGTTAGCTATGAATGTGGCAAAGTCATAAATGGTTGTAGGAGGTTGTCCTGGGGTATAGACGGACATGAAAGCTAGGATAATTTCATCAATGTACTCACTTGTGTAGTAACCCAAAACACAAGATATCATGGCTACAATATGTTGGCCCCAAGGGGAAAATATAGCTGCTACATATGGAGGGGGGTCTTTAGGGATTTGCTTCTCTTCTATGATGAAGGTTTGGAGCAATTGGGCCAATTTTGCAGAGCTCAATTTGGGATATAAGTCCAACGGGTCTCCAATTGAAAGGGGAGTTAGGTTTGGCCCTATTTGGAGCTGCAACATCTCATTGATGGACTCAGCAGTGATGGTGAAAAGGACCTTTTGGTCATGAGACAAGATGGTTTTGTGACTGGGGATGTAGCAAGCATATCACATATGTACAATTTCACGAAAAATGTGGACTTGGGGGAACTGGTACTTGGGAAAATTTGATTCCCAAAGGCCAATTTCATCAGCATGGTTCAAGAACTTGTCCCTACTTTGGCAATGTACTTTGAGCAGGAGCTCTATGACAGTGGTATCTTTTATCTGGAAGTCTCTGTCAGCCAGGGGAAGGTGGTCTAGGTCTAAATGAGGTGTAGTGATAGGCCTCACATCCATTGCAATTGGGGCAGCCATACTCAGTTCTTGTGGATTTGAGTGTGGGGAGGAATTTAGAGTTTTTAGGGCAATGGAGGCTTTGCAGTTTGTTTATGGTTTACAGTGTTAAAACTTAGGTAAATTTAATCTTTTTACTTAGCTAACAGTGTCGAGAGGGTGAATTGACTTGGAATTTTGACAATGGAGTTAGAATTCCACGGTTAAATACCTGGAATTTGGGCGAACTTGACTGTAAATGGGTGGTTAAAGGTGGTTGCAGAGTTGCGTATGGTACTGGTATGGACTAGTGAATGAGCTGGACTATCTACAGCTTTTGTCGAGCGATGGCAGAGGTTTGTGAGCAATTTGGGTGTTTACAGTGGTCACAATGATTATCTGAGCTCTCAAAGGAAAAATGTGTGAAAAGAGTGAAAAGACGGGTAAACGGGCTTTTATAGGGAAAACGGTTAATTTTGGCGAGTTTCACTATGTGATGAATAGTGATGGTTTTTGGTTAAAAGGGGGCAGTGGTTTTGGGAGAGCCATCACACCATTTTTGTGGTGCGGGTGGTATTCGGGAGGGTAAAGGACGAACGTCGAGCTGGCCTGATATGCTTGTGGGGCCTTAGATGTGGAGCAAGGACGATCGACAATGATCAGGAGATGGGAGTTGCGCGGGGTTGAATGATGTGATTTGATGGGGGTCTCAGGAACTTAATCATCGGCGGTATGAGATTAATTTAGAGCTTAATCTCATAGGGGACCTTTTAACACAGGATTAAGGACTAAGGGAGGGTTTTTTTAAGTTTTTTCGGGATAATGGGTAGTAACATAGTTTACAAAATAAACTAAGGGGTGGGGCTATTTTATATAAGGGGGTTAAATATACACGGGGTAGCGGGTTTTTTGGGAATTTTAGATATTTAATTAAAAAAGTTAATATGAAGTGAAATGAGCAGAAGGGGCATTGTGCCTAGGTGTATGAAATGTTGTGTATTTTCCATATACCTAGTACTTAGGATAAATGTATTTGATGGGTTTTTTGTACATAAAACATGTTTATAAAGGGGTTTTACTAGGCAAAAGAGCTTAACCTTAGGAAAACATGTTTTGTGAGGGGAATGAATGAATTATGATGAAATTTAACACTTTCCTTCTTAAGTCATCAAGCCGAGGGTCTGGTCCCACCAGAAATCAGAGAAATGCTCTGAGCCTTTTTGACTTAAAAACTATAGGTATTAATATTGTTCTTATGGAAGGGGAGTTAGTGAGTGTCATGGCGGTTAAATTGAATGAGGGGATGTTAAGTGAACCAAATTGTGAACCATTGCCTTTGTTTTGTTTACCACTTATGCATATTTAAATGATGCATTTGGAACAATGACATAAGTACTTGTTGTATCCAATGACATGATATTTCTGCAACCTTTCTACTACATACCCACTTACTCATCCTACCATTTTTTCTTCACTTTATTTGGGTGCATTTAGGCTAGCAAACCCTTATCAATCTTTTCTTTTCTTTACAAAATAAACTATCCAAGTCTAACACTATATCCTCCAAGGGCTCAGATTAAACTAATGAGCTCCTTTGATTCACTCTACCTATCTAATGATCTACCAAGATTACACTGTTTGGTCAAATTTATTCACTACCTATGAAACATAAAATTAAAAGCATGAAATAGCCAAGTTTAAACATTTTGACTATTCATGGATTGTGGCATAAGTAACAAGCTACACACAATCATTTATTATGCATAAAAAGTAAATAATAGTGGCATTTTGACTTGCACACTTTCCTGGCCTCTTTTTGTCTTTTGGGTTCATATATTTCATTTTTTTTACTTATTTTCATTCTTTTTGTCCTTTGATTGTTCTTTTAGGACATACCCTCTTTACATTTTTTAATTTTTTTAATATGGAAAACATTTGCATAAAGAAAATTTATGTACAATATTACAAGGCTTAACCTCAGTTAATCAAAATTATGATTCCTATTGGTATAGAAACCTAACAGTGGCTCCACTTGGGGATGGCATTTCCTGGTGAAATGTCAAGAACTTTGTAGATTAGTAGCCTTTGAATTGTTGTTGATGTTACCTTGCAAAATTATCCTCTATGCCTTTGCATTATTGATACTTATGACAGTGAATCCTTAAAGCTTAGGGCCTGCTCTTCGAGCTTCAACTTCAAAGACCACCATCCAATCCAAACTAAATTTTTTGAAGAAAAATGAAATATGTACAATGGAAAGTAAAAATCAGTAGTTAGGTTCAAAATAGTGTTTGAGCATTCGACCATTCACTGGTCCACCTTCTACTTCTGTACAATCCATTTCTCTTAGGAATAAAGAATTATTACCTCTGAAAGCATAAATGACATGTGGGCCTTTCCATAGGAAATCAAATTTCCCATGTTTACCTTTATCTTCCCTCCTTGAATCCCATTTTAGGACTTTGTCACCAAGGTAGAAAGCCTCAACCTTGGTTCTCTTATCAAAAGTCCTTTTAATCCTTTCCTGCACAGCCTGAGATCTGATATATACTTCCTCCCTGGTTTGTTGAAGATGTATTGTTTGGTTGATTCTTCTTTGGATACTATTTGGTTCAACCTACAACTCTTGAAGCAGCTTCATCACTAGTGTTCCCAAGGAGGATGGAAAAATAGCTTCCATCCCATAAACTAGTTGGTAGGGAGAGGTACCAATTGATTTCTTAGTGTTTAGTCTATCTGCCCATAAGGCATTAACGAACTTTTTATTCCGTGTTTTCTTATTATCCTCTAATAGCTTTTTGATGATGTTCACCAGTCTTTTGTTTGAGGATTCTGCCAGTCCATTTCCTTGAGTATAATAGGTTGTGGATTGACCCAGGGTTATATGATACTTGTTGCAGAGATCTATCATTCTTTTGGATTTAAAGGCTATTGCATTATTAGTAATGAGCTTAGCTGGACATCCAAATCTTGATAGAGTGTTGGTTTCAAGGAAGGATATGATAACAGTGTCAGTGGCTTGCCTTGAAGGTATGGCCTTCATCCATTTGGTGAAATAGTCTATGGCAGTGAGGATCCATTTGTGTTGGGCAGAGGAAGGTGGGTGAATTTTACCAATGAAGTCTAAACCCCATTGTTGAAAAGGTGTTTCAATAGAGATTAGCTTGAGGGGTAAAGGTAGAAGCTTTTTCTTCTCCTAAAAAATTTGACATTTGGGACAGGAGGTCACATGTTTCTTTGCATCAAAAAACAAGGTAGGCCAGTAGAAACTGGCTCTAAGAATCTTATCTACAGTGGGTTTCCAGTAAAAGTGTCCTCCACAGTCACTTGCATGAAACTCTTGAAATACTTTTTCAGATTCATCTTTTAATAAACAGTTGAGAAGAATACCTTCATGATTTCTCCAAAACAAAGCATTGTCTAATATACAAAATTTTAAGGATTTCATCTTCAAAAATCTGCTTTTGGTCTTAGATAATTCAGGAGGAGCTAGGCCTCGCTGATTAGTGGAGTCGCCATCTCCTCTTCATTATCTATTTGTGCAATAAAGTTTATATCCAGGGCCTAACAATTTGATTCAGCCATGAGCTTAGCTAAACCTTGGCCCTTGATTAACTTAGTTGGTTTGATCTCTATGTCATATTCTAAAATAGTAGCAATCCATTTTCCCCTCTTCCCATCTGGACCACCCTGAGTTAGGATGTCTTTGACTACTAAATTAGGAACATAGGCTACTATATGAGAATATAAAATGTACACCCTGAAATCCTTGATAGCTTTGACCAAAGAAAAGGCATGTTTCTCCATTATGTTGTATTTTAAGGGGGCATCTCTTAGGGCCTTGCTAAAGAAAGCAATAGGTTGTTCATAGCCCTAGTCATTTTTCTGCAGTAAAACTACAACAATTGTGTGCTCAGAAGCAAAGGAAAATAAGATGAAATCTCTGTCAAATTTTGGACTGATCAAAATTGGTGTTGTAGTTAAGGCTAGTTTAATGTCTTCAAAGGATTTCTTAGCCTCAATAGTCCATTTTATGGTAGAATCTTTTTTCAACATATTGTTCAGTGATCTAATTAATTCGTCTAGATTAGAAATAAATCTTCTAAGAAAGTTAATTTTCTCTAAGAAAGCTTGTAATTCTCTAATGTTCCTTGGATGTTGAATCTGTAAAATGGCTTCTATTCTTGCAGGGTCTATTCGAATACCATCTTTTGAGATTATATGATCTAGTAACTTTTCTTCTTCTAACCCAAACAAAGACTTCTTGGCGTTTAAAGAAAATCCATATTTCCTACATTTAATAAAAACCTGCCTTAGATGATCCAAATGTTGGCTATCAGATTTTAAAAATACACTAATTTCATCTAGATATATTACAAGGAAATCATGAATTTCTTTGGCAAAGGCTATATCCATAGCCCTTTGGAAAGTGGCTCCTGCATTCATTAGTCCAAAAGGCATTTTCACATACATGAATGTGCCCCAAGGAGTAGTGAAGGCAGTTTTGGCTTGATCATCACAATGAACTAAGATCTAATTGTAACTAGAAAACCCATCCAATAATGAGATTCTGGTTGATCCAACTACTCTTTGCAAAATATGATCCATTTTGGGGAGAGGGTAATTGTCTTTGAGTGATGCTTTGTTGAGGTTCCTAAGGTCCACACATAGTCTAATCTCACCAGTTTTCTTCCTAGTTGGCACTAGGTTTGAAACCCAATCAGAAAATATGATTGGTGCAATTATCTTAGCATCATACATTCTCTAAATTTCCTTTTCAAGTGAAGGTAATAGGACAGGATTTACCCTTCTAAGTTTTTGTCTGAAAGGTTTTTGATTTTCTTTTATAGGGATTGTGTGTTGTATGATGTTGGTGTCATAGGATTTGAGGTCCTCATAACTCCAAGCAAAGACATCCTAAAATTATTTTAATAACTCAATGTATTTTACTCTTTTAGTGGAAGGTAATGATTTAGAAAGTTTGATCAATTTTGGATTTTCATCAGTGCCTATATTACACTCCTCCATATCAGATTTCAAAGGTTCCATTTTAGGCTTTCTAGGAACATCATTTGAATCAAACAAGTCTTCCAAAGGGGTTAATCCCTTAGGTAAGAAATTGTCTTTGAGATTGATTACTTCAGTGTCTTCATTAATTATCTCATCAATCTCAACTTGCTCTAGGTTTTCTACATCTGATTTTGTAAATTTAGTGGGATGAAATCTATCTATATCTTCACCTTCTATCTCATTTATCTCTATTTTATCTTTAGTGTTAGGATCTATTGATGTGTCAGTATCTATATTGCTATTTACAAATTCTTCTTCTGAAATTAAAAAGTTGTTTATTTGTTTGTCATCAGCAAATATTTGCCAGTTCTTCAAATTATCTGGAATTGCAAGTCTATGCCTAACTTCAGCAGTGTACTGATAGTTAGGTTGAAAGGGTAACTTGCAGGTGCTGGCAAACATTGCTAAACTATGAGCCTGCATATTATGTTTTCTAGGAATTACAGCAACCTTGGTTTCTAAGAAAGTGTTTAGTATTTCTACAATGGTTCCTCTGTAACAACTTAATCTAGGGCCTTTAGTCATATATACAGCATTAATTTGTTTTGTCACTAATTCAAAGTCTCCCATGACAGAAATTCTTATAGCTCCTAGATTCCTAACTAATTTAAGAACTAAAATTAGTGCTTCATACTCAGCCATATTGTTAGTACATTTAAAATTTAGTCTATATGCATGGCCTTCTGAGTGATCATTCTCTAGATTGTATATCCAAACTCCTGCTCCTGCTCCAAACTTATTGACTGACCCATCAAACTCAAGATGCCACAATATCTCATGTTCATAATTAGCATCATCTGTTTCCACCAACTTTTCCTTATCTCGACTACCTTGTTTAGTGGAAAGTTATAAAGTTTGGACAGTTTCCTCTTGTTTTGAAACTGCAATTTCTTCTGGTTCTATATCAACATTATCTAAAAGAGTTTATTATGTTTGATCAGTATTATACAGAATAAAAGAATCAATGTCTGAATGTACAGAGTAGATAGGAAAGTTTTGAGGCCGATCCTGGCTACTCACCATGTATTTCATTAAAGTTTCTCGGTACAGCTTCTTGGGTTGTCCAAAAATAGAAATTGTCGCATATGACATATTAAGTTGTAGAGATCCCTGAAGTTTGGCTCCCCGTGATCTGGATAATAGCATGCCATACTTCGGTGGGATGTCAGCAACCACAATATCCATAAGGATGCTCTTGGCAGGATATTGAACTAAGGTAACACAGAGGTCTTTAATCAACCCCAAACACTTTACTTGACTTGAGTCAAATGAAAATAAGTCCTTTTAAGGCATTGTAATGTCTAGGTTCAATTTTTCCATTACTAATTTAGGCATTAAGTTGTGGGAGGCCCCAGAATCCAACATTGCATTATGAATAATTTTGTCATGGATGCTAAGGCTAATGTAGAAAGGTGGTATTCCTCCTTCTAGTGGTTTGTCATTGACATCTGGACCAAATATAAGTTCAGGTTGGTCATCAAACAAGTTAACAGAGTCCTCATTTTCAGCAATGTTCAGAGTTTGGTTTATCTGTGTTTTGTAGGTTTCATTCTTGATTAACTCTGTCAAAGGGACTGAAATATTTAGTTTAGCTACCTCTGCTCCCAAATTGAATGGAAAAGGGGCTTTCTCTGTTTGAGGGTTTTGAGTTTTCACAGTAGGAATTTGAGCGGGATGGTCTTCTTTTCCTTTATTGGGGACCTCTTTTTGTGAATTTTCCAATCTAGTGTTTTGAGGTGTGTCCACTAGCTTTTTAGGGGGTAATTGAAGTAGAGGGTTGATCATCAAAAGGTTGATTAGGGGTTATATCTTTAATGGTAGGGCCAGAAGGATTTTGGTTTTGTCCAGGGAGAATCTGGAGGATTTTAGAAACCGGGGCTTCTTTGATTTTCTTTGGTTGATTTGGCACTATTTTCTTGGTTTGGTCAGGGATATCAGAATTCTTTTTACTCCTTAGGTTATATTGTTTATGCACTTCAAAGATGGCAGAATCATAACCTTGTTTATAATCAAATGACTCTCTAGACTGGATTTGCAACTGCTGTAGCATATGAAATTCCTGATCATCTTGGGTCAGAAAAGCAACACCTTCATAATCTAATCCCATTAGGTTAATCTATGTGTCTTGTCTCGGGCCTTTAGAGTGGGATGTTTCTGCATAATTTTCTTGGAAAGGGGGCCTAATGTTCTGATCAGGTCCATTTTTCCCAGTGTTTTGGTTTTGGTTTTGGTTTTTCCTAAAGTTTGGGTTTCTAACTGGAGGTGCCTGTTGATTATCCCACTGGGGTTTCCTCTCTATATTCTCTATTCTATCCATTAACTTTTCCATGCCTTTCGCTAAGCTATCTATCTTAATGTCAGAGGGTGAAGGCTCGTCTTTAGTTGATCCTCTTCTTTCATTCGTAACTCTAGCTCTATTAGCTAATAAATTAGCCTCTACGCTTACTGCTACACTTTGCATATCTTCTAGGGTTGGGGGGTTTCTTTCCTTGAGCTGGAATGCCATGTCTGTGTCAAAACTATTAGGGAACTTTATTAATGCTAAGTCAGGTGGGGGTCTAAGATTAACTGGAATTGCATTGTATATATTGTTAAATCTGGTGCAGTAATATTGAACAGTCTCATAGGGTCCTCTCTTAATATTTTCATATTCTGAAAGGATCTGTAGAGGATTCTTTTTCTTTTCCCATCTATTCAAAAATTGCTGCTGAAATACTTCTAAACTATCAATACTATTATCAAGTAGTAATTTAAACCATTTCCTAACATCACCAGCCAAAGTCTAAGCAAATAATCGCATTTGGACAACCACAATATCAATTTCATGAAGTTCAAAGTAGTATGTTATCTTATTAACATGGTGTTGTGCAATGTAGTGTCCTATGCCATCAAATTGGACGATGTTACTCTTGTAGTCTGCTGGCATGGCACCAAGTGGATCAGGTAAGACAAGGGGAGCATATCTATTTGCCATGGCTATAAGTTGGGAAGGGCTAAAATGTGGGGTTGAGGCATTAGAAGATGATGCAGTAGTGGAGGATGAACTAGGACTAGTAGGTGGTAAGGGAGTGGGATATGATAGGTTGGTAAGGGAGTGAGGGTATGAATGGAGGTGGGGAATGGGCTTCAGATGTTGAAGGGAAGAGTGGTGAACTAAGAGTAGTGGACAATTGTTCAGAAATATCAGGGATCTTAGCAGTACTAAGGGATGATTGTGTTGAACTTAGAAGGTACTCATCAATTTATTTGTTGGCTTTTTGGACTTCAAGGTCTGCAATAAACTCTGGATCTATGACAGTGTCACAAATTTCACTTTCAGACTTTGATTTAAATAATGACAAATCAAATTTCTCATCAAAGGGAAGATCTCCTAAAAAAAACCATTCATCGGGGCATGAATTAGCTTTAACTAAGGGTGTTTGACTAGTTGAATTTTCTTTTGTTTTGGATTTTATTGAAATCGGGTTGGGATTATCAAATACTAGGGGAGGGTTTGGATCTAGTTTAGCCCTAGTATAATGAGTTCTCCTGGAAGCCAGAATTTCAGAATTTTTTAAATTGTTTTCTTTTTGTGAGAAATAACTTCTAATAAATTACTTTAAGAGGCTCAAAATACAGAATTAAAAAATTCTTAAAGATTTATTAGGACTGAGGGTTTTCCCCAATATGGTCGCCACTATGTTAACACTCAGTATTTTTCCCTAGAAGTTATCAGAAGAATGAAAAGGCTGAGGTAACTACAAACCAATCTTTTAATTATAGACTCTAGCCAACCTATGACTCAGAGAGGGCTCTCTCTATATGTTTTAGCTTTGTTTGCTGAGATTTTAGACTAGTTCTTAAAGTTCATGGGGGTTTTGGATTTGTATTTGAAGTTCGATGGTGGAATCCTTAAAAAGATGGATAAAATGGTGTCTCTGGCTATTGGGCTATGGAGTCAAAGAAGGGAAGAAGAACTGGGATTAAATCATTAAAGGGAGTGTTCAATGGGCAAGCTAACAGAGTGAAACACAGGTTTTCAGGTCAAATGGGTGAAATGATCTTAACCAGGGTGAGAGGGAACTTAAGAATCCTCAAACTGGGACTAAAATGAGGAACAGAAGATGATCATGAGCAAAGGGCAGTTAAGAATCCTTTACTATATACCAGAGCGGAACTACCTGAGTTAAGGAGCAATCAAGAATTCCTTAACTTAGACAATTTTAGCAGAAAACATACAAAATGCCTAATAGTCAAAATAGAGTGCAGTGAAGCAAGTTCTGAGATATCATTCCATATTAAAGCATTTAGATTTCAGATACATTCAAAGTTATGGAAAAAAATTTAAAAAAATGACAACACAAAAGAATATACTTGTCTGTATTTCGCACTACACATGAATCCAGTGAAATGTCTTTGCTTTATTCAATAATCCAGCTTGTTGGTCCAATAGTGATACAATAGCTTACAGTCTTTGATCAAGAAAACTATATAAATATCTAAGAATCCACGCTACATACTTCAAATTTTGAAGTAATTATACAAAAAATCATTACAAAATATCTCAAAATAACTTGAGATTTAATCTAGGAAATACAAATATCTTCCTACAACAAGATAGAGACAGCTAATGAACTGTTTCATGTTGTCCCTTTTATTAAGGTTGTGCTAGCCTTTTTTGTTGAAGTGTAGCCTTTTAACCTGGCTTGCAGTTGTGGAATTTCATGCTAGAGTCTGGTTTACTTTCATCTTTCAACTGATACTCTTTAACTTTGATACTCTTTGATGGGGGAGAGGAGGGGAATGGAGGCGGCCCCTTCTCTGCTACCCCCCTTCTCTTTACCCACTGTACTACCTTAGACCACTTGATTAATGAATGCTTTGGGAGGCAGGCATGAAAAGCAAGATTTGATGGGGGCCCGATCTGAAAGGCAAGTCATAAGGCAGAGTTACGAGCATGAAGGGAGAGGAAAGATGAGAACTTGTAAGTCGTTGTAGCTTGATGGGGCACTTCAAAAGTGCTTGGGGAGACATGGGGAACTGCCCTTCCAATTTATTGCGAGCCAACCAATTCATTACCATAGACTTCCCGCAGATGTAGAGGGCAACCTTGCCCTCAGAAGCGCAAGCCCTCCGGACCTTGAACTGCGTTACCAAGAGGGTGATCTGAAAGGTATAACCTTCCCCTCGCCAGTAGAACCTTGCGGAATTCACCTTACTTCATCTTATCTTACTCCACTCCTAGTCATTTCCAGGGGGTAAGTGCCATACAAGAATTGGTCAGCCTGAGCTTTCTCCCCTTCAAAGAAAGGCCCCCTTGCCCGGTGCGGACAAGCGACTACGTTCCTCTCCCGTTGGTTGAGAGTTCAGCAGGCTCACCATTCAAAGAAAGGCCCCCTTGCCCGGTTTACCTTGCTGCCTTCATTTTCACTGTATAGTAAATTTCTGCTGTAAATTTATCACAGTAAATCTGTCATTTTCTCCCACCATTCTGCATCTGGTAATTTCACATTCACTGTTCTTCTGAAGATTTCATCAACCTCGGTATACATTGCAAAATTTGGCTTGGTGAGGAACAAATGTTTTACCTAATTCTCAAGGAAAAACAAGTTTTCAAAGGTGTCATATAATACTTTGCCTATTGGCAGGGCTTTTATGGATGAAGAATTGGCTTGTTCCTTAGCCAATTTTCTGAGTCTATCACCGTAGTCTAACTGTGTCATTAGTTTATCATTGATGACCATAGGACTAGGCAAACCTTTCTCCCTCAAAATCTGGAATTTAGCCATGAACCTATCAATCGCTACCTGCATATTGTGGTACTTTTCTTCCAAATTAAAAATAAGGCTCCTTTTGGAAAGGACCTTCCTTATTTCTAAAATGGCAGCAGTCCTATCTTCTATATTTAGCTCTTAGAACTCATATCTGTTCTTGTTGTTGAGGAAGTGGATGAGTCTATTTGCATCCTTTGGCTTATTTCCCAACTCTTCCTTCACTTTCTGGATAGCTTCTATAGCTATCTTTAGCAACTCTGTTTGTTCAAAAATTACTTGGATTGATGGCCAAATATCATTGACAAAGTCAATGATATTGGCCCATAGAATTTCTTTGGTTTGTCCAAGTGGTTTCTCTAGTGTTAAATCCTTCTCTAGGATTTTGATCCTCTCACCCATTCTCTGGACCCTTTGTGTTTCTTCTTTCTATTTCAATTGGGCAAGTCTGCACTCTATTTCCAAACTTGCAACCTTTTCTTAACTTGTTCATTTCAATAGCCTGGATAGACATCTCTTCCATGGCTTTGACAAGTTCTACTGCTTTCTCTCCTGATGCACCTGCTGCTGATGTAGACTCTGTTGTTGCTAGCAAGGTTGTTGCAAGTGGAGCTGTAGGTGCCAAAGATGTTGCTAGTGTGGATGGCACTGCTGTGGAGATTGTGGAGATAACATTTGTTGAAGAGGTGGCCACATCTGCCTGTTTTAATTATATCAAAGCATCCAATTCCTTTTCAGCCTCTTTAAGTTGGTCATTCAATTTCAAGACCAAGTCCATTAGTTCTTCATGCCCCTTCTAGAATTCTAGGACTTCCAGTGTTTGTGGATGTTGTAGCTGAGGTATTTTTAGTTGTTTCTTCAATGTAGCTATGTCATCATTCTTCTTTTTGATAAGTTATTTTGTAGCTTTTATATCCTTGGGATCGTGTCCCAATTCAATTAATAAGTCCTCTAAGGACTTGATCCTTGTGTCCTTGGCTTGTGAGGAGGCCATCTCCAACTGGAATTGTGCTGAGATGTTGTTAAGGTAGTTTTGTAGCTGATGGGCAGCTATGGCTTTACTTGTCAGGGTGGAGTATATCATCTCTCCAGCTTGTTTGTGTAGCTCAATCTGGTCTATGGGATGGATATCCCTTGCCAAGACTTCGAAATCTACCCTTTTGAAATCTGATGTTGTTTTTGGCTGCTGGGTTGTCGACTTCATAAAGGTCATCTGCAACGTCCCCTCTTTAATGTCAAAGGCTAACATTAGCCGTGTTTGATTGGTAGGAGTTAGCTTCAGATATTGTGCATATGTTTGGGCCTTGAGCCTCTCATTTCTAGCCTTGATTTCAATATACCTTTCCTTGATATCTTGGTATTTGTCAGCTAGAATTTTGAAAGAACACACTTCAACACTCAGCTGCCATTCCAACAACTGATTTTGTGATGTGGAAGGCTTTTACATGCCTCCAGATGGAGTGGTAGGCCTACTTCTTTCTGTTCCTGTATTAGTGACTTCAGCTGAGTCTTCAGTAAACTCTTGCTTAGAGGCTGGATTAGCCTTTGCCTCTTGTTTGATTCTTGCTGCAAATCAGAGGTGGCCATTCCTGAAGTGGAAGGCCCTTCTCTGTTTCTTTTTGGGATCTTCTCCTCATTCTTAGGAGTTTGCATGACTGGAGGGGTGCTAATAGTAGTCTCTGGTTCTCCTGGCACCTGCAGAAAAGAGTTGTCATCAAGCTTCTTTTCTAAATCAATAAGAGCATCTCAACATCTACTCTGGTGTTGTCCTGGTCTACTAGGGTACCCTCCACCCATTTGGTCTAATTTGCATAAGCTTCTATCTCAAGTATGGGATGGTGAATGAAAGGTCATAGCTTGAACTTTTGTCTCCTCTTTGTGATGAATTCTAAAGGATCATATCTCCAGAAAAAACTTCTTTGGAACTTCATATTCTGTAATATCAAGTCTGCCTCTTGGCCAGCATCTCTAGAGTTGCATATGAAGGGGCCTAGTTAGTCTTTTATTTTGAAATTGGCCTTCTTCTTGGCACTGACAAAGTTTATTTCATCTGTGTTGATAATTTTCCTATAGTACTCTAATGAAAACAACCTCATTGGGAGGTATCTTGGTAGCTTGTATGGTGCCAGCATGCAACCATAAATCTTGATTTCTGTATAGTTCTAGTAAAGGTACCAGTCACCAACTTTGGTCTGTTTAGATAATTGGAGGACTCTCTTTATTTCTAGACTGATTCTTGGAGGAGGGCTTCCAGTCAACATTGTCATGACTGGGTGTACAAATAAATCAATAAAATCGGAGTAAGAGTACGGAGACTGGTATTGGTGGATCAATGGGGTCCAAAAAATGACTGACCTAGGCTGACCCTTGGTGTCAAGCTTTTGAAGGGTGAATGGGAACTTCTCTGATTGATAATATAAGAACATATGGTATAAAACTGAGGAGTACTTGAAAACCCTTTCATTGCCCATTCTTGTGAACTGCTCATGCATTCTGTCAGCTATGAATGTGGAAAAGTCATAAATGGTTGCATGAGGTTGTCATGGGGTATAGATTGACATGAAAGCCATGATAATTTCATGAATGTACTCACTTGTGGAGTAACCCAAAACACAAGATATCATGGCTACAATATTTCGGCCCCAAGGGGAAAATATAGCTGCTACATATGGAGGGGGGTCTTTAGGGATGTGCTTCTCTTCTATGATGAAGGTTTGGAGTAATTGGGCCAATTTTGCAGACTCACTGAGTTTGGGATATAAGTCCAATAGGTCTCCAATTGAGAGGGGAGTTAGGTTTGGCCCAGGTTGGAGTTGCAGCATCTCATTGATGGACTCAGCAGTGATGGTGTAAAGGACCTTCTGGTCATGAGACATGATGGTTCTGTGACTGGGGACATAGCAAGCATAGCACATATGTACAATTTCAGGAAAAATTTGGACTTGGGGGAACTGGTACTTGGGCAAATTTGACTCCCAATGGCCAATTTCATCAGCATGGCTCAGTAACTTGTCCCTACTTTGGCAATGTACTTTGAGCAGGAGCTCTATTACAGTGGTATCTTTTATCTGGAAGTCTCTTTCAGCCAGGGGAAGGTGATCTAGGTCTAAATGAGGTGTAGTGATAGGCCTCACGTCCATCACAATTGGGGCAGCCATACTCAGTTCTTGTGGATTTGAGTGTGGGGAGGAATTCAAAGTTTTTAGGGCAATGGAGGATTTGTAGTTTGTTTATGGTTTATAGTGTTAAAACTTAGGTAAATTTAATCTTTTTACTTAGCTAACAGTGTCGAGAGGGTGAATTGACTTGGAATTTTGACAATGGAGTTAGAATTCCACGATTAAATACCTAGAAGTTGGGCGAACTTGACTATAAATGGGTGGTTGAAGGCAGCTGGAGAGTTTCGTATAGTACTGGTATGGACTGGTGAATGAGTTGGACTATCTGCAGCTTTTGTGGAGCGATGGCAGAGGTTTGTGAGCAATTTGGGTGTTTGCAGTGGTCGCAATGATTGTCTGAGCTCTCAAAGGCAAAATGCATGAAAAAAGTGAAAATAGGGGTAAACGAGCTTTTATAGGGAAAACAGTTAATTTTGGCGGGTTTCACTATGTGATGAACAGTGACAGTTTTCGATTAAAAGGGGGCAGTGGTTTTGGGAGAGCCATCGCACCGTTTTTGTTGTGTGGTTGGTATTCGGGAGGGGTCGCCCGATTCCATTCAGCGCTTGACACGTAGTGTCGAGGACCAGGGGGAAAACCGCCTTATCGGGGGGGTAAAGGGCAGATGTCGGGCCGGCCCGATATGCTTGTGGAGTGTTGGATGTGGAGCAAGGACGACCGACGATGATCAAGAGATGGGAATTGCTCGGGGTGAATGATGTGATTTGATCGGAGGCCCATGAAATTAATCATCGGTAGTATGAGATTAATTTAGAGCTTAATCTCATCGGAGAATTTTTAACACAGGATTAAGGATTGAGGGTAGGTTTTTTTTTTTTTTTTTGAGATAAGGGGTACTAACATAGTTTATAAAATAAACTAAGGGGTGGGGTTATTTTATATAATATACGGGGTAGTGGGTTTTTTAGGGAATTTTAGATATTTAATTAAAAAAGTTAAAATGAAGTGAAATGAGCAGAAGGGGCATTGTGCCTAGGTGTATGAAATGTTGTGTATTTTGCATATACCTAGTACTTAGGATAAATGTATTTTATGGGTTTTTTGTACATAAAACATGTTTATAAAGGGGTTTTCCTAGGCAAAAGAACTTAACCTTAGGAAAAGGGGTTTTGTGAGGGGAATGAACGAATTATGATGAAATTTAACACCTTTCCTTCTTAATTCATCAAGCTGAGGGTCCAATCCCACCAGAAGTCAGAGAAATGCTCTAAGCCTTTTTTACTTAAAAACTACGGGTATTAATATTGTTTTTATGGAAGGGGAGTTAGTGAGTGTCATGGGGGTTAAAATGAATGAGGGGATGTTAAGTAAACCAAATTGTGAACCATTGCCTTTGTTTTGTTTACCACTTATGCATATTTAAATGATGCATTTGGAATAATGACATAAGTACTTGTTGTATCCAATGACATGATGTTTCTCCAACCTTTCTACTACTTACCCACTTACTCATCCTACCATTTTTTCTTCACTTTGTTTGGGTGCATTTAGGCTAGCGAACACTTATCAATCATTTCTTTTCTTTACAAAATAAACTATCTAAGTCTAACACTATATCCTCCAAGGGCTCAGACTACCTATCTAATGATCTGCCAAGATTACACTGTTTGGTTAGATTTATTCACTACCTATGAAACATAAAATTCAAAGCATGAAATAGCCAAGTTTAAACATTTTTATTATTCATGGATTGTGGCATAAGTAACAAGCTGCACACAATCATTTATTATGCATAAAAAGTAAATAGTAGTGGCATTTTGACTTGCACACTTTCCTGGTCTCTTTTTGTCTTTTGGGGTTCATACATTTCATTTTTTTTTACTTATTTTCATTATTTTTGTCCTTTGATTCTTCTTTTAGGACATACCCTCTTTACATTTTTTAATTTTTTTAATATGGAAAACATTTGCAGAAAGCAAAGGTATGTACAATATTACAAGGCTTAACATTAGTCAATCAAAATTATGATTCCTATTGGCATAGGAACCTAACACTTCCAATCAGTCCATCCCTATTACAATGTCATATGAGCCTAAGGGTAGTATGTTTAAATTAACGGTAGTCTCATTCCCATTGAGTATGACTAGGAATTCCTTTACCCAACTAGCAAATTTTTTTGTGCCAATAACTAATTGAAATAGCTAGGAAATTTTACATTTTTCATCCTCTAATTTATATTTTTTTTTATGACCTAGGGCTAACATAATTGAAGCTAGCACCAGGGTCTGTTAATACAGAAAAATATCAGCTAAAGATAGTACCTTCTGTCTCCACCATGGGCACTTGATGCTCTTCTTAGCATTATTACAATGATGCATTGATACATAGAATGTTCCTGACCACATTGTGGATAGTGGAGGTCTCTTGGATATTTTGTATGTGTTGTACCAATCTTGTGTTATAGGGTCGGTTTTATAGTAGGTGAGATTCACTGCAACCCCAACACTTTAAAGGCTCTTTATCTTTTCCAGTAAATCATTTATTAAATTCAATTTGTGTACACCCAATTTGAGATTGAATTTTAGATCTTTGGGACTCGCTATTATTTTTATTGAAGCTTTGATTTTGATTCCCCTTACTATATTGTTCAAACTGTCCAATTTTACATGCTTTGCCTCCTTGAGAAAATCGATCCTTCTTTTTGTTAGGCTAGGATTTCAAATTCTTATTTCTTTGTTTAGTTTATTGGTAACAAATTCTTTCTTTTCTGATAACCTTATACATGGTTTTTGGGTTCTCATATTCGATTAACTCCTTAAAAGAGAGTAAGAAACAATTTATAAAACATTGTATTTTCACTTTTTTTCCCATATGTAGGGCACATGTTGTAATAGGTGAGTGAATTTGGTCACCAACTCATCGATAAACATATGTCCCAGTTTTAAATCATGGAATTTGTTAGCCTTATCATCAAAATAATGCCAAGTTAAATACTTTTCTTTAAGTAATCGCTCAAACTCCTCCCAATTAACCTCCATCTCTTCTAATCAATGAATTGTTCTAACCCCTTCCTAGCAAAGGGAATATTTTCGCTATAATTGGTAGGTAGCTAACTTGGCTTTCAATTCAATAGAATAGTCGTAAACTTGAAACTATCTATTTATATTCAGCAACCATGCTTCTACTAATTTCTTAGATTCCCAATCATTTATTGGGGGTCTCATCTTTTTAAATTCTCCTTGTAACTCCATTTTGGGATTTTTTTCTAGGCTTAGAATGTAATTTTGATGAGGTATGCCCCTCCTCTCCATAATTTTCTTCCTTACTTTCAACCATCAACCATCTCTTCTGATGTTTTCCATTTTGATGTCTCTCATTTGTCTTCTTCCTCTCTTATTGTTTCTATCATCTTAGGATTTGACTTGTTTGTCAATTTTTTTATCAACTACTCCTATTGTGCACTTTCTTTCAACAATTTTTCATGTCTGACACGAAGATACCCTAATTATGTTTGTAGATCTTTCATCATATTTAATAATTCTCTAGTAGATAATTGTGCCTATTAGCTCAAATGCACACAAATTTCTTTCTCTTCTATATGAGCGTCTATGTGAGATTTTGCCATTATACTTCACTTATATCTACTCTTTGATGTATTCTTTGTAAGACCAACCATTCATTATTAAATAAAGTCATGGTTGGTACAAAGGTTTAAGTATTTGAACTTGGATCAGATACAACATGTGGCATGCCTTATATTTTAGACATTAAATCATGTTAATTGTCACAAAGTTATACAATGTATTTTTTTCTTATAATAATAACAATAATAAATGGAATAAATTCTATCTATAATATATTTATTGGCATCTCTTTCTCTTATAAATACATTAGCATACGCAATATCTTGCTTAAATTTCATTTCTTATTGTTGCTCCAATGATCATGTGCTCTCTTGCATTATACTTCTCAGCTTTTACTTCCAATATCACAATTTTTTTTGTTTAATTATACTTGATTTCTTTATCTCCTTTTGTTCAACTGCATGGCTATAATATGTTAAATTAGCGGTTTGTGCCCCTTACCAAATGACCAAGGGTGTAATTAATTTGGATACAACTATATATATATTCCACCATATATTCTCATAGTAATAATGTTTGCTCCAATGATCATGTGCTCTCTTGCATTATACTTCTCAGATTTTAGTTCCAATATCACAAAAATAATTGTTTAATTATACTTGATTTCTTTATCTCCTTTTGTTCAACTCCATGGCTATAATATGTTAAATTAGTGGTTTTTACCCCCCTTACCAAATGATCAAGGGTGTAATTAATTTGGATACAACTATATATATATATATATATGGATATGGTCATAGTAATTATGTTTTCTCTCCAATCCTCACCTGTCAAAATGCGGGTAATTTTTCTAACGTATCAATTCTGTATTAATGTGCCACTACTTATATTCGTTCTCGTGACCTCAATGACATACAACTTGGTTATATGCATGATTTCCTTGTTCGACAGCCTCATATTTGTTATTATATGTTCTCCAGTATGGTATTTTCAAGCCATGCCATAATTGTATTAACTAGTCCTCGTGGAAATCCTTAACTATAAGCCATCCTTCATGTGGCTTGAATAACACCTACAGAAAGAGCCAACAATTGGTTGGAACCCTAACCAGTTGTCATACTTCAAAGATGGATATTTAGATGGGATTGATTAATGGTGGTGATTATTTCGTAGGAAGTTAGGGTAATGACCTACCCTGCCTTCACCCAACAATCCCATTTTCCATTTTGCTAAGTCGTGAGTCAAGCTCTGCAATTCATATGATTATTTTCATAGCAGCACTACTACACCAAGGGCACTTTTAAGACATTTTTTTAAGACAAAATAAATCTTTTGTCTTAAAAAGTCACTTTTTATTTTAATTATTTTACATTAAAATTTAATATCAATTGAATTGTCTTAAATATAAAATTTAAGACAAAAAGAGTGTAAGACAAAATTACTTTAAGAAAAAAACAAATTAAGACAAATATATTTTAAGACACAATTTTAAATTTAAGACAAAAACAATTTAAGAAAAAAATTATTTTAAGACAAAACTTTATATTTAAGACAAAAACAGTTTAAGACAAAATTATATTAAGACAAAACTTTATATTTAAAACAAAAACTTTTGGCACATGAGGTGCACGGTGTAATGGTAGGGGCGGATGGCTGTAGCACCCCCCACCCAGGTTCAAGTCCTGCTGCGGCAGGTGTATGATGTTGTAAGTTGGAAAATGTTGTAAGTTGGAAAAATGTAAAGGTCCCGCACTAGCCTACAAAAAAAAAAAAAAAAAACAAACAAAAACTTTTGAGACAAAAATATTTTAAGCCAGCTTTATATTTAAGACAATGGCCACTTAAGATTAAACACATTTAAGACAATTAACAATTAAGACAAAAACATATCAATTTAAGAAAATATTATCTAACAACTACGAAATTGACTCTCAGAGTGCACCCTAAGTCCGCCATCTTGTAGGCTACTACTGTATCGCTCCTATACCAATGCTTCTATTTCAATTTCCATTCACGTTATCTTATATAAAGACAACGACTTGTTTGACTCTTCATTTTGTGGGGGTAGCTGACTGTGAAGAACGCCAAAAAAAAATCGTGGCAAGATTTCCCACACATTAATTACTCTTTTGTCCCTTCGATCTCTGTTGATACGATTAGAGACAACTTGTATGTCGTTGCATTCGACACTACTACATGGAGGGGAATTTTAAGACAAAATAAATCTTTTGTCTTAAAATTTTCAATATGAGGCGCTAGTAAAAAAGGTAAAGGATTAGGGGTTCGTATTTACGCTATTGATGGGTTCTTCAGGAAGTAGAGCAATGGAGGCTGACAAAAACTGATGGGATTTAGGGCGATGGAGGCCGACAACGGGGGTGTGCATCGTGAGAGGAGTGATGGAGGCACTTTCGATGAATGTGGATAGGTGGTAACATAGTTGGAGTACTTTTCAGGGTCTCCATCGATTGTGTTTTAATATGTTTTTTTTACTGTTTTATTTATTTTGAACGCTACTTATATCCATTGGTTGTTTTTATTAGCACATTGTTGTGCTGGATTGGCAACATGGATTAGATTCACTTGAAGGATTGTTGAAAAATGTAGCAAGAAATTCTCAATTTGATTTTTCCTTGATTAAATTGAGAAAATATGAATTTCCACATCAACACACAACTTGGATGCAATTAACTTCTATGACATGGCTTGTATCACCCATTTTACTCAATAAATTCGAGGTGGAGGAGTTAGAGTTCAGTTAAGCATGTGTGATTGCTAATTTGTAGCAATTAAAGTCAATTATCTCAAGTTGTTTTCAGTTAAACTAGTTCTAACTGTTGGAGGAACTAGTGGAAGGCCAGTTGTGTAGTGGGACTTCAGTCAAATGTAGTGATCATCTAGTTATTTGATCAATCAGCCCAAAATAGCTAGTGCATGCAAATAATTTGAGTTCCCTAGCTATGGTGGAGATTCTAAGGAAGTGTAACATTAGTTGTAGACTAGTCTTGAGCATACAGGTGTTGCATGCAGTCACATGATCAACCTTAGGAATTGCGCAATCCATTTTGGAAAAATTCCTAAATAATAAGGGCCTAATTTCTCAAGGAATTTCCCAAGGAAATAGGGGCTCAAGCAGAGGCAGGAATTGACGAAGTTTGGGTTTGAGCTTCTTAGTGAGCAGAGAGATAGGTTATTCACTTACAGGTTGTGCACAGTTGAGTAAAGCAATTGTAATACATCTATATTCATCAGATTGATGCAAGAAGTCATTAGAGTTTTTAGCAGATTGCTTTCCCCAGGAAAAATATTGTGTGCATGTGTTTTATTTCTTATTGCATGCCTGAATTTTTTGTTCTTTTTCTTCCACAGAAAAATCGAACCTTCTATTGATATAAGAGGGTTACATAGCATATGCAGTTCATTGTCTTTTCCCTTTTTTCAGAGAAAACCATAAGCGGTTGTTTGTAGGAAATTTCTGAAATTCCACCCTACAGCCCTGTCAAAACCGATCTATAATATAACAAAAAAACTGTGGTGTACCCTACCCCCGGCTTCCATATAGGAAAACAGCCGAAAACGGAGTAGACGGAAGCCCACAACAGTAAAAAAAACCAACGAGTAGACATTATGCTGGCAGTAAAGTTTTAATATCAAGTACAGACAGGTGCTCAGGCCTCCATTATGAGGAAAACAACGCTCGGTCCCATTGCAGTTTGTACATATACATAAGAGTTTTTTAGAGCAAATTATACAAGAAAAAAAACCTAAGGACTAGAAGGAAAGAAGAGTTGTTGGCTGCTCCCGAATTATGCAAAAACAGGAGGATCAAGTCCCCTTGCCACCCCATCGACCACTTATTCTACTAACCATGTGCCCAAAACTTGCTCAGTGCCTTTTTTAGAAAGGTTGTCTGCTTCTGTGTTTCTTTCCCTGTAAATGTGACAAATTTTTAGCTCAGAAAAACAACTTTTAAGACGAATAATTTCAGCAAGCATGGGAGTTAAAAGAAAATTCCTGCAAAGATGCATTCCATTGGCCCACTTGATTGAATTCAGAGAGTCCCCAAATATCTGAGCCTCCCGCTCATTGTGCAAAGAGAGCCAACAAAGAAGCAAATGTAAAGCTTTGAGCTCAGCAAAATTATTTGTTCCGGTACCAAGTCCAATGGAGGCTTTGAGGATGTTCCCCGAGGGAAAGTGTATGACCAGACCAACGCCACAATTCTTGTTTATATCTGAGGCTCCATCGAAATAAGCCCATGGGATAGAACCCTTTATTTCTTCTGCCTAAATAGGCCTGATGCTCTGAGAATTGGATGGGAGTGGTATGCTTTCCTATATGGCCACTCCTTCAGCTGCTAATCTGGCAATGGGGAAGAAGGTGTCTTTGAAAATCCGGTGATTTCTGGCTAGCCAAATTCCCCAAACAACCAACAGGGGCAGCGCTCTGACTTTATCATTGGGAGCCTGCTGCCACCAATTATTCCAAGCCTCAGGTACCTCCCAACAGAAGGGAACCTTAGTCACTCTTAACATTTCATTCCAGAGGCTTTTAGAGAAAGGACAGGCAAGGAAGATATGCTGGAGGGTTTCCTCGCTCTCCTTACACAAGGAACACCACCCAGGACCCATTTTCCCCCTTTTTTGGAGAAAATCCCAAGTAGGTACTTTCTTTTGAAGAACACACCAGAAAAACAGCCGAGTCTTTGTTGGCCCTTTCAATTTCCACAATGGCTTGGCCCACCAGTTTGGCTCCTCCCACCCCTTTTGAGACATTAGCCAATCATATCCCTTCTTTAGAGAGTAGAAGCCAGTTTGAGAGTGCACCCATCTCAACTCGTCTGGCTCATTTGAAATACGAATATGAGAGTTCAGCAAACCTGCGCGAAAGGCCCCCCATTCATCATGGCATCTTTCATCTAGAGCAAGAGCCTCCCCTGAAAACCACTCCTGCCGCCAGATAGATGAGTTTTCATTATCAGCAATTTGACTAAGAGAGAAGAGACCTCTGTTGTTTAGGTGTTCGAGCAGATCGCTTGAGAGGGAAAAGGTGTCTGAGCAGCCCACCCACGGGTCCCTGCCTAGCCTTACTGATCTACCGTCACCCACTTTCCATGCCAAACCTTTTTCAATAATCTGTACAGCTGCCACCAAAGCTTTCCAAACCACAAAGGAGTTCTTTGATGATTTGATAAGATGTTTGATCCATTCCAGAGGCGAGACTGGGTCAATATACTTTCTTCTAGTGACAACAGTCAAAAGATTGTCTGAAACAATCAGCCCCCACGCTAGTTTAGCAGCTAATGACTGAGAGAAAGGAAACAAGTCCTTAATCCCCCATCCACCCCATCTTTTTGGTCTGACAATTTTATCCCAAGCAACCCAAGGAGAGACATGATCCTTCTTCTGGCCAGCCCATAAGAATCTGCTACAAATTTTATTTATTTTCAGCAGAATGCATTTTTGCACCCAAATGAGACTAGCCCAGTAAACTGGAATATCCAACACCACAGATTTAATCAAAACTAGCCAGCCTGCCCTTGACAGCCATTTAAAACTCCAATGTTTCATTTTGTCCTCAATTTTCGCCAAGAGCCAAATCCAGTCTTGAGCCCTGTAGGAGTCAGCCTTAAGCATAAACCCGAGATATTTGAAAAGATCCTGAAGGGACTTTGCTTCAAACAATAGTAACTCTTTTACTCTGTTTACTTCGAGAGTTGAGAGTCCTGCTGTAGTGATGGAAGATTTCTATTCATTTATGACCAGACCCGTGGCTTTTAAAAAAAGGTCTAAAAGCCTTTTAAGACAACAGTAGTCCTCCCGACTCCCATCACTAAAAATTAGAATATCATCAACAAAAATAAGGTGGGTCACCCAGAGATTAAGCCCAACTTCTATCCCTTTCATATCACCCTGTCTCTTCCCCGCTTTGATCATTAAACTTAAACATTCTGCTGTTAGCAGGAACAGCAGGGGGGGAGAGGGCATCCCTGGCGTAGGCCCCTTTATGGGTTGAAGAAGTCCGAAGCAGCACAATTAATCAGAACTGCAATCGAAGTCAAGGTAATACACACCATGATCCATCTTACAAAGTCATACCTGAACCCAAGATGAGTTAGGAGAAGCCTTAGATACATCCAACTGATTCTGTCATAGGCCTTAGAGAGATCAATTTTGATGATGGCCCCTTTTTTCTGACTTCTTTTAAGGTTGTGGAGGGTTTCCTGGGCAACACCAACAGCCTCGTGAATTTGTCTCCCATCCAGGAAACCGAACTGTTCCACAGAAATGTTTTTGGAGAGGAAAGGTTTCAGCCTGGAGGTAACAATCTTAGCAATAACCTTGTATAAGCCTAAATTTTTTGTTCTAAATTGTGAATTAACTTCCATAGAGCAGTAAAGTAGGTTTGTGTCTTGTGATTTTGAAAAAACTTCATGAGAAGTTGCAAATCTACACCATACTTTCTACATCGTATCATAGCAGGATTCACATTAGAGCAATAATTTCAAACTTGTTTCTTAGGAGGTTTGAATTTGAAGTCTAGTGTAGCAAGATCTCGTAAGAGTTGAGAAGATGACCTTCAATGGGCTGAGGCTAGAGTGTGCCTTGGAAGGCACTTTAATTTCATTGAATGGAAGGATCACATGGAGGAGGTATTCAATGACAATGGATTGCTAGAATACATTAAGAGAGATGTTAAAAAGGCATCAGAATATGATGCCCAAAACCTTTCTCACTGGAATAAAGATGTAGCCAAGGTCTGGAGAATAATATTAGAGGGAGTACGGGACCACATTGTTAGCAATCTCCATGGGAATGAAAATCCTTATGCAATGTGGTAGGCACAAAAAAATCTATTCTAGAATAGTAGTGACCACAAAAAGTTGGTTCTCAAGGATAAACTTTGAAATATCAAGATGTAGAAGAATGACTTTATCCTGCAATATCTTAGGAGGTTCACACAAGTTCATGATGAGCTTGTAGGAGTTTGTATTACTGTTTTAAAGGATGACTTGGTAAGCATAGCCCTTCTGGGCCTTCCCAAGAGTTGGCATAAATATCAAGATTAAGTGAATGGGAGGGAGAAACTACCAAATTGGAAACACTTATGGTACGATTTGGTACAAGAGGAAATAAGGAAGAATACCAGAGATGGGACCTCATCCAAGGGCAAGGATGAAGAAAACTTTGCACTAGTTGGAAAGGGAAAGAAGGGAAAAGGGAAGAAATCTCAAACCAAACCAGAATCCAGCCAAGGGGGAAAGAAGAAAGATTTGTCAAAAAATAAATGCTTCCATTGTCATGAATACAGACACTATGCCACGAAGTGCCCACAGAAAAAGGCAAGCAAGATGACCTTAGGAGGAGCAGTGGGTGAAGCCTTGGCTTCACACTTCGACCTTGACTTTACCCTTATCGCATGCATGTCCAACACAGTGATGGGGAGTGTGTGGTACTTGGACTCAGGTGCATTTTTTGACATGACAGGGTGTAGATATTTTTTTAGTTACTTGGAGGAGAAAGATCTCTAGATGCACATCAAGCTAGGGGATGACAAAAGGTACAACATGACTGGTATTGGTACAGTCACCTTTCAGAGGGAGTCAGGCTCCCCTCTCATGCTCAAGGATGTCATGTTTGTTCTAGGCCTAAAGAAAAATCTCATCTCTGTTGGAGTTTTGGAAGATTATGATGTGATATTCAACAAAGGAAAAGAATTCCTGAGACACATAGTCACGGGACATGTGAAGAAGATTGGGGTTTGTGTGAGGAATCTGTATAGGTTAGATGTGGAAGACTGTGCTACATTAAGCACTAAGGAAGAGAAAGTGCAGGGCCGCGATGTAGGTGAAATTTAGCACATGGCACCTTGAATATTATACAACGAATAGCCACTAGCCTCCCTAAAGGAGCACTTGAGCAGCAGGATGTATGCAAAGGATGTACCTTGGGGAAGTACATAAAATCCGCATTCCATGATCAGGACAATGAAGTGCGTGTAGTCCAAGAAAGGATCCACTCTGATGTTTGTGGACCTTTCTCGATAGCCTCCATTGGCAGTCAAAAATATTTTGTCCTTTTAATTGATGACTTCTCACATAAGTGTTGGATCTCTTCATGCGGAAGAAATATGAGATGTTCTCCAAGTTTGTAGAATTCAAGGCATTAGTTGAGAAAGAAACCAGCAAGAAGGTGAAGGCTCTCGGGAGAAATAATGGAGGTGAGTATGTGTCAAATGAATTTAAAAATTTATGTGTGAAAGAAGACATTTGACCAGAGTTGACAACACCTCACAACCCACATCAAAATGGGGTGGTTGAGAGAAAGAATCATAGCATTTTGGGAGCAACGAGGGTGATGTTGCTTGACCAAGGCCTACCTCTTCATTTGTGGGTCGAGGCATGCAATACAACATTTATTTTGTAGAACCGAAGTCCTCATCGGATTCTTGGCATGATTACACCGGAGGAGGCTTTCTCGGGAAGAAAGCGGGATGTGTTGCACTTCAAGATTTTTCGAGCCTCTGTTTACTGGCATGTCTCCAAAGAACCGAGGAATAAGCTTCAGTCGACTATAGAATTGGGGGTATTTGTGGGTTACACGGAAAATCCCCACAACTACCATGTGTGCTTGTCATCACTCAGAATGATTGTTGTGCGAAGGGATGGAAATTTTGATGAGGAGAAAGATATGTGGTGCTCTCTTGAGAGGGAGCTTTAGATCCCACCAAAAGATGAGCTTTTAGCTCCAAAGGAGGAACCTCAGGAAGTTGTAGAGCAGCCACAAATTGAGGAGCAGAGAGTGGAGACATTCACTCAAGCAAAACCATCTAGAGAAGGCAGAAAAAGAACTAAGGAAGTTGATAGACTTGTGCAAGATGTGAGGGAGAATGTGGGATATCCTTCAAATTTGCGTAAGCAAAGGAGGTCACCTGAGAGGTACACTGGCTACATGGCTCTTATGACTAAGCTTATAGAGATTGAGCCATCATATTTTGAGGAAGAAATAGAGCAACCTGTATGGGTTGATGCAATGGTGGAGGAATATGAATCCATTGCAAAGAACAGTGTTTGGGAAAAGGTCCCAAGACCAACATATAAATCAATAGTGGGTTTGAGATGGATCTTCAAGGTGAAGCAGGCAACAGACGAAATCATAGAGAAGTATAAGGCCAGATTTGTGGCCAAGGGGTACTCTCAAGTTGAGGGAATTGACTATGAGGAGACCTTTTCTCTTGTAGCAAGGTACTCATCCATTAGATCAATTCTTTCTCTAGCTACGCAGATGGGGTAGAATATCCACCAGATGGGTGTAAAAACAACATTTCTCAATGGGGTTATTAAGGAGGTGGTGTACATAGAGCAACACAAAGGTTTTGAGACATTTGATCAAGAGTTTCATGTGTTCAAACTCCAGTGAGCGTTGTATGATCTCAAACAAGCACCTTGTGCTTGGTACACCAAGATCGATAACTATCTCACTGATTTGGGCTTCATCATAAGTGAAAGAGTCACTCCCTCCTTCATACACATAGAACTCACTAACACTCCCTGTCACGCACTCTTATTCATTTATTTCCATGAATTTTAAACTAGTACTCCCTTGTGTTTCCGTGGAACTCCCTAACAATCCCTAGCATACGTCGGCACACCCTAGCACCTAGCACATCTTGGCATGTATCCATGGCCTTTAGCATGCCTTAGAACTACCTAGAATAGCTTGTCTATCCCTCCTTAGCACACCTGGGACTCAATGACACTTTCTGTCACAAAATATTATTCATTCATTTCCATGCATTATGTTGACCTAGTGCTCCCTTGTGTTTCCCTAGCACTTTGTAACACTTCCAAGCATGCATTGGCACACCCTGGCACCTGGCACATCTTGGCTTCATGTTTCCTTGTCACTCTAGCATGTGTTAGCATTGCCTAACATACCATGTCACTCCCTCCTTAACACACCTAGAACTCACTCACACTCTCTGTCACACACTCTTATTCATTCATTCCACACATTTTGACCTAGTGCTCCTTTGTGTTTCCCTAACACTCATTAACATTCCTTAGCATTCATTGGCACACTCTGGCACTTGGTACATTTTGGTATGATTCCCTAGCACTCTAGCATGCCTTGGAACTGCCTAGCATACCTTATCATTCCCTCCTTACCACACTTGGAACTTGCTAACACTCCCTATCACACACTCTTATTCATTCATTTCCATGCAATTGAAACTAGTGCTCCCTTGTGTTTCCTAACATTCCCTAACACTCCCTATAATGCATTGGCACCACACCCTAGCACCTGGCACAACTTTCCATGCCTTAGCACTTGGCATGTCATGGCATGCCTAACATGCCTTGTGTCTGTCTATCATGTGTTAGCACTTATTGGCATTCCCTGGCATAGGTTGGCACTCCCTAGTTGTTATGTCCTTATAGATAGCCTTACATTTTTTGTGACTTGGTAAACCAACCAAGTCATTGAAAAAATAATGTTGTGCCTAGCCCAAAGTCTCCCTTTGTCTGAAACTTCTTTGTCCATCCCCTTATCACAATCGTAGGCTTCCCTCCTGCAAGTCCTATTCTAAAATTTTCCTAACACACTTCGTCCTTAGGACACTTGGAATTCACTGACACTCCCTGACACACACTCTTATTCATTCATCTCCATGCATTTTGACCTAGTTATCCCTTGTTATGCCCTGACACTCCCCATTAACACTCCTCGCCATGCATTAATAGTGTTTGGAATGTGTTAGCACGTCTTTTCATTCCTTAGCATGCCTTGGCACTCTTTAGCTATCATGCTCTCACAACTACCCATCTTGACATGCCATAAAACCCGACACGTGTGACAATCCCTTGGCACAATGTGGCACATGTTAGCATTTGTTTCATTCCTTGGCATGCTTTGGCACTCCTTAGCAAATCCTAGCACTCCCGAAAACCTAGCACACCTAGTACTCACTAACACTCTTTGCCAAACTCTTATTCGTTCATTTCCATGCATTTGAAACTAGCGCTCCCTTGTGTTTCCCTGGCACTTGGACCTAACACTCACTAGCATGTGTTGGTGCCACACCTTGGCGCCTGGAACATCTTGGCATGCCTTAGAACTTGGTATGTCTTGCCATGCCTAAAATTCCTTGGAACTTCCTAGCATGTGTTAGTACTTCCTAGAATTCCCAGGAACATTGTTGAGTCCCAAACCTGCACTTCCCTATATACCCTTTCAGCCTTCTTTTTCCATTTAATTCATCCACCAAGCTGTCAAATCGTTGCATATTAGTCTAAAAAGAGCTTATGAAATGGTTTCCAACTATGTTTATGTCTTTTGTTTGATTTAGATTTTTGTTCAAGTAGCTGCGAAAACTTGTCACTTTCCGCAGCCAGCCCAAGTTTCCGCAGCCATTTTGTTAAAGTCTATGCTACAGGTGTCCAATGGAGAAACCGGCCACATGGGTAACCTGCAAGTGACGTGTACATGGAGTGTGTCCCCTCAGTTCAGCTAAATCACTCATAAACGGTCATGGTCAACGACGGTCAAAGGAAGGGCCAAATGAGGAGTTTTGCGGTGGCACGGCTCTATTTTGCCCACGTGAAGGTTTGCGTGGCACGATCCTTAGTTTCCGGAGGTACTGGCACACCTGTAGAGCAGCCCGTGAACTGAATCGAGCAGCCACCACTCCATGGATTCAACTGTCATGATGACCATCACGCTAGATCTCAGGTCAAGGAGATTTACGTGTCTCTTGGCAGCATAAAATCTAGGAATTAGTTGCAGCACCTTTACTTATAAATAACGTGTCGATATATGCTAGATAGTTAGTTTTGAAATGTAATTTTGACTGTTGTCAACAGCCCATTGTACTGTGTTTCACTTTGTTTTATTTCTGCACTTTAAATACATGAGAAGACAGCTTTCCTGAATCTGATTTGTGACTAAGTGATTGACTGGCTGAGGTTGCAGAGGGCCCCTGTACACCAAAGCTTTGTATAGTTTCTTACTTGCTTTCATTTACTGTTTTTAAATCATTGTTTGTATATATATTGCGTTGTTCTGATGTTCATTGCTGTCCATATTTCCTTTATGTTTTCTTTTATAACTGTTAGCTGATCAGTGCTTTTTTTTACAGGTTTTTGTAGGTAGCCCGGGTAGATTTACATATTTTTGATAACTACTGACATGAGATCATCTTGTCCTTTCTGCTGATTTTCATTTCCTGAGTTTAATTCCAGCACTGTCATTTTTCAAGTTGTGTTTTACTTATTTACTTTTCTGCTACTTAGACATCATATTACTCATCTGTTTATGATTTCCTTTCTATAGTCATGCGACTCTATTAGTAAGAAATAAGAATATTACTTATTGTAGTATGATTTAGTTTTCTTTCCTGCAAGTTAGAGATTGGATTACTTATGTCATTTTCAAGAATTGAAATATGAATGAGTAGTTAAATCTTAGTTTCCTTTTTATGCAATTTAGATATCATATTACTCAGCTTGTTTATGATTACTTCCTATAGACGGAGTGAGTCGAAAGGTGAAGGGTCAGAACGGGGGTTGAAGTAGTGTGATTTAGTTTGCTTTGCTTTCAGTCTTTGAGTTGCTTTAAGTTCAGTTTTTACTTTCTTTTTCATACAGCAGTAAGGATACTGGGCCATTGTCACTAGTTCACTGTTTTGATACGTTTACTTTCTTTTGAGAATTGATTTCATTACAGTCAGTTTGGAACTTTCTTTTTGAAAACTTTTAAGTTTGGAAAATCACTGTAGAAATCACCATTACCATCCATACTTAACTTTCAATTTTGCCATCACACACTAGGGAATCCATAGAAGATAAACCCAAAAACAAACTAAAAAAAACTCAAAAACGACAAAAGACTAAGAAAATGGTTATCTTGTACATACAGTACACCTCACTTCATCAATTTACGAATCCCAGATTGACATTTTAATTAGCAATTTAGGACACACTAAATTGACCAAACATTTTGGCACCGTTGCCGGGGAAGTGAAACTAGGTAGCCAATTTCTTAAAAAAAAAAAATAATAAAAAATTTGTCAAGGAAGGAAAATTGATAACCTCTCAAAGTATGCTCTCCTCTTGCACTTAGCGTGATCTGGAGGATCAGAAAAGAGAAAGTTATTGGTTTAATAGTTTCTTGAGTATGCTCTCTTCTTGCACCTAGAGTGACCTGGAAGATCAGAAAGAGAATTATTAGCTTGACTTGAAGAAAAATAAAAATGACATGCATAGAGCAAGAGATTCTAGGGGAAGGTTTTTAGCTAGAGCCAAGAGTTCGATTTTCACAACTCCATCTACTTCAAGGAATAGACAAGAGACACCTCCATCATCTCCAACCCACACTCCTAGCCCTAGGATTCCTGGAATTCAAGAGGCAGTAGTTGAATTAGGAGACTCTTCCACACCATCCATCGAATCTGAATTAGGAAAAGATCCTTTCTTTCCTTCTACAGGGAGACACATTGTAATTGAAGAAGTAGAATCGCCTGAGGAAGAAGAGGGAGAAATTCCTCCTCGTTTGCCATTAGTAAAGGAACCAGAGGACTCTGAAATCTCTGAGGAAGCTATCATGATAGAGGAGGTAGTTAACGGATTTGGTAGAGGTAGAGGTAGAGGAGGGGGAGGAGGAAACAATGGAGGAGGTAGAGGTAACAATGGGGGAAATAGGGATGGATAACTCATTCGGATTTCCTATAGTCAACGAGGATTCTCGAGCAACAATAAAAAATATTTCACCATCTGTCCTCCCAAACTTTCATGGGTTAAGAAATGGGGATCCTGAAACATTTCTATTTGAGTTTGAGATCGTGTGTCGAACTTATGATTATTTGGAAGACTCTCAAAAACTCAAACTGTTTCCTTCAACATTGAAAGGAGCTGCTTTGAAATGGTTCATGGGATTACTCACTCAATCCATTAGGACTTGGAATGATATGAAACAAACATTTTTGGATAGATACCTGGACTATTGTATGCCCACCAATCACAAGGATGAAGTATTCAAAATGGTGCAAAGAGAAGATGAAAACTTGGAGGATTTATTTGAAAGATTCCAATACAACCTGAAAAGAGAAAAAATGAGTAACTTAGATTAGGAAACCCTAAAAGCCCTTCTATTAAAATCCATTAGAGATGAATGGATAGATATTTTGAACATGATGGGAAAAGGAGACATATCTCAACTTCCACTTCATGACATAGCAGAGCTATGTGTCCATCTCTCAAGAGGAAAATCTAAAACTGGAAAAGGGCCTAGAGATCCTTCTCTCATCAGAGCAAACAAATCTGCAACTGGATCAGTAATTAGGGCTGAGATTGGCAATATGCTTGATGAATTCAAAACTGATATCTTAGGGAGTCTTAGTGAGCAACTAGACACTCTTAAGATACACAATAAGTAGAAAGCAGAAGTTGAAGCTTTGGCCATCCTTTGCCCAAAATGTAGAAAGAAACATGCTCTAAGGGAATGTCCCTTGGATGCAAGAGTTGTAGAAACATGTGTGATTTGTTCAGAGAATCACGAGACCAAGGATTGTCCTTCAATTCCTGGGCTCAAAGCTGTCTTCCAAGAAGATCCAAATACAATTGAGTCTCTCTGTTTTGTTGCAAGGAGACCTTGGCAGGGGCAACAAAACCAAGGGTTTAACAACTCTATGAACTTTCAAACCCCACCAAATTGGAATCCTTGGCAACAACCTTGGTCCCAACCTCAAAATCCTTTTCAATCATGGGTACAAGGCATGCAAAATCCTTATGGGAGATTTGCTCAATTTTATCAATATCCTCCATCTTTTCAAAACCAACAAGCTCCACAACTTCCAAATCAAAATCCACAACTATCATTGCCATTTCAACAACAACAACAACAACCTTCTCAACAGAATTCAAACTCTCAACTCTTGCTTCCATTCCAACAGAAGTCAAATCAACTTCCTTCCCAGCCATTGCCAAACCCCAATAATAAAAACCCTCAAGATGCTTACATGGTAGAAGGTCAACAATTTCCTACCTATATGATTGTTCCTCTCAATGATGTACAACTCAGATCTAGTAGAGTTTTAGATAAACCTTCTATAGATGCCCAAAAGAAAAGCATTTCTGAGGAAGATTCTCTTGAAGCCAATAAAGGTTTTGAAGCATCCCTTCAAAACCCAAGCACTCAGAAAGAAAAAGAAAAAGAGCTAACCCCCACAACTCCTATAGTTGAGCAACCTGCATCTTCATCCACACCTCCTTTTCCTGAAAGATTACAAATTGACAAAGGGGTGGAAAAACAAATCTTGTTGCTTGACTATGATTTTCTAGATGAATTGAAGAATGTCTGTATCAAGATTCCCTTGTTACAAGCCATTAGAGAGATTCCTATTCTAGCAAAAACAATAAAGGAGTTGAGTCTTAAAAGACCAGGAAGGAAACCTAGAGATACAAGAAGAATCCACCTGGTAGGAAAAATTGCAGATATCATGATGGGAAAAATTACTATGCAGAAGTATGTAGATCCCAGTAGTCCAATTGTCAAAACACATATCAATGGGGTAGAAATTCCAAATACTTTGATTGATTTAGGGGCTGCTATCAACATTATGAGTAGACAGACTATGGAACAGCTGAAACTTCCTAATCTTCTTTTTACACCTACTTTACTGCAACTTGCAAATCGATCAATTATCAAACCAGATGGTGTATTAGAAGACATTTCGGTCTCCTTAGACTCTTGGGAATATCCAGTAGATTTCATGATTTTAACTCCCAAGAGTAATTTAGGAGGACACCCTCTCATCTTAGGAAGACCTTTGCTAGCCACAGCTGATGCTTTCATTAGTTATAGGTCTGGGGATATGTATGTTTCTGATGGTAATTCGACAAAGAAATTCAATCTGTATCCTCCAGCAAAAGCAATTACAGAAATAGGAGATAATGAGTGGGTTGATGATGAGGATACTATACAACCTGTCTTTACCATTTCTGAAGTCAGTGAAGATAGTCAAATTCTGAACACATTAGAAAACTTTGAAACATCTTCAGAATATGACCACACACAATTTCAGTTAGATTCTGACATTGAGTATCTATCATCTAGACAAATGTCTCTTTTCTCTATGGAAGAGTTTGGTAGTTCCGCCATTGAGATCTTTCCAGGTAAAACATTGAATATCAACAAAAAGTTGGAAAGATCACAACAGGAAGAACTAACCAAAATCTTGCAAAAACATTCTACTGCATTTGCATGGGAATATACTGATATGAAAGGTATTGACCCTAAGACTTGCATTCATCACATCTACATTGAGGTAAACAGTAGACCAATCAGACAACCTCAGAGAAGGATGAATCCAAACCTTAGGGAGATAATGAAAGAAGAGCTCCAAAAACTACTTAATGTAAACTTCATTTATCCAATTTTAGATAGTCGATGGGTTTCTCCTTTGGTTATAGTACCTAAAAAGAATGGTAAATGGAGGGTATGCATTGATTACAGGGAATTGAACAAAGCAACTTTGAAGGATCACTTTCCTTTACCCTTTATCGATCAGGTATTAAATACTTTAGCAGGCAAAAAGTATTTTTCATTTTTGGATGGTTTTAGTGGATATAATCAGATTCAGGTAGCACCTGAAGATCAGGATAAGACCACATTTACCTGTCCATGGGGAACTTTTGCTTACCGAGTACTTCCTTTTGGATTATGTAATGCACCCACAACATTTCAAAGGGCAGTACTAGGAATCTTTTCTGATCTAATCCATGATAATGTAGAGGTTTAAATGGATGATTTTACAGTTTATGGTAATTCGTTTGAAGAGGCATTAGAGAATTTGGAAAAAGTCCTTATAAGATGTAAAGAAACAAACTTATCATTGAGTCATGAAAAATGCTTTATGATGTTTACTGAAGGGATTGTTTTAGGACATCATATTTCAGGGGATGGGATTAAAGTTGATAGATCAAAAGTTGAAGTCATCTCCAAGTTTCCTATTCCAAATTGTCAAAAAGATGTTAGAAGTTTTCTTGGGTTTACTGGATACTATAGAAGATTTATTCAAAACTTCACCAAAATAGCATCTCCACTCTTCAAATTACTTACAAAAGATTGTGAATTCAAATGGGATCCTGATTGTCAATCTGCATTTGAAACTTTGAAAACAAGAATATCTGAAGCACCCATTTTGAGAGGGCCAAATTGGAAACTTCCTTTCCATATTTCCACAGATGCTTCAGATACGGCTCTAGGAGCTGTGTTGGGTCAAAAGGATTTAGTTCCTTATGCCATTTACTACACCAGTAAAAATTTGACTCCCACCGAGTTAAACTATACTGTGACTGAAAAATAGTTCTTAGCTGTTGTTCATGCACTCAATAAGTTTAGACATTATATAACAGGCTATGAAACTTTTGTCCATACTGATCATTCTGCAATTAGATATCTCATGAATAAACCTGTTACTAATGGCAGAGTTACAAGATGGCTCTTACTTTTACAAGAATTCAATATTACTGTGTTGGATAGACCAGGGAAACAAAATACAGTAGCTGATTTCTTGTCTAGAATCCAAAATACTAATGAAGATTCTCCTGTAGAGGATAAGTTTCCAGATGAGTATTTATTTGCAGTAACTACTAAGACTCCTTGGTATGCAGATATTGCTAACTATTTGGTTACAGGAAAGCTACCTCCACATTTATTTCCTGGTGAAAAAAGAAGAATTATTCAGGAGAGTTCAAGTTATTCATGGATTTCTAATGAATTGTTTAAAACAGGGCTAGATTGTGTGATCAGAAGATGTGTTCGAGAAGATGAAATGCCTGACATCCTCAAGGCATGTCATGATGAACCATGTGGTGGACACTTTGCTAACAAAAGGACGGCCTATAAAATCCTTTCTTTAGGATATTATTGGCCTTCCCTTTTCAAAGATGCAAAACAATATGTCAGAAGGTGTGACAGCTGCCAAAGAGTTGGGAGACCGACTCTTTCAAATGAAATGCCATTACAACCACAGGTACTCATCGAACCCTTTGAAAAATGGGCTTTAGATTTCATTGGACCCATTAATCCACCATCTAAACAGAAAAAGTATATATTGGTATGCACTGATTATGTCACTAAATGGGTAGAAGCCAAAGCATTGCCTTCTGCCACTGAAAATTCAGTTGTTCAATTTATTTTTGAGGATATTTTTACTCGTTTTGGTGTCCCAAGAGAAATTGTGACAGATCAGGGAAGTCAATTTACATCTAACTTGATGGAGAAGCTAATGGAAGAATACAAAATCAAGCACAGAAAATCTACTCCTTACCATCCGCAAGCAAATGGCCAAGTGGAGTCTACAAACAAAGTTCTTGAGAGCATCATCACCAAAATTGTTCATCTACACAGAAAAAATTGGGCAGAAAGGCTTCCTGAAGCCTTATGGGCCTACAGAACTACATGGAGGAATACAACAGGACATTCTCCCTATGAACTTGTTTATGGGAAAGAAGTCCTGCTCCCCATTGAGTTTCAAGTCAATACTTTCAAGATGGCAGTCCAGTTGGGGATGAATCTATCAGAAGCCCAAAAGCACAGAATGGAGCAGCTGAATGAGCTAGATGAGATCAGACAAGAAGCAATTTTAAGGACTGATCTAGTTCAACATCAAAGAGCTAAGTGGCATGACAGATACATCAAAGAGAGAAAGTTTCAAGAGGGGGATTGGGCATTACTGTTTGATTCCAAGTTCAAAGACTTTAAAGGTAAATTTCAAACCCATTGGCTTGGGCCATATGAAATTGACAAAGTCTTTAACAATGGAGCAGTAAGAATCAAGACCATTGATGAATTCTGGATTTCTCTTATTGTGAATGGCCACCGATTGAAAATTTATCATAAGCCACTCTCAAAAGAAGAATTTGTCAAGATGTTCCAAGAGAATTCTGCAATAAGGCTGATGGAGAAGAATCCTTCTTCCCCACCAGCCTAGCCTTTGTTCTTTCAATTAAGAAAAATAAAAATAAAAATAAAAAATTGTATAAGCCTGAAAACCAATCATAGATTGGCAGTCTTATACAAAAAATATAGAGTGAAAATCAGGGACACTTGACACTCTATATTTTCCAAAAAAAATAATCTCCTCTCCTTCTCTTTCCATCTTCACTCCACCTCATTTGCCATTCCACTCTATCTCCATCTCATTCACATTTTCTCTTCACTTCACTCCGCTTCATTTTCATTCCATTCCATTCATTTCATTTTCATTTCATCAATAAAAGTTCCTTTCAGAACTATTTTCACTCAGTTAGTACTTTTCTAACTATATTTGTTCAGCTAAGTGGGTGTTGTCCCAGTTTCCGCAGCCAAAAACGATTTCCGCAGCTACCACCACTCTGTTTTTCAAATTCACAGTCAAAATGTTAGTACAAAAATCATGAAAATGCAGGTGTAAGTGAGCAAATGCCATGAAGACATGGAGCATCTCCAAGACATCAAGAAAGAACAGTTGGTTAAAAGCTATGAGCAAGAAATGACAAAGTTTCCAAAGGTATGAGCAATTTTTTTTATCAAATAGCAATTAAAGTCATGATTATGCATAGTTATCAAACCATAAAAAGTTCTACTATGTGCAATGATTCGATATGATAGCTCCATTACCCACTCCTATCCCACGATATTACTCCATACACCATGCATTCATTTATTAACGGTCTCATGATGGGTTCTCGGGTTTAAACTCAACTTGACTGCACTTTCATTTGCCACCTGCGCTCATAAGATGTGACCAATCCCTTTATGGCTCTTCTCCACCGTATTTCCCGCAGCCATCTATCAAAACGTGTGATCTCCCGTACGCAGCCGTTAATTCAAAAAAAAAAAAAGATCTCGCCTCCACTACCGTTCACTTACCATTTCATTTAAGATCTTCCTTTTCATACACACGCATTTCAATTTGTGAACTCATTCACTACTGCTTATCCTCTGTTCCGCCTATAATCTGAAGCATTCCCGTTACCTGCTATCGATTGCAGCCATTGCATTTTACCATAAACCCTGCAACCAAGCTACTTCCCTCTGCTAAAATCCTCATACGCAATTACATCCTCAGTTGAAATCTAAAACAGAGAAAGGAATGGGAAAACTACTAAGGGCAGAGCCAGAAGGACCGAAATATCTAGAAGGTTACCCTCAAGCCAAGGATTTACTGAAGAAAGCAAAATGGTTACGCTTCATTCAAAAGTTTAAAGGCTATAACAAAGAAGTAACCAAGGCTTTTGCACGGTCCTTCGATGGTCAAAAGGTGGAGATTGGAGATTTGAAGCTCACGGTGACCGAAACAACAGTAGCAGCTGCCACAGGCTTACCTCAAGAAGGTGAGAGATGGTTCAAAAATAAAAGCGTGGATGAACAGGCATGGAGAATTATGCTAAGAAACCCAGGTATGGACACCACTGTGTTTACTAAAGGAATTCCTATTCATGCATTGAAGGAAGAATGGGCTAGTCTGTTGTTAGTTATCCAAAAATTTGTCACTTGTGAAGGATGCTTTGGTTCGATGTACATGTACCATGCTAGACTGTTGATGAATTTCTTAGAGAATCAGACTCTTAATTTGCCTTATTTCTTACTGTTGAGTTTGAAGAAGATGAGTATTACAGTCCAAAAACACATAGGCAATATAGACCCTCATCTATACCATCATGGACTTATAAAAATTCTTATTGAAGACCAACTAAAGAAAAACAAAGATACATGGGAACAATTCTTGATAAGAAACTACTTCCAAGAGCCATCTGAGGCCTCTGAAAGTAGTACACCAAAGACACCAAGAAAAAGTAGGAGAAGAGAAAAGAGCACCATAGTCCAAGACTCCCCTACTACAGAAACTCAAGAAATTGGTCAAAAAGAAGAAGAAGGTAGGACTAAAGACAAGAAACAGAAGAAAGAAAAAGGCAAAAGGACCATCCAAGAAGTCTACCAATCACCTGAGCCATCCATAGAGGAGGATTATCAACCACTGTCAGAAAGATTAGTACATCTTCAGGCTGCTGCTATAGCAAAGAAAAAGGAAAAAGGAAAACAGAGTATACAAGAAAAGAGTACTAGTCCACCATACTTAAGGAGAAGCACAAGGTTAAGAGGAAAAGGGAGTAAAACACAAATAAAATGGCCCCACTTCATTGACTTGGGTGGAGAGACACCTGAGAAAACTCCAGCTGGCCGTAGTCCACCTCGTCCTCAGCCAAGCATTGAAACCAGTCCTCCACATGATGAAAGCCCTTCTCGGCCAAAGCTAGAGAGCAGTCCTCCTCCTCCACCAGATTTTGAACTCAGTCCAAGAAAGACACCTGAAGTAGATCCCAATCAACAGGAAGTATATGACTACTTGGAATCATTAGAAAAATCAGCTGCAGGTCCAAGTACCACTCTGCCACTAGATGCACAAGTTCAGTCCTTAAAACAGGAGGTATTTGAATTAGAGGTCCTAAACAACATATCAAGCAGGAAAATGAAGCACTCAAAGAGCGGAGCAAAGTAGATAAAATTATTCATGATAACAGTATGCTCCATTTAGGACTATGGCAAAAGAAAAACAAGAAACTGAAGAAAAAGTGCAAAAAGTTGAGTAGAGAATTGATCAATCTCAAGTTCAGATGTCTAATAAGGAAACCAAGAATGGTGGTAGCACCAAAGAAGAAGAAAAGAGGGCTAGATGTCCTAGCAGAAGCATCAAAACATATGGATTAGAGAGGAGTGACTAAATTTTGGTTGCATGAGGACATGCAACACCTTCACAGCGGGGGTATGTTGAGTCCCTAACCTGCACTTCCCTATATACCCTTTCAGCCTTCTTTTTCCATTTACTTCATCCACCAAGTTGTCAAATCGTTGCATATTAGTCTAAAAAGAGCTTATGAAATGGTTTCCTAACTATGTTTATGACTGTTGTTTGATTTAGATTTTTGTTCAAGCAGCTGCGGAAACTTGTCACTTTCCGCAGCCAGCCCAAGTTTCCGCAGCCATTTTGTTAAAGGCTATGCTACAGGTGTCCAATGGAGAAACCGACCACATGGGTAAGCTGCAAGTGACGTGTACATGGAGTGTGTCCCCTCAGCTCAGCCAAATCACTCATAAATGGTCGTGGTCAATGACGGTCAAAGGAAGGGCCAAATGAGGAGTTTTGCGGTGGCACGGCTCTGTTTTGCCCACGTGAAGGTTTGCGTGGCACGATCCTTAGTTTCCGGAGGTACTGGCACACCTGTAGAGCAGCCCGTGAACTGAATCGAGCAGCCACCACTCCATGGATTCAACTGTCATGATGACCATCACGCTAGATCTCAGGTCAAGGATATTTACGTGTCTCTTGGCAGCATAAAATCTAGGAATTAGTTGCAGCACCTTTACTTATAAATAACGTGTCGACATACGCTGGATAGTTAGTTTTTGAAATGTAATTTTGACTGTTGTCATCAGCCCACTGTATTGTGTTTCACTTTGTTTTATTTCTGCACTTTAAATACATGAAAAGACAGCTTTCCTGAATCTGATTTGTGACTAAGTGATTGACTGGCCGAGGTTGCAGAGGGCCCCTGTACACCAAAGCTTTGTATAGTTTCTTACTTGCTTTCATTTACTGTTTTTAAATCATTGTTTGTATATATATTGCGTTGTTCTGATGTTCATTGCTGTCCATATTTCCTTTATGTTTTCTTTTATAACTGTTAGTTGATCAGTGCTTCTTTTACAGGTTTTTGTAGGTAGCCCGGGCAGATTTACATATTTTTGATAACTACTGACATGAGATCATCTTGTCCTTTATGCTGATTTTCATTTCCTGAGTTTAATTCTAGCACTGTCATTTTTCAAGTTGTGTTTTGCTTATTTACTTTTCTGCTACTTAGACATCATATTACTCATCTGTTTATGATTTCCTTTCTATAGTCAAGCGACTCTATTAGTAAGGAATCAGAATATTACTTATTGTAGTATGATTTAGTTTGCTTTCCTGCAAGTTGGAGATTGGATTACTTATGTCATTTTCAAGAGTTGAAATATGAATGAGTAGTTAAATCTTAGTTTCCTTTTTATGCAATTTAATTTCCTGCAATTTAGATATCATATTACTCAACTTGTTTATGATTACTTCCTATAGACGGAGTGAGTCAAAAGGTGAAGGGTCAGAACGGGGGTTGAAGTAGTGTGATTTAGTTTGCTTTGCTTTCAGTCTTTGAGTTGCTTTAAGTTCAGTTTTTACTTTCTTTTTCATACAACAGTAAGGATATTGGGCCATTGTCACTAGTTCACTGTTTTGATACATTTACTTCCTTTTGAGAATTGATTTCATTACAGTCAGTTTGGAACTTTCTTTTTGAAAACTTTTAAGTTTGGAAAATCACTGTAGAAATCACCATTACCATCCATATTTAACTTTCAATTTCGCCATCACACACTAGGGAATCCATAGAAGATAAACCCAAAAACAAACTAAAAAAACTCAAAAACGACAAAAGACTAAGAAAATGGTTATCTTGTACATATAGTACACCTCACTTTGTCAGTTTACGAATTCCGGATTGACATTTTAATTAGCAATTTAGGACACACTAAATTGACCAAACAAACACCTTGGCACTCCCTAGTTGTCATGCCCTCATAGATAGCCTTACTTTTTTTGCGACTTGGGAACCCAACCAAGTCTAGCTTTGTCCACACCTTATCATAACTATAGGATTGCCTCTTGCAACTCCTAATCTTAACTTCTCCTAACACACTTCATCCTTGGGACACCTGGAATTTGGTAATGCTCCTTAGCGCTCACTCTGATTTGTTCATTCCCACATTTTGACCTAGTTATCCCGTGTGATTCCTTGACACTCCCTAACACTCATCAGCATGCATTGACATTGTCTGACATATGTTAGCACACCTTTTCATTCCTTTTCATGCCCTGACACTCCTTAAGTATCATACCCTCACAACTACCCTTACTTTTTTTGAGACTTGGGAACCCAACCAAGTCCTGCGTCGACTACAACAACTTGACCAAGTTATAGATACTACAACTAGACTATGCCTTGTTCACCTAAGAACTACCTATAACTCATATTAGGCTAATCATGTCCAATCTCAACTCATCCCACTTAACAAGTTACGAAGTCAAGGCTCACGTCTAACTGTGGCCATGAAATAACTAAGCAACATAGTTTACATCTTGACATGCCATAACTCCTGGCATGTCTAACAATCACTTGGCATTATGTGTCGCGTGTTAGCATCCCATGCATTCCTTAGCATTCTTTGGAACTCCCTAGCACACCCTAGCACTCCCTGACATGCCTTGGCACTCTAGCATGCCTTGTCACTACTTGGCATATAACCTTGTCACTCCCTCCTTAGCACACTTGGAACTGCTAACATTCCATGTCACACACTCTTATTTGTTCATTTCCATGCATTTTTAACTAGTTCTCCCTTGTGTTTTTGTGGAACTCCCTAACACTCCCTGACACACATTGACACACTCTTGCACCTGGGACATCTTGGCATGTCACCCTGGCACTCTAGCATTCCTTGGCACTACCTAGCATACCTTGTCACTCCCTCCTTATCACACGTAGAACTCATTGAAACTCCCTGTCATACACTCTTATTCATTCATTTCCATCCATTTTAAACTAGCGCTCCCTTGTGTTTCCCTGATACTCCATAACACTCCCTGGCATGCATTGACACACCCTAGCACTTGGCATATCTTTGCATGTTTCCCCTACCTTTAGCATGCCTTAGCACTGCCTAACATACCTTGTCATTACAGCCTTAGCTCACATGTAACTCAAACGACAATTCTTGTCACAAACTCTTATTTGTTCATTTCCATGCGTTAATTTGACCTAGTGCTCCTTTGTGTTTCCTTGGCACTCCGTAACACTTCTTAGCACATGTTGGCACACCTTGGCACCTGGCACATCTTGGCCACATGCCACCCTGTCACTTTAACATGAAGTAGCATTGCCTAGCATACCATGTCACTCCTTGCTTAGCACACATAGAACTTGCTAACACTCCCTGTCACGCAATTGTATTCATCCATTTCCACGCATTTTGACCTAGTTCTTCCTTTTGTTTCCCTGACATTCCCTAACACTTCCTAGCACATGTTGGCACACCCTGGAACTTGTCACATCTTGGATGCATGTCGCCTTGACACTCTAGCATGGCTTAGCGCTGCCTAGCATACCATGTCACTCTGCCCTTAGCACACCTGGAACTCGTTGACACTCCCTGTCGCACACTCTTATTCATTCATTTCCATGCATTTTGATCTAGTGCTCCCTTGTGTTTCCTTGGTACTCCCTAACACTCCTTAGCACGCATTGACACACCTTGGTGCTTAACACATCTTGGTATGCTTACCTAGCATTCTACCATGCCTTAGCACTACCTATCATACCTTGTCACTCCCTCCTTAGCACACCTAGAACTTACTGACACTTCATTAACATGCATTTTAAACTAGTGCTCCCTTGTGTTTCCTTAGCACTTCTCCCTCACACTCTCTAGCATGCTTTCTTTGGAAAGAGGACATAAATAAGATTTTAGATGTTTCTAAATGGAGTACTCTTCACCTATATCCTTCTCCTTTATTCCACGTGATACAAATTCCAATTTTCATATTCTTAACTATGGTGTTCTTCTTTTATACATGTGACCCTTGACTATGCCATGAAATCCTCCAAAATCTTCTTAAAGGATGGGAGGACCTCTTCATGCATGAAGTTAGTGGAATGTGACAAGTTATCCAAAATTCCTCCAAATATGTGTTTTGTTGCTTGGGAAATGTTAAAGGTACCCTCAATGGAAAAACACATAAAGATTTGTAGCCAAGTGCCCTAAATGTGAGATGTTGCCACTTGTGCAATTGTGCCTCCTTTTGATGCTCAAATTGTCACCCTAGTTGTGCAAGACTCATGAGGTGTCACTTTGGGTCAACTCAGGGTTGTTGGCATTGTCACCTTATCAACGAATCCTCTCACTTTGGATTACTTATTGAATCTTGGGGGTATCCCAAAGCACAAATTTATGGGGTCTTTTATGTGACTAGATCACTAACACTGAAAACCATCTTTACATTGAATGGTTCAACATCTTGATGATCCCTATCCTATTGACCACAAATTTTGTATTCATTATTGCTTTAATTGCAACACCTCCAGTAGATATTGATGGTGTTCATGATCCTATTTCTGGTTCTCTCCTTTATGGAAACAATATTATTTCCAATGCCATTATTCGATGAATGGATTCAAAACAGGGATCCTATGAGTCAATCGTTCATATTGTTGATGTAGTGCCCACATGACACAACCATTCGATGGTCTATCATAGACAAACACTCTATTATGGGTTTCAAAGATACCCATCCTATCAAAACGAGCTACGTTCGATTGTTGAAGCTTGTAAATAGTGGAAGAAATATATTATACCAAAGGAAATGGCCATCCACACCAATTGTTGGCCTTTCCCTTCTCTAAATAATCCTTGGGAGTTAGTGCCCCTGGATTTATGTCTTGTTTTCCCTCAACCAAGTATGGTAACAGATGTGTTTTTGTTGTTGTTGATTGATTCCTTAGGATGGGAATTTTGGAACCTTGTAAGAAGATTGTCGCAACAAAATCCACTCATATGTTCTTCTTTGAGCATATTTTGGTTCACTTTGGGTTTCCAAAGACCATATTTCTTGATAGGGATAGTAGGTTCCTTAGTATTTTTTAGTTTAACCTTTGATTCATGATGGACATCAAGCTTGACCAAATCCACTACCTTCCATCCCTAGATTGATAAATAAAAATTAGTTGTCAATAGGATTATTATAGATGTCTTTAAAGTATACAATTGTGAGCATCCATATACATGTGTTGAAAACCTACATACTCTTAACATAAATTCTACATAGCTCTTCATATTTCTATTGGCCACCAGCCTTTTTAGGTGTGCTTGGGGTCCCAACAATTGGAACAAATTAATGTAGCTATATTCATGGTATAACACATGAAGATACCTCCTATACTTGGAACGAGATAAGTAAAACAACCAATTTTGAGGAATGTATCCAACAAATTCAATAATGAGTTCATGATATTTTGTAGGAAGTTGCCAACTCCAAGTACAAGTAGATACACAATCCATTGGGTTCCAAATAAGTTTCAGGTTGTTGATGAGTTATGGTTGGACTTGCATAAAGGGCAATTGAAAAACTCCCATAAGAAGCACATACCACTTTGACACAAGCCTTACACCATCACTAAGGCTATGGGTGATAATTCTTTTGAGGATAACCATAGGATGATTTATATTACTTCAAAAGTAGATATATGTTAAGATGATTTAGGCTTGATGAAGTGCATGTCTAGAAAAAGTTTCTTTAAAAAAATAAAAAAAAATGATCACACCATCACTGACATAAATTATTGTGATATTATACTTGACATTAGATAACTACAAAAATTATCGTGATATTCTACTTAACATTAGATAACTACAAAAATTATCGTGATATTCTACTTAACATTAGATAACTACAAAAGAGATTTTAAGAATTGACATTTTTAAAATTTATTTTATATCAAAGTATGTGGATCATTATGACTAAATTTTTTAAATATTACACCACTCTAATATTATTTCTCTTATGACTATTTTTTTAAATATTATCACTCTAATATTATTTCTCTTACAGGTTCAAGAGCTTGTGTGTATGAGAAGACCATTGCAGGTGGGCCATATCTCTGCCTTGCTTGTTTTACAATCCTCTCTACCCCGGTTTCCATAACCCAAAACGTTTTTCTGTCCATTTGAGGGATGAAATTTCCTTCGCCAATGAGGGGGAGGGGGAGGGGGACGGTGGTTGAACCCACGACTCTTGCAATCGATCTTGATCTCAAAACATACCCAGATGCAAGCACAGATGAATACGAGGGATCAGATTCGAACCCCACCATCGTGGTTGTTGTGACGGTGTTGTTGAAGGAGTTACAATGAAAATGTGAACCGAGATGGATTGAAGAAAACTCCACTGCATGTTACCAAGGCATTCAGGGATGGAACAAGAGGTATGCATTCAATATGCCTGTTTTTGGATTTGATGGCCTCCTATTATCTATTACTAGTGTTGTTGGTATCTATTGAGGACAAACATCAAAACTCTTTTCGCTTATGTTCATGTACTTCTTGGAGAAATTCTCCTTAATCATGGTCTTTCCTGTGCCCATTTTTCCCAAGAAACAGTTATATTTTTATTCATGTATATTATTCTAAAAGACTAGACCTATTCATCTCTAGACGTTACCTCTAAAAATATATGCATCTTTTGCTTCTTTCTGTTGTTGCATACCTCTAGGTAGGCTGGCGTACAATTCCAAAATTTACTGGTAAAAAATTTAATTTTTGGGATTTGTCAAAATGAAACCTTTTCTTTGATGTAAAGAATTGATTGAGCATCGGTCTAATAACCCATATGAGGAAGTATGTGATGCCTTAGTATTGGATCTTATAAAACATGCATTGGATGATAAGTCCTTGTGCAAGGTAGCAACAACTACATCTTCCTAGGAAGCATGGAAGACCTTAGAAGTAGAATTTGGTATAAAGGAAAGTGACATAAAGCAACAAATTCTGTTACAATTCCCTTAACTGGAATGGGCCTTTTCCATCAGTTGGGTTGTCATATGAACCCATGTGAAGCAAGATGGAATCAAAGTTCATTGAAAAACTAATGTTATGAACATAATTGGGTGTTTTGAACATGAAGAAATATTTGTTTGGTCCTTGTCATCCTTTTAGAGACACCTCTTTTGGAATCTACTCAAATATGCATGAAAAATATGAAAATGAGTGATGTTAAATTTCACTTTCAATAATGGTGAGGTCGATAAATGAGTACATTTCTAGAATACTAGATGAAGAGGTCCAAGGATCAATAAGTGATAATCCTGGCATCAATAATTTGTAGAGAATACTAGTCAAATATTGTATCACTAAAGTTTGGAACTTCTACAATGCTAATGAGTCCAACTATCTTAGGAAAAAGGACTTCTACAAAGTAGAATATGGAACAAAAGAACTTCTACAAAGTAGAAGGTTGTTCCATTTCCTGGCCACATTTCAATGAAAAGCTCTATACTTATAAGGATGTAAGACATCATATCCTTCCTAAGAGAATGATAAGCAATCTACATTTTATGGGTGTCAAAACATGTTGAAACATTTAATAGGATGTTGCATGCAAATCTATAACATGCAAGACACACATAACTTTCTTCTCTCTCCTAATGTGAGATAGACAAGTGTCCAACAAGTACCAAGTCAACCCTCTAAAAGCTGTCCACAAATTGTCTTTCAACTATCCACAATGAACTCGATCAAAGTCTTGACTTAGATTTGTACTAGGGCCAAATTAGGCATTCTTTACTTTCCCAAAAAGCTCGGCCTTCACCACATAATAGACTCTAATTTCAACTATGAATGGGCTCAGATATTATCATAGACAAGGCTTGAACTTCACCCTCAGAATGGGCTCAGAATTCATCACAAAACATGCTTGGAATTTATCTTAGATAAGCTCATATTTCACAAATTCCATAAAGATGGTGTTCCACTAAGAGCTTGTTCAAGTCTTGACCTAGTCACCATAAGGTTTCATAGGGTCTTAGAAACATGATTGAGCTTGGTTTGGTGTAACTGGTCAAGTGTGAGACTAAATAAAATGTAATAAATTCTATCATAAAAATTGTTGAAACTATGAAATTCTATTTTTGTAGCTAGACCATCCATTAGAATATGACAAAATATAATATCAATAGGTTGGAATAATTTTATTCTACATAATTATCTAACTTATTAGTTTGGTTCATATTCATAGTTTCTTATTAGAGTACACTACTACACTAAAACATTATTTTAAAACGAAATTATCGTACTAAAATTATAGTGACTATTTTAATAGTCTTAATTAAAACAAAAGAACCTTGACTATTTTAATTGTTTTTTGTCTTAATTAACACAAAAGAAAAAATATTTATGGTCGGACTTTATAGCATGTTAAAAATCCCAGGTCAGAAGAGAATGTGCAGGCATGTTTTATTTCCTTCATTTGGGGAAGCCCTTGGCGATGGAGAGTTCCACATTGTGAGCGATACCAGCAATATAGCATCCTTCCTTCCATCTAGAGATGCCCAGATCGATAGGCAGCATTAGAGCAGCATTGGATGCCCAGATCGATAGGCAGCATTAGAGCAGCATTGGAGCATCCCCTTCAACATTGGAGCATCCCCTCCATGTTGAGATCGATTCATAGATAGATAGCATAGTCTATAACTGCACAAGTAACAGTAAAGGTAGCCACTAACTTTTTACCAGCAGAGGTAGGGGCAAAGGCGACAAGCATACCCAGCAAAGACGGGCAGAAGCAACAAGCATACCCAGATAGAGAATACACATAGGAAAAGGCAATGGCAAGCATACCCAACAGATACAGTGGCAGACGCGGCAAGCCTACCCATATAGAGAATACACACGAGAAAGACAATGGCTAGGGCATGCGGAATTCCTCGAGCCTGCGCATCCTTTTCACTTTTGAAATTAACACTTCAGGGCTTCCGTTGTCATGGGAAATGAAGGGTTGTTTTTAGTTGTTTGGAAGTTTGAATCTGGTTGAAAAAACCCAATTTAAGAATTTGGCAGATCTGGATCTGAGTTGAAGTGTTGTGTAGAGCGTCCAGGCAATCATGGGAACACCCATTGCAGCATTCTATCCACAGTGGGAGAGAAATCTAGCAGTGAAACTGAGTTGTGGCAAGATGTGCCGGAATGCTCAATTGCAGCACTTCCACACCTCTTCTCTTCTTTGGAATTGCCATTGTATTGTGTATGTTCCATCTTTATGCCCACCTTCATATAAAACTCTAATTTTTCGACCTATATTGTAGTTACTAGGTTATTAATTCTCCTGTATCTTGTTTTTTTGGCACTCAGGTTCATGGTCACTAGAGTAGAGTAGTTGTGAGAGTCTTCAAAAACTCGGAGACAAGCCTGGGGATTCCTTACCCATCATCGAAGCCTATGCAAGCTATTGGGAGTCCTTGGAATGGTGAAAATTGGCCACTGATGAAGGTCAAATATAAACTAGAAGCAGTCCCCTTTCATAGCCACTTTCCAAAGCTTCGTTATTGAAGGTCACAAGTGCTAGGGGGATTCTTAGTCCTCTTTTTTGTCCATCCTCTCCCTCTTCAGAGTGGTGGGAGGATATGGGCTAAGGGATTGAATGCAGAACACATGAGGTAGCTGAGATGAAAGCCTCGGGTGGAAGCAGAGGGCTACTGTTTGCATAGTACACTTGACTTTCTGAAAATGCTCCACGAACTCTACCTCTAGCTCTTAGAAGGTGCGGGCGATAATGCTCCTGCTTTGCCTATTGCCCTCTCTCTATCGGATCCAAAACGGATGACTCACGCTATTGGTAAAGAACTAGACTATGAGGTGTGTCTAAAGGCTTGGTGCTCAGAGTTTTACCTTGTGTATAAACACACATAATTATTGAAAATGATTTGTTCCCGCAGGAACGAAGATCCAGAACAAAGGTAGAAATATTTCAGTACCTAGTCCTCAAATGGGAGTTCACCATTTTGATTGGGCTATTCATTGGCTTCATTGCAGCCTTTGAGAACTTGGAAACACCAAACATTGCAGGCTTGGAATTCCATATTTTGTCTCAATTGATATTGCAGAATAGGTACAGACTATAGTATGAATTCTCTTTACATTTATAACATAAATTTCTTTCCCTATTTGTCCTCAATTCAGAGCATTGGGATTAACTACTGGTATAGAGAATGAGTATTCTGGGCTCCAGGGAATAAATGGGCAGTGGAAAGTCTAGATTTAAATTAGGACATTAGATTTAAATCAGGAGATTGTGACGGTGAACAACACTGTAATTTCGATTGTCTGGTATAAATTCTATAATACAAGTAAATTTTAATTGTTGTTGTCTGATGGAATCTCTATTGTGAAATTGTATTGAAGGTGTCAAATATTGAACTTCATCAGTAAACAAACAATATGTTGAAGGTGTCAAATCTTTTCCATAGCTTTAAATTTGTAGCTGATAACAATAACCTTATTGGAGGTGTTTGACCAGTTACACACCCACCAATAGCCCACAAAATTCATGAATGCCCTTTTTCAAATGAATCAATAGCGATGTTCATGTCAGATATCCTTAATCTGCAAACAAATGTACATATTACAAGATTTGCCATTATTAACATGGTACCCATTTGAAGATGATTTTTCTTGTCATTGAATTTGATATTGATGTAATCTTATGTATTATCAAAATACTCTCTTAGAATTGATATCTTGTGAAGTGTATTAACCATCTAGACAAAGTATGCCTCTAAATTAATTTGTGTAGTTAATGTTAGGTAAGGAGTATCAGGTCTAATTTGAGACATTCATCACGATGTCCTTGCCACTGAAAGCATGATCATCAAGAAGTTTAGACTTTGTTAAGTAGCTTGGAGATTATCCATCTCCTTTACGATCATGGTGGATATAAGGGTTCATGCTAGATATAAGGACAAGTATGAGGACTACTCGAAATTATCCCCTGCCCTGAAAGTGTTCTCCCACATTTTGGGATAAGGTTGAGTTCTCTACATTTTTATTGAAGTTATCATTCTCATTATCTCTAGAAAAGTAGACCACTAATATCTCTAGTGAAGAAGGATTTTGTATTACAAGTGGGGTGAGAATTTATTACCGCGGGTCTGTTAAATTTTGATTAACATGTTCTTTTCTTAGGACAGTGACTTTAATGATCTACATCAGCCCATGAATTAGTCTCAAATACATCATCTCATTGACAGTAACTGAAAAAAGAAGATAAACAATAAATGAGGAAGATAGGCCAAGACAATAGAACATAAGGATACGAGGTTTTGGAATCCCTTTCTAAAATTCTTCTTAGTTTTTGCTAGGGCTTGTGGAGGTTGCACGCACAGGCTGTCTTTTTTTGTATAAAAACTCTGTCATTAAGTTTTATTATTAGTTAGAGGAAGTTTTTATGTCAAACAAAAATATTAAAATCCCCACTTTCCAATGTATTCAATCCTGCTTGAATTGGATCTGACCTGCTTGAATTGGATCTGTCAATCAAAAGTTCTGAATTCATACATGATATGACTCCTTCAAATTTATACCAAATCCTATGAAAGCATTCCATGTAAAATCTTGTGATCTTTTCTTTTCAATAGATCCGGTCTAACCAGAATTGTATCTTCCAGTCAAAAGACAACTATCATTTTCTACCCTCATTCAGCACTTGTTTTAGAGCCAAACTTGTACACACTACACACTACAACTCGTTTGGCTCTATACCAAATCCTTTGAAATTATGTCCATCAAATCTTTGAATATATGAATTTCAACAGACTCTGGTCCAATCAAACATGGACTTGCAAGCCAAAGTTCTATGTTACGTGCTAGACACTAATAGTTCCTGGCCATTTTTATTTTGGAAAGAATGAAAGAGTACATGTGTATAAGACATTAGTTCTTAACATTCATTCTCTGTGAAATTTTCATGATGTATCATGTAATAAGAGAATATTCTGTTGTCATACTTAATACTTATGTTGAATGACTAACATTTTATTGTCATTGTACTTTTTCAGAAATAACTGACAGCTACAAGTTGACACCAATGCATGTCGTGATTTCAGGGAGTTGTAATGTCTCTACATAAAATATTATCTCCTTTCCATCATGAGTTTTCTGTGGATAGCAGTAATAAGTTAGGTCAATTTTGAGGGGTTTTTTTTTTTGTAAGTTCATTTCATGGATCAGGGGTATTTTAGCCTTTTATTTTAGTCTGGGTTCATATTATTTAGATCATGAAATATATCCATTATTGCAGTTAGCCTGTTTGAGTGACTCTGTATTTATGAGATCATAGTTTGGTTAGATTCTGACTTATGTGACATTACAAGGCTCGGTAACAAGTTACAACAGCCTTAGTTAGAGAGACACATTTTCTTCTTGTAACATTAGCATAATGTGTGAGTTGACATTTATTTGGGTCTTGTCTCTTTTACTCTGGATTAAAGGTGTATTTTGACAAGAATTAACTGGTTTTGTTGACATGCCAGGAACAAGAAGGCCAACCAGTTGAGAATGTACCGAGGATTTTACCTAAGGATGAAGATCCAAGTTTGGTGAAGCGAAATAAGAGAATGCTTGGACAAATTTTGGGAACTCTAGAGGTAATGTTAAAACGCTTTAGCTGTTAACAGTTTCTTTGAACTTTAAAATGAACATCTCTCTAAGTTGTAGACAAAGCATACATATAGTATTAGCATACGAACTTTTATTGGTCCATAATTGGGTATAGTGGTTAAAAAGATAGGGCTATTACTTTTAAAATACAAGAAATTTGCTTAAGCCTGTGATTTCTATGGTTCTAAATTTTAATCAACTGAGAATAAGTAAGTTGACGATGCCTTACATAAATGAAACTAATCTTTTTATGTCTAATAATTTTGAGTGCTTGGTCAAAGGATTTTAACTTTTAGCACTAAGGCAGCCAATAATGGAAGCCATGGATATTATTATTTAGTGTACAGTGGTGTTTTTAATCATGTAATGCAGTTTTTCCATCATATTACAACTTTATAACTGTATCTAACATGTTGCAAGAAAAAAGTTTCAATGAATGATATGTTGTATAGAAAGATCTTAGGTTGTACATCATTTATGTCTTGAATCTATAGTTACTGTTTGTAACTTTGTAATGTGATTAATAAAGATGAATTTTCTCATTCCTGTGTCATCCCACTTTAGGCTGGCTACGGGTAAGACAATTTCCTGAAACGCTATAACTTTGTAGTTTCAACTTTTGAAATGTGATGTAACTCAGTTCGCAGAACTAAAATTATATGAAATTTTAAAAATTTACCTTATGTATTTATTCTTGCATCTATTACCAATCTTATTCTCAGGAAAAAAATACTCTACTATTCAATGATAATTAACAGTTGAATAATTTATCATTTCTGTATTCTATGTAGAAATTTCGAGAGGAGGATAAGCATTTGACCTCAATAGAAGCATTTATGAGGAGATCTGATTCTTTAAAAAGAGCAAGTGCCTATGTATTTTGGTAGTATGTTAACATTATACTATATAGTAAAGCTATAGTTAGGTTATCTGATTAAATATAATTGTATGTGTCAGAAAATTAAATAAAATACCTTGCCCCAACATGATTATGGATTTGCTCCAATTATTCAAGAGTTGTGGACATGCTAGCTATTTCATCACGATCAAGTAATTATGCAAAGAGAGATGGTTGTTTACACAAGACTCAATATTTTTATTAACGAGTCCAATTTATTGGATTAGAGCAGTGCTTTTTGGTAGGAACAGTACATGGCCCCTTTAGTCATCTATGCTCTTTAATCAACTGGTTGTGATTTTTTTTTTTTTTGTCTAATTTAGAGTGGGCATTAGTCCCTTAGGTATGACCTTATTGCTTAAACCTTTCAGTTTGTAGTCCTAGACTCTTCAAAAGCTTATGATAGCCTACATATCTCATGGGAAGTTATCTCATGCTTTGTTTTAAACCATACATGCTAAGAGATTGACAGGGATTTAGCTCAAGAGCACAGTTCAACCTCGTGGAAACCAGAATTTGTCCTCACCATTGCATGATAAGCATAAAATTTAGTATGGTTCCTACTACTAATTCCTCTGTTTCAAGTTGTCTTGTGATGACTCTCCACATTAAATTTAATTTAGAGTTATTTGGAGTCTGAAAAAATCTCCTACTTGACCAAGTTTTATAAATATCAATCAGATCCTCTATTAAGGTATCACAATCTCCAGGGTGTTCCTTATGCCTTATTTAAAAAAATTAGTGGATGCAAATCATTTTATTCAATGTTGTAAACATCCTGATTTTATCGTGAAAAAATCATGAAATAATGTTTTTTTGGGACTAGCCGATTCTATTGGCTAAAAAATCAGTGATTTTTTAAGTGGCCCAAAAGATTGTTACAATGATATTTATGATTTTTGGGTTTTCCTTACCCTTGCTGATTTTATTCTGATGGTTATGTTTGCGACATTGAATTTATATGCCTCCAAAGTCCAAACAAAAATATTGTGATTCTAAGATTCCACTTTCCATTAAGTTTGAACTTTTGAAGCACCTTTTGATTAGAAGCTTTAGGTTTCCATATGCTTTGACCAAGACGAAAATATTCTCTACTGCATTTATATATTTTCTAAGGAAACCTTACAAGATCTTCCACCCCCTTCCATGGAATATCTGGATGGAGGTCGCTTGATCTCCACCCACAAGAATAGTTGGTAAGCCTGAGGGGCTCCATTGGATTTGAACCTGTGACCTATGGTTTCCCCCTTATCAAAATGCATTTGGATGATGTTGAGGTGTCTGTTTCCATGTCTGCATTTTTGTTTGCATAAACCAAGCTTGTAAATGCAACAACTTTATGTTAATAGACAGCTATTCAATTTAGACAGGTGGGATTAAGAGAATAGATTTGATATTGTCTTTCTTTGGTTAAATCCTCAAAGAGCACTCCCCCATTCCTTGAACGACCGATCTCTTTGTTTTAGCTATTTATCTACCAATTAACCTTCCTTACCTTCATCCCAAGCTGTAGCCAAATATTTTCTTAGTAAATTTATTTCTTTACAGAGTTGCTTATAAAAAATTATGTATAGATTTGAAATTGTGGTCTTTTTCCTCCCATTTTATCCTATACTGCAGCCTAACACTTGACCAGATAGAGTGAGTCCCCTTTATTTATCTCTTTGATTTTAACTGTTCTTTCTTCCAGCCTTCACTGGAAAGGGTCCAATTTTCCTTATTTTGACCAAAATATTCTTGGATTTGTAGTCTTTATCTGTGACAAAAAAACTGAACTGGCCTAGGTAGATGGTTTAACTAGACCAAAGCTCTCATCCCAGTATTTGGAGAAGGGTTTAACAATATTGAAAGAATATAGTTCACTACGTAAAATTCTTTTCCAACTTTATTGAGAAATAGTAGAAATCCCCCGGAACACAAATAATTTTACATTTCTTTAATGTTTCCACCCATAAATTTACGAATCAGTGCTCTCTCTGAAATCACATATCCATTCCTAAAAGAGACACAGTCAAATGAAATATTTTGCCCCTCTTTCCCCTTTTCAAACACCTGTTACCTTTAATGTGCTGATGTGCTTTCCAGCTAGATTTTGCCTGCCAACAGCGACAGAAATTCTGTTTTTTCATCTTCAGTCTTGCCCTAGTCTCCAAAACATAATCTGGGGCCTATTTAAATGTGATGGCTAAATTCCATTTCATTGGCTAATAAGGATTATAATTCCTCATCTACCAGGATACTGATTGTATGGGTTTTGTTTGAAAACCAGTGCTCAATCAAAGCTAGGTGGATTTTGATATCTCCTCACCATTTTAAAAGTCATCTCTACGGTGATCCTCATCCCCCATTGAAAAAATTCAACCCAATAACAAATTGTTGTAATGTAATGACCCCATTTATTTTGCAAATATGTAAATTATCTTGATTTCTATGCATTCGTATAGATATGGTAAATTTTGCCTTGGTTACCTTACAGAGCTACTGTAAATACCTTCTTGGTCAGTTTCGTAAATAGTGAAAATCGTGAATATACATATATGCCTTTTTGGGTTATTTTGTAAATATTGTCCACATTTTGAAAATGATAAATATACATATATATGCCTCCTAGTCAGTTTGCAATAGTGTGATTACTTGTTAAACATGTCCAAATTTCATAAGCTTTGTAAAAGTGTAAGTATAGATTATAGGTGTAAACCTTAAGTAGTGAGGAAAATCATCGTCTTAAAGGTAGCACATAGATACATAGAACCCCTGGTATGCTGTATTTTTGAGAAGAAATACATGGATCTTGTCAGTGTCAAAGGATTTTGCAGCTTTTCACCCAAGCCTCTGGACATAGAATGCCCTTATGTATATATAATTTTTCATGAATTGTATACATATTCACTATCTTCCAAAGTTACAGTTCCTTCTTTTGCAGGCACTGTTTGCCTTGGTCCTGATATCAAGGCAGATCAAAGAGCAGGTGAACCGCAGTGACTGAAAATTTGTTAATGTTATCTCATCTTTTAGTAGTTTTCTACCCCATTTTACTTCATCTAAACTTTTCTGATGAATTTGTTAGTTTGTGATGCTTGGACGTCATTTGAAGCTCATCCTCCTAAAGGTTTGAGTTAGAAATGCAATCCAAAATATATATATATATATATATATATAGAGAGAGAGAGAGAGAGAGAGAGAGAGAGAGAGAGAGAGAGATTTTAAAATGAGGGACTCTTTCTGGAATATTATAAAAGTGATTTGAGCTATTACTATCAAGTGTCTCGTAAATGTTCAGACATCATGCAGGCATGTGGAGCCAATTATACTGAGCTTCATGACAAAATAATTCCTAATATGTCCATTTCAGAAGTGTGTGTGCATTTTCTCCATGTTAGGCAGTAGTTTCACCTTTCAAGTTAATACATTATAAATCAAAGAAGGGCACATTCTTTATTAAAATTTCTATTGCTTCTTTAGGCAATAGATACAAAAATTGCACTACAAGACAGTTTTAGCACCCTAGCAAAACAGATGGCACCCTATGTTAGAAAATCAAAGGTAAAGTAGATTTTCTTACTTGTTAATTACTTGTGATAATTAATCTTCTTTTCTTTGTTAGTTAATATTTCTTCTTCATCAAGTAATTACACAAACTGTTCTTCCAAGAACACAAAGAAGTATGAGACACAGAGATTTAGGCTTTCAAGCTAGGGCAAAACCTCTCAACAGGGGAAAACCCAACAATCCTCCTCTTATTGAATTTATTCAAAATGAGATATCCAACACAAGACCAAAGACTCCCTCCAAGTCAGCCCTCCTCTTTAAGTCAAGGTCAATAGTTGAATCTCTGCCTAGTCAAAGTCAGAAGCAGCTTCCAAATTTTTGTCCTTATTGTAGGTTTAGTCTCTTATTATAATACGTTGACTTCCAATTACAGACTCTTTGCCTTCTATTACTGACCTTCGGGTACTACAACAAACCCTTGACTCTTTACCACAGATCTTCGGCTCCTGCTGTAGATAGATAGTTTTAGATTGAGATTCGGCTTAGTCACAGACTTCGGTTTCTTCAAGTGTTGTAGACTTCTTTTTATCCTTGGTTTTTCTTCTCTTGTTGGATTACAGACTTCAAGCTTTTTCAAGCCAGGGAAAAACCCCTCAACTGGGGAAACCCAACAATCCTCCTGTTATTGAATTTATTCAAAATGAGATATCCAACACAAGACCAAAGACTCCCTCCAAGTCAACCCTCCTCTTTAAGTCAAGGTCGATAGTTGAATCTCTGCCTAGTCAAAGTCAGAAGCAGCTTCCAAATTTCTGTCCTTATTGCAGGTTTAGTCTCTTATCATAATACTTTGGCTTCCAATTACAGACTCTTTGCCTTCTATTACTGATCTTCGACTACTATAGCAAACCCTTGACTCTTTACCACAGATATTCAGATCCTACTGCAAATAGATAGCTTTAGATTGAGATTCGGCTTAGTCACAGACTTCGGTTTCTTCAAGTGTTGTAGACTTCTTTTTATCCTCAGTTTTTCTTCTCCCATTGGATTACAGACTTCGAGCTTTTTCACTTTCTTGGTTGCTACCCAAAAGAGGTCAAATATAGGCTAAAACGCCTGGATATCATTCTCCATGAGCTTTGAATTAACTAAACAAAGAGTGACTATGCCTGGATTGGTTCCTTTGTAATGTTGAAATGCCCTACAATCTTTGCCTATGAGAAGATGCAATAGCCCTAATTGGACAACACTGAAACTATCTCAATTCACTGTTTAACTGCCATGACCAATTCCTTCATTTTCCCATAGCAGCTATGCTGCAATAGTCTCACATGGAGCGAGGTTTAATTTACACATGGACATCTCTCTTTTGACAATGAAGGCAATGTGCTAGGCTCTCATCTAATATATGTTGCTAAGATATAATAAACTTATGGTGTATGAGTTATCATCATTCTTAGTCCTTAGTTATAGTATATGGTTTCCCTGTCTTTGTGCTCATGGCTGAAATAAATAATTCTCCATTGAATTTCTATTAGCATCATTCAGAAACTCTTTATTGATTGATGCTCTATGAAATGCATCATCTTTGAGTTACTCATCATCCACTTTCTTGCTGAGTTAGAGATCAATTGCCACGGTTCTGGAGCTATTACATTTCCTCAAGGAGTTGCTAATTTGGTTTCTATACGAGTGTTAAGAATTTCTCTCTCCTTACCTGGAGTGTTCTTAATTGTTCTTGGGTGGATTTCTACTTACTGGAGTCGTTTCCCTCTCCCCTGAGCATTATTTTCATTTGCTGGAGCGAGTTTGAGCTCGATCTTGGTTGTCTAAGAGGCCATAGGTACTAGACAAGGCCATAGATAACTGTAGGAGATCATTGGCTTTCCAATTTCCCTTCATTCCCACAAATCCATCGAATAGATGGGTGTTGAAATGAGCATTCTTGATGTGTATTTATGGTAGAATTTATTTATATTATAATGTTGTTAAATTGAGATTCATTACTTGAGTGATTCAAATTATATGTTATTCCATTAGTATTGGGAATCGTTACATGAGAACCCATTAACTATAATTATTCACCAATAATATCCAGAGGTTGTTTTGTACTAGAATGATGATTGTCGAGTAATGATATATAATGAGGATAAGGTTGAACAAATGAATAAGTAGAAATCTCATTCAGGGGGCAGTGTGGATGAAGGTTGTATTGTAGAAAAACAAAATACAATAATATGGACAAATATGGACAAATTCTGATGAAGAACATGCAACATTAGTCAACTTCGATGAAAACACAAAATGTGAACAATTTGAGTTGTCTGATTTCACAGTTATTGCATATTCAACTAGTGGATATGTATCTTCTTGTATTGATAATATGGAAGATCAATATTACATACAACAATGTATACACACTTTTACCTTAAGGCAAAGTGTTGCGCAAAAGACCCTCAAGGAAAACTCCCCTGAGACAAATATCAAGTCAGTGAGAAAAAATTGTTGTAAATATGCTATCAGTCAATTGTCCAAGGGTGATTTTTGGATGCCCTCGCAAGAACTAAAGATTGTATCCCACTATCCAAAGGATCTTCTCTCAACTACAAAGGGTATGCTAATAAATGCTTTTGGGAAAAAGGCACAACACATTTATCTTTGGTTGGGAGTTTATCCATATTGCCCATGATGTAAATAGTTATAATGTCATGTTGAGTAGATATTTGGCACACCTTTAAGAAGGTATCATTATTGAATGGGAGCTAGAAATCTAAACTGTTATCCATTGAATTAGATATAGGATTATATTTTCCTAGATGAGAAGGTTGATATAGTTTGAGATTGTAGGAATTAATTATTGGAGAATACCCAATTACAGAGGAAGCTTTGGGTTGAATGAAATTTCATGAACCTATTGTAGAATCTGTGAGCGAATTTTTTTATTTTTAATATATTTTTGCCTTATACTATTTTCTTATGACGGATGGCATAAGATATGTAGGAAGCTTTTCACTATATAGAAGATATTCATGGCCTTGTGTATGGTCAAGAAGATTCCTAAATCTCGAATGACAACAATCTGCTATTCAAAGTTAACAAAGATATTTTGGATATTAGAAAGTCATTTGTATCATGCTTATGCATGGTACAAGCTCTATATCCTCCAGAAAAGCTAAAATAAATACTTAGCATAGAAGGATGTGCAGTTGATGGCATCACTTGGATTGTTGGTTGCCATTGTGAAATGGGATGAGGGAAATGTGTAGCAAAATCATATTCTAGAAACCACTTATCTTTGGTTGGGAGTTTATCCATATTTCCCATGATGTAAATAGTTATAATGTCATGTTGAGTAGATTTTTGGCACAACTTTAAAAAGGTATCATTATCGAATGGGGGCTAGAAATCTAAAATGTTATCCATTGAATTAGATATAGGATTATATTTGTCTAGATGGGAAGGTTGATATAGTTTGATCTTGTATGAATTAATTATTGGAGAGGAAGCTTTGGGTTGAATGAAATTTCATGAACCTACTATAGAATCTGTGAGCTAATTTTTTTTTTTTTTTAATATATTTTTGCCTTATACTATTTCTTATGGCAGATGGCATATGATATGTAGGAAGCTTTTCACTCTATATAAGATATTCATGGCCTTGTGTATGGTCAAGAATATTCCTAAACCTCAAATGACGGCGATCGGCTATTCAAAGTTAACAAAGATATTTTAGATATTAGAAAGTCATTTGTATCCTGCTTATGCATGGTACAAGCTCTATATCTTCCAGAAAAGTTACAATAAATACTTAGCATAGAAGGATTTGCAGTTGATGGCATCATCTGGGTTGTTGGATGCCATTGCTATTATGCCCTATGATCACAAGCATGACACTCACCATTTTGAGCTGGAGAATGAGAAGGAAAGAAGTTCAAGAATGGCCAGTCTTTTAAGTTTTGGGATTTAGTTTGGATTCTAAAATGGATACCAGAGAAGTGGTAAGTTATTTCAATGAAAAGGCTTAAGTTCATCTGTCACTGTTTGAGATGTTTGCATTTGTATAGGTTTTTCTAGTATAAGTATTATATTTTATGCTTAGTTCAAGGAGTTTTCTTCCAATATGTCTAATAATAATATGTTTTTTTGGTAGTTGTCACACTCAACACTTCTATCTGAAGTGGTAAGTAATAGGTATAGAGCTCATTAAAGAATTTATTTTTGAAATTAAGTCTTTCCTTGATGTTGTTGAGAAGTCAGAGCACACATATATTCTTCTAAGCACTTTTTATGCTTGTACAGGTTACCTCCCATATGTCTTTCCATATGTACCTTGTACCTTGTTACCTCCAAACTTGCAAGTAAATTGTTACCTTCCATATGAAGAATTATTAGCCACTGAGACAGAAATCAATGTTTCACCTGCCAAAGGTCCCAATGTTCAATCAAAAGCAGTACCCATAGCAGCAACTACACCTCCAGCTCTTGTCCTAGATCTTCTTGGTTATTTGATAGGTTTAGGCAATGCACTTGTCCCTAGAGATTAGTGAGCAGTAGGCTCTGGGTGGGTATTAGATAGTCAATTCCATTTCATTTTGTAAAGAACAAATGGAAAAAATTGGCTTTATTGTTGTTAGATGTGAATTGTATTTACTATGATAAGCGTCAACCTGATTAAAGCAACTTGTGATATTTGGTTAATGCTTTGTGTAGGCCTCCATTGCCTGTTTTACTTGCATCATCAGTAGGTCAAGGCCTTCAGATCAATGGGCAACTTATATGGCGCGATGGTAAAATTTTTTACAGCTTGAAGTTTTAGAATAACTCTTTCAGTCTTGCAGCTGTTGGACCTCTACAGATGTAGTTCATAAAATGTGAAAATAGTTTAGATATTAGTTGTATTTACTGTAATTATTGCTAGTTTAATAGGATGTAGATGCACATCTAATTTGAGTCCTTTTTCTTAGTTTTGTTCCTAGTAAATTAGGTGCCACCATTGCAGCCTGGGAGCTCAGCGCACACATTGCTGCCAATGGTATTGTTTCAAAACATATCTCCTAGAGTGGCAAATGCTCTTTTATAGGTGGAAGTAAAAAATAATAAACAACCTATTTGGTATTTTAATGATATTAGTCCATTTGAAGTTTTCTTCATTAAGGATGGCAGGATGGAGCGTGCAACATTTCTGGAGGTAATAATGAAGGCTAGGATCTAAATTTTAAGCTTTGGAAGTTTTCTTCATTGAGGATGGCATGGTGGAGCGTGCAACGTTTCTGGAGGTAATAATGAATTCTAGGACCATTCCCTCTTCGCCACTCTGCCTGTGCCTTCGACGCTGTTGGATTTTTAGGACTTTTGGGTCAAAAGGACTAGGCATGATGGACAAATCCAACAGATCAAAATGGGAATAGGAAGAGCACATATACGATGAGCTTGTTCTCTCCATTGAAAAGTTGCAGGAAATCGAGGATGAGCTTGAGAGGGTAAGTTATCATGCACTCTGAAAATTGCTTTTTGGAGTTCTTTTATTTTATTTATTTATTTCAAATTGGTTTTTTCCTTATCTTTTTTGAAAACCTTTTGCCCATTCCTTTCTCTATGTATTATTTTTTTATTTTATTGTTTTTTTTTTCTCTGCAATTCTAACTACTTTGTATTAATATTTACAGTAAAACATTTACATCAAACACACTAGCTGCCCAGGGCCATCTAAGGCTCCTTGGGTGGTGATATCAAACTTGAGTTCTTGCCTCGCAGGGCACCTTTTCCAAGGAGCATGACAAAACATGACACTGTGATTTTCCACTGTGACAACCGAATGGCCCGCGCAGGGGCAGTCCATAAGAGACAATCATGACTACAAAATGACCCGCGCAGGGGCGATCCAGAAGAGACACTATCATGACTACAGAACGGCCCTCGCAGGGGCAAACCCGAAGAGACGCGGAGTGTAGACAAAATAACAGAACTGATAATTTAACCATAAGGCGACATGAGACAGGTAAAAACAAATGCCTGAGACCAGACTTAAGACGCCAGACCCTATGCCTATGAGGCAGCCGTGAGCCTGACTTACAGATATTAAGAAAATAGATTGAAATGCATATTAAGAACTTGAAAATAGCCAACATCCATACCCCAACCTGAGAAAAGGAGGCAAAAACGAAGGGGAGCCTCTGAGGATTATTCTTCAGGTACTTCCTCCACGATTCTGCTCCAACCCTGCCCTTCTTGAACTCCTTCCCACATGGCCATGGGGTTCTGTGCAGTGGAAGGCATTTCGGGCTGCTGTGGTAGGGCAGGGGGCTGAGGCAGCTCTCCTTCAGAATGGCTCGCTGCATTGGAAGACTCCCCCAATGGGCGTTTTCCCTTATCCTTTACTGAATTATCTTCCGCCAGTACCAGTGATGAGCTATCCTCATCTTCCTCAGGGATTTTTGTAAAAAGCACAGAGATGTGGGCATTAACACCTGCATTGTCTCTGGAGATGCCGAGGCTGAAGGTGACAGAACCAAATGCTGGGAGACTTGGCTCACCCTCGACGGCGCTTCCCACTTCCATAAATTGACTAGCTGGGACTTGGGTGACTCCCGCCCTCCGATGACAATAGCAGCAACAACAATGATGATGAACATCAGCTGCGGGAGGGCGAGAAGATTCCCCCCTTCCAGGGCCTCTTCGGCTAGGCAACCTTTCTCGCGGTCGCGCCATGAAATCCTCCGAATCCTCTTCCTGAACCCAAGCAGCGAAGGACCTACAGTGGCTATGCCCCCTTCCTTTCTCTTGTAGCACCCAAAATGGGTATGAGCCGACGTAGACTGGACCAGAATTGCGCCCAGACAGCACCAAAATTGCGCAAACCTTGCTCGAATTTCCAAAGACCAAGACGATATAACGACTCCCAGGATTCTGAGCATAAAACAAATCACTCTGAGCTCCCTTACCCCCCGAATCGACATACTTAACCTCCTGCACAATCCCATTGATGAGACCTCCATTAATTGCGTCTGGCTGGACTGCCATCACCACCCGCAGCGCCATTAAAACATTCCTTATGCCTCTCACCTGCTGAAAGATCGGCGGCTTGAGGCAATAAAGACTCGCCACCCTCACGTGTCGGCCCGTGCCCTCCATGTGGCCTCCCGTGGGTTAACTCGGTAACACCCGCATCCGGGGATTTTTTTATTTTATTGTTGCATCTGTGGATTGATTGAATTTTTTCTTGTCCGTGGGCTGCTTGAGAATGATTTGTTACAGCCCTTAAGAGCGGGTTTGAGGAAAAGAGCGGTGTTTTCAGTAAACCCACACTTCATCTTCATATTCTTTCAGTCTTTTGGATATGGACATTTTGATTGGTTTACATATGTTGTTTTTCCAATAGTGCCGGGGAAATTGTTTCAAGGAAAAATTGAAACTAGAACATCCTCAAATTAGTTATTTCAGTTTTTTTTCCATATCCATTTATTGTTTGGGCATGAGTTGGTAAAGCTCAGGGTTCAAAAAATGTAATATTTTGTGCGACAGTTCTTGATCAGTTACAGTCTGCCTGTTTACGATTAGGTTCATAATGACCTGGTGACCTGAGGCTCTCTCAATGTAGTATGCTGCACTCCTAAATCCCTTTTGGTCTCAATTACAGTCTGCATGTTTATGATAAGGTCATAGTGGCCTGGTCACCTGGGGTACTCTCAGCCTAGTCACTACCCCCAAAGGATCTAACAAGGTTGTTGGACTTAATGGAAAAAGCTCGCAATTCTATTCGGCACCTGCCCTTAGGGAAGGGTAGACCTACCTTACCTATATGGTTGTTGACAGTTGGCTTATTCTTACATTCGTTTTTTTATTAGTTGCTGGAAAGCTTTCTTGGAGGAATTAGTGGATAGAGTTTAAGTTGGATTCCGAATGACAAGCAGAGTATTCCTACATTACGTATTTGTAATTTCATAGTTTCATTCACATTGAGGAAGAACCAGATTCATTGTATCACTTTTGTTTTCCCTTTCCCCACTTATATAGCGATGTTGCAGCTCTGGATTTATTTTTTCCTTCTACTTTTGCTCTCTGAGATTGAATCTAAAGTCTCCAGTACCTAGCAGAGCCTTTTTCTCTTCTATCATAAGATGCATGTGTGTGTAAACCTATGTAGTTGATGAAATAAGTTTGGAGTGGATTGAAACAGTGAGATTTTGTTGTGGTGGTGGTGATGAATCATTTTTTCAATTGAGCATAACATGTCTATATGATATAATGCAGAAAAATGGAAAACAAAGTGAAATTTTCATAGGGTGCATTGAGATGCTCTCTTTTGGCTATTCATCTCTAGTTGTGTTGAATGTTAGAAATGGGTTTCAACTGCAAAACATTTTTTCTTTCATGAGACTATAGAAATCGGTCTCCAAATGAATTGAAAATGTCCTGGTGCACTCTGGGTTGTTCTATCACTAGTCTTACATGGGATGTTTGTATTCAGGTCATTCAGGTTATTATTTTTTTATAGTTATTATATGATGTCCAACTGTGTGGGGCCTTCTACATGGGTAAATTTCACTTGGGTATTATGGACAATTGAGTCCTCAATTATTTTTTGTGCTTTGCCTTTCACTACAGGGTCTTTAACATTCATTACTGTTTGATATGCTGAGCATTTGCTTCTGGTAGATTTGATGGGTGATGGCACTAAGTTTTCTAATCTATTTATTTTATTGAGATATATGTGTTTGATAGGCTGGGCAATGTGTGCTCTGATCCAAGAGGTATTTTAAGGTGAATGGTATATGATTTTTTGTAAATTTGGCTTGACAAAGTAAGTGCTTCTGATGGATTGTAGAATCTTTAAAGATATGTGAAGGGAAGATGATATTTAATTTCCAATTGATTTTTTTTGAAAGAAAAGGTAAGTGTCTGTTTAAAAGTTTGAAAAGAAAAAATTCATAGCAAAGTGTTGATTGCACTGCGAATGCCTTATCATCTCCATCTATAGTTTATAAAGAGGAAAAGCAGGCAACTTGCTTGCCATTTTTCACTCACTTTTATTTTTTTTCACTCAACTCTATTGAAATATGCAAATTTTTTTGTTTGAAATTCATCGTGTAGCTGCAATTTTTTTTTTTTTAATCAATGACTATAAATGTAATTTTAAGGATTGGCATAACTCTTCACATAATTTTTTAAAGTGTGCTAGCTCAATGGAAGAGCGTCAGGTTGGTGGTTCGATTCCACTATGCGCTAACATGAATTAATCAATGATTTTGTAGCTCATTTTTAATTAAATAATTTTTATATTGATTTATATCAATGTTGAGATATTTCTGGATTCATTCTTTTATATTGTCTCTAAAGAGACAAAAGTGATATTTAAATAAAAATTTTATCATCTCTAGAGAGACAATAACTAGTATTAAAGAAATAATGTCTCTAATCCGAGTGTTGTCTTTAGAGAGACAAAAATGAAATTGTCTTCAGAGAGACAAAAATGAAATTGTCTCGTAAGAGAATATTTTTCAAGACAATAATCTTTAAGACAATATTTTTTTAGACAATAAGATTTAAGACACTATTTTTTAAGACAATAATACAAGTTTCTTTTTTTGGTCTTAAGTTAAGACAATTTACCCAAAATTTGTCTCAAATATTGTCTTAAAACCCTCCTTTATGTAGTAGTGGAGTCATGTGTTTTTCCTTCATTTCTAGAGAGTTTCGATGCCGAAGTTTCATTATTCTGCTTTCCTCACCTCTAATGTTAGTATATCACTGATAAAGAGAGTGGAGACTTGTGGAATGATTCCTTTTGGAAAGGTTTTATGGTGCTCTCACTTCTGTTACCTCTATACTATGTATTCCAACTTTGTTCTTAATATAATTTAGACTTATACTTATTAAAACAATTTTTTTTTCTAATGATAGGTTAAACCTAGGTCCTCATCCAAGGGTTTTGGTTGTGGTGATTTCTTCTATACAAGGGTTTCATTGTACAACCTTACTCTAGAATTTCTCAATGGTTTCCTCAAGGCAAGGGAGGGTTACTCCAAACCCTAACCTCCATCGTTACCAAATAATTTCTTTGGCTTTTGATTTAGAGCTTTCTGTGGAAGGATGTTAATTGAGAAACTTCATTTCTCTCCTCAAGGTAATGTAAAAAGTCTCAAGGTAATGTACAAAGTCTCTAATGTTAAAGTGATCCTTCTCTTTCTTTATGGGCTTCTCCTTCTACAATGCATTTCAGGCATTTCATAAGGGTCTCTTTCCATTGTTCACAGGTTAGTTATCGTTGTGGCGGGTTTACGTATTTGGGCATCTATTAGGTCCCTATACTACTAGTGTAACCCCTTATTGTTATTAGTACAACTCCCTTATTATATTGTTGTGCCCATGTAGTCCCCATATTGTTATTATTGTACCACATAGAAGCCCACTATTGTTATTATTGTGCCCTTACACTATTATTGTTATGTTGGCTCTTATTATATTATGACCCCTTAGACTCCTATATATAGAAAGGAGGTCTTCTCATTTGTATCATCTAAGAATTGTTCATTTGTGTAATGTAAAGGAGGTTGCCCCCTCGAAGAGGCTTATTTCTAAAGCATTGATCTATCATTTCTATCTTTTTGTGAGCTGATTTCATAACATTTGGTATCAGAGCTTTGGATTCTAGGGTTTCGCTGCTCTAAACAGGTCATCGTGGAATTTTTGCTATAAATTTTTCTCTACGAAGTTTCAGAATCTAAAACAAAAACCCATTTGACCCAAAATCATTCTGAACCTCGAGCCAAAATTTCAGAGCTTTCCTTGCTATATTTTCGGAGATATGATCGTAGAAAGTTAGGGTTTTTGAAAACTCCAGATTTCAATCGCAAACAGGTCATCGTGGAATTTTCACTATACTTGTTTTTCTGTGAAGTTTCAGACTTTGAAATTAAATCCCATTTGAGCCGCAATTTTGGTGAAGCTCGGGCCCAAATTTCGAAGATACAGTCTAAGACATTTAGGATTTTTGCAGGCTTCTGAATTACATCCTAAACATGTGACCTCGATAACATCGTCATAACTTTCTCTCTGAGCATCAAATTGAAATTTCGTAAGAAGTTTCAGAAAGAGGACGGACTGTAGTTGTCTGTGTATCGGTTTCAGATACTAAGGTTGAAATAGTGACACGTGAGACTTCGTACAAGTTCGCTATACTGAACCAGTTTATAATCAGGTCATCATGGGAGATTTGACATAACTCTTCCTTGCAGAATCTAATCTTGATCAGACTTGCGGCGTTAGAAAGAGGACTCAGAGGGACACTGCAGGACGCAATTTCAGAACTTGGAGATCTGAAATTACAGAGTTACAATCGTTTCAAGATCGAGCTCTTAAAATCAAGAAAAGACAATATGAAGAAGTTTGATGGCAAGGATCCAGTAAATTGGATACTACAGATGGAGCAATATTTTGATCTACATGAGGTGCAACTATTGCAAAAGGTACGTATTGCATCTTCATATTTAAAACTGGATCAATTTTTATGGTATAAAGGGCTTTGTTCTCGTAAACCACTTGTTACGTGGTCAATTTTCACGGAGGAAATGATAGCACATTATGAAGATAGAAAGAGCAACACCTTCTTTAGCTAATTGATAAATCTCAAACAAAAGTGTTCAATGGCAGACCCTATTGAGGACTTTCAAAAATTGAATATAAGGGACAATGATATTCCAGAGAAGCAGAGGATTGATGTCTCCATAGGGACTTTAAAGGATAACATTCAACATGAGGTTCGTCTTTGTGAACTTGATTCATTGGAGAAGGTATTCAGGTTGGCAAGAAAAGTGGAAAGCAAAATTATGCAACAAGGAAGTCTACCCTTCACAACTATAAACATGGAAGTGTTGTTTCTCCTAACCTTCCACAACCTACATGGTTGACACCACAACAATTGGACCAAAAAAGAGCAAAAGGGATTTGTTACAATTGTGATAACAAATACATTAAAGGTCATAAGTGTGCCAATAAGAATTTATTTTACATTGATTGTGGAGAGGAGGAAGAAAAAGATAAAAAAACATCAAAAGAAGAGGATATACACCAGGAACCAACCCTAGAGAAAGAAGAAATGAATCCGACCATATCTTGTAAAGCATTGGCAAGAATTACCACTCCTCAAACTCTCAAGATAGAAGGACATATCAAGAAGAAAAAGATTCAAGAAGTGAAAGATCACATCGAGAAAGAAGAAATGAATCCAACCATATCTTGTAATGCATTGGCTAGAATTACCACTCCTCAAACTATCAATATAGAAGGAAATATCAAGAAGAAAAATGTTCAAGAATTTAAAGATCACATCGAGTATCAAGAGATGAATCCGACCATATCTTGTAATGCATTGGAAGAAATTACCACTCAAACTCTCAAGATAGAAGGACACATCAAGAAGAAAAAGATTCAAGCAGTGAAAGATCACATCGAGCATCAAGAAGAAGCTCTCCAACTTTTAAAGGATAACTCCACTTTGGTGCAGAATCGAATGAAACAACATGCAGATCAACATCGCAGTGAAAGAAGTTTTGAGGTAGGCGATTGGGTAGTTTTATGGTTACATCTCAAGCAAGCTATTTATGAGAAGTAAATGTTGGCAATACTACATGCACTTAAGAAATGGTGACCTTACCTAATGGGAAGACAATTCAAGGTAAAAATGGATCATGATAGTCTTAAATACTTTTTTGGACAAAGATTATCTTTAGAAGAACATAAAAAATGGGTCACAAATATGTTGGGTTATGACTGAAATCATCTACAAAAAAGGGAAGAAAAATGTTGTTGCAAATGCACTCTCCAGAAAGGATGAGGATGTGGAAGAATTGTTTTGTGTTATTTCTATTATCCAACCAGATTGGATAAACGAAGCAAGGGATGAATGGAAGAAGGATGAAGAAGTGTGGCCACTCGTTCAAAAGTTGCAGAAGATCCCAGTTCAAACAATATTGCCAGAACTTGACGAGGAAGGATAAATCATATTTGAACTTAGAGCAGTCATAGAAACAAGAACTCGACAACTACGAAATCGATCAATTTCAGAGTATCTCATCAAGTGGAAGAACTTACCCGCTGAAGATTCCACATGGGAGGACAAGAATTTTATACAGAAGCGTCAAGAACCACTCAAGCGTTGAGGACAACACTTTTTGAAGGAGAGGGGCATGCTAGGTCCCTATACTAGTAGTGTAATCCCTTATTGTTATTAGTACAACCCCCTTATTATATTGTTGTGCCCATGTAGTCCCTGTATTGTTATTATTGTACCCCATAGAAGCCCACTATTGTTATTATTGTGCCCTTATATTATTATTGTTCATTTGTGTAATGTAAAGGAGGTTTCCCCTTCGAAAAGACTTATTTATAAGGCGTTGATATATCATTTCTATCTTTTTGTGAGCAGGTTTTATAACAGTATCTATAGGAGCTAAATATTTGAGACTATCTTCCTCTTGTCATGCCCAAACTAGGTGTTTATTTCCTTATTATTATTTTACATGACAATGAAGCCATTATAGGCTTCAACTTGGTAGTTTACTAGAAGAATTCTTGGATTCTAGGGTCTTTGCAAAGAAAACCTATATGGCCATAGTAGCCCATCCTAGATTGCGTATTGTTTCTGAAAGTTTTAAAAACATTTTAGATATATACTCACTGTTATAACTAATCACTTGTAATACTTTATTTTATTTTAAAAAGGACGAGGGTTATTCGTTTATTACTTTTCAACATTTACTTTCTACATAAGATATATGGCTTTGTCTCCATTGCGAAACTGTGCTCTGTATATTGTTTTCTAAAGGAAAATGGTGCCTTGTTCCGGGGCCTTTGGTGGTTATCGATAATGTTTTTTTTTCTCTGTAAAGACTAGTTCTATATTAAAAAAGTGTAAAAGTATGTACAAAGAGGTCAGACCTTCAGAGGAGGCCGAGGCCAGTCCTCAAACAAAAACTCATGGACAATACTGTTGAACCTGTCTAGCAGTTTTACAAAACAAACCTCAGAGTTTTGATTTACCCTGATATACTGACAAAATTGATTCGGACTACAGTTATCATTAACAACAGTAATCTTAAATAAACAGAAGCACTTAGCATAGCTGACTCTAAGACAGAGTATGATAACTGTGTTGACTGAAATTACAACCAGGAACATGAGACTGAAACAAACAGAAGCAAATTGCTGCAAAATCCACGACACAAGATCAAAAAAGCGTAACATGTGCACCCGATGGAGTTTAGACCGCATGGCTGGGAGACGCTTGCTTATCTTCCTTCTCCTGGCTTGGAGAGGCAATCCAGGTAACAAACCCATCATCATCCAGAATCGGCTCTCCACAAGAATCAGTGACCAAGTGTAGGCAGCCCAATCCATGTTGAGAAGGTTCGCTGATCTTGTCATCATCCCTGGCGAGGTTGGACAGCAGAGGCCCTTCCTGGACCGGGGCTTCCTCATACAAACAGTCAGCATGATACACCAAACCATTCATGCCCCCCAGAAGAATGCTGCTGTCCTGAGCGCTTGTGGAAGCGGGGGGAGTCGAGCTGGGAGTATGGCGCTCCTCCTCTGAGATAAACACTGTAAAATTTACAGTCACCACCGGCCTAATGAGCCGGCTTTGGAAAATAAGGCGGAAGGACTGGTAGGAGCCATTCTGGGAAATTCTCTCCTGGTCCGATTGCGGGGATGAGGGAGGGACAGAGGCAATTGGGACAACCTGCTGCAGGTCCGAATGAGTAAGGCCAGCTCTGATGCCAGATCGACCCCCTCGTCGCGGAATGCCCCTGCTGCGAGGCATTGTACCAGGAGCAAAAGACTTGAGAAGTCGCTCGAGCCAGAGGAGACTGAAGGCCTGAGGATTCCAGAGCAGAAAACGAACTTCGACAGGGGAGATCTGGCCAGGAAGCTGAAATGGCTGAGCGTTATAAAGAACGGGTTCATTAGCTGCCGCGGGGGAATTACGCAGATCCATGATCATGGGCCGAGTCAAGGACAGAGTTGCCATGCTCGCCTTGAATACTGACTTACCTCGAGCCTGAGCAGGTTTTAATTCACCTGCTTTGAGCCTTAACTTATCTCCAATGACGCAAACCCCGGAGGTCGTCTGCCCGCCATCCGTTAGGCTTGGTGGTAGCATGGCATGCTCCATCATTTATTGCTTGAGTGAACACCCGCATCCGGGTGGTTATCGATAATGTTACATATGCATGGATACTTTATTTTTTCCATACATATGCATTCTTTGTTATTTTTACATGAATGTTTTGGTGTGTCCAACGTTTTGTTATGTGTTGTTTTATTTTTTGTTGAGTGGCAGAAGGATAACTAAATCGAGCTCCGGGTTATGTGTTTAAATGACTACTTGGTTGGTAGAAATTTATGACTAGCAATGCTCTATCGAGTTCCTAGATCTGTAATAAGGACATTTAATACCAATTAATATATTAATACCTGGTTGTTGGTGTTGGTGTTGGTGGGGGTTGATGATTAGGATAACTTGATAAACAATTTCTATCCTTATTCAGAAAACAATATAGCTCCATTAAGATTATCTCGATTGAAAGTTTTGTTTAACCCTGCGAATACTTTGGTTGAGGGTTTGTTCAACAGATTAAGTTATTTCAAATTTTATGTCAAGCTCTCAATCGAGCCTTTTAAGCGTTCAACCCAACTATGAGGGCTTGACATTTTAAAAAATTGCATTCACTTCAATTATGATTTTCATTCAAGAGGATATTCTTGGTTTCTGAATTTATTTAAATAGTAGATAAAACTCATACACAAATACATGTATTTGAAAAATGTAATTCATATATTAATTCACTAATTTTGAAAAATAAAAAAAAATAAAGTTTCAATATGAATTGTTTAGTGCTCTTTGTGTAGATCTCACACATACATATATATGACAAAGTTATTTCGCACAAACACACACATACATGTTATGACAAGCATTTAGTTTAATGAAAAATTGACATATTATATGACACTAATATTTTTTTGAAAATAATATCATTAGGACAACAACATATTTATCCAAAAAAATGTCATTTTATTCGAAATCAAAATTTATAAAGCCTATGTGAATTTTGAAAGCTTCAATTAGATAAAATACTAAAATTTTGAAATTTTATCACTATATTTGGTCCAAAAGTATAAACTATCTTCATGTATAAACTATCTTCATGGATTCAGGATTGCCAAGATTTTAAAAAATCATAAAAAATGACTAAATTATAATTTTATTTTAAAATATTTATGTTATATATATATATATATATTCCCCACTTTATTATGAGAATTTTTAATTTGGAAATAAATTTTCTTAGCTAATACCATTGCTTATTAATATCACATGTCTCATTTTATATGCATTTATTTATGTGATACTTTATTTAAATAACTAATTTAATAAAATATTAAAATGTATCTTTAAGATTATTAAAAAAATTAAATATTCCATAAAAATTAAATTCCTATAATTCACCTAATAATTATTAATAATTGAATTAAATTAAATTATATTTTAAAATAAATACATTTTGTGCCTTTAAAATTAATAAAATAATAATTAATATATTTTAAATAAATATGGGAATTTAACATCTCACGTCAGAGACTTTTCGAGAAAATCAAACTTTATGGATATGGATGGAAAATAAATATATAATTGATCATCTCCATTATGGAGAATAATGGATAGCAATCCGGAAGGGTTCACGATGCTCCCTTGAATGAATGGTTTTAAAATCAAACTTTGTGGATATGGGTGGAAAATAAATATATAATTGCTCATCTCCAATATAGAGAATAATGGATAGCAATTCGAAAGGGTTCCCGATGCTTCCTTGAATGAATGGTTCTTTTTTATCCAATTTTGCTGCCTAATTCCAGAAGACATTGCTCAACCTATTACGACTAGCGGACAATAGAGAAGATTTGGAATAACAAACACAACGCCATTAAATCTTACCCCTGTCATCCATGTTGGGCAGCGGGTCCCCGCGTAACAGTTTTGGGGCTCAAAGCCCGCAGTTTTGGGTAAAAGTATGGTAATGGTTTCGCGAAGTGCGTGGAGCGTGAATTGTAATAGGGTAAAGTCTAAGGGTAGTCCGCCCTAAAATGTTATAGGTTAATCTAGAATGTGTCTATGAACCATGGGAATTTATAAATAGAGCAGGGCTCTAGATTTAAAAGATAGTTTTTGGATGATAAGTGTAATGGAGATCTAAAGCATATGGGTTTGTGAAGTAAGGGTGATCTGAGTCTGTAAGTCCGAGTCGTGTGTAGAGCTTGGAGTAGGCTCTGCAACTGTGTGTGCAGAGGCCTGGTAGAGTACGCAGCTGTGTGCACAGGGTGGAAGTGTATTGTATTGAGCGAAAGATTAATAAAGATAAGTGTTTTTGAATTACTGTGTATCTGATTGCAGATCTGAATTTTTATGCTTATGTTATGGTTTTATGACTCTATTTAAGATTTATGATCGTCCGCATTGGGTTTAACTGTTAAATGTTCGCTTAAAGACCTTAAAGAATAAATCAGGGCTTTAACAACTGCAATAACACTAAGGATCTAAGAAACACCCCTTCGCGGATCTTTGCAAAGACCAGACTGCTGCGCGGAACAATATAAGTGCGTAGATTGGGTTGCGACCTCTCCAGATCTCATCAAGACATCCCTAGGGTGTGGAAACTTGGTTCCAGCACAGTCTCCTATTGCCTCGGGTGAGACTTCAATCCGCGCTTCGTGATTGTTGTCGAAAGGGCCGGTAGTATGGGATTTGTTTGAATAAAAACTCTTCCGAAACTGGGTCAGGGCCTAATAAGCCAACAAATGGTTCCGTTGCCGGGATCAGGATCTACCTAAGGGATGTCTGATGTCGGAACGCTAGAACCCTATGAAGAAAGAAGTTGAAGATTGGTGGGATTGGATAGTTTATTATTGAACTTGTGATAGACGCAATTGTCAACTACAACGAAGCCAAAAGGCGTTTTCTCGAAAGATTGTGAGCAGAAGGAGATTCGAAAGGGTCGAAGGGTTAATTTCACCACTGTGAACGAGTGAGGAAGAGTGTGTGTAGGTCTCTCCATGGAGTACGGTTTAGCATGGCGAACGAGATCAAGTTTCCTGTATTCAAAGGAGTCAGAAACGAAAATCCTGATCAGTTTTGGTTCGTAGTGAAAGCAGTATGGGAAGCGCACGGGGTTACAGATGATAACATTAAAAAGGCCACATTGGTAAGTGCGTTGCAGGATCGCGCGCTGACTTGGTATATCAAACACTCAAATGATCACCCGAATGCTGGAATAGCAGAAATCCAAAATGCATTGAACAGAGAGTTTAGTTGACCGAAATCAGAGACAGTCGATTATAGGATTCAAGGAGATCGCGATGCTTCCAGGGGAAACACCCTGGGATCTAGATCAAAGGTTGAAAGATACGATCTGCAAGGCTAACGTGACGCTGATGGACGCACAACATCGAGCGTAGTTTGTGGCGTCGTTAACACCACACCTGAGGACAACATTGTCGCAACAGAAGCTCTCAACCCAGGTAGAGGCATTGGAAATGGCAATGAGGTTGCATGAAACACCGATACAGGATCCAAGGTTGGGAGTCCAACAAATCCACGCGCAACTACAAAACCTATGTTTAGAGATGCAGAGTTTGAAGAAGGATAGGGTGCCATGGCCAGAAGTGCGCGAAGAAGTGTGGTGTATAAAATGTAAGGGCCAGGGTCATGATAAGGATCATTGTCCTGTATTCGCGAGCTATTCGGCAGGAGGGGCACCGATGCCGTTGAGACTAGAGGCGCCGACTGGTCTGAGTGCGTCCATCGCTCTCTGGTGCACGATTTGTCAAGTAGGAGGAAAGCATGCGACGGACAACTATCACCTATTGCAGAAATATACCCAGACTCCATAGCAGTTGTACTGTAATTTTTGTAGATCAGTGGGTCATGATGAGCGAACGTGTCGAAGTTATGAAATAATGATGGATAGAACTCCAGCCTATCGAGTGCAGACGGAAACGCGAGGGCCCGATCCAGCTGCAACAATAGCGCGGGGTGGCTTCCAAGGGCGCAATCGAGGATGAGGAGGGATGGGACTAGGACGAGGGCATGGACAGTTAATCTGCTACAACTGTGGAGGACTCGGGCACTATGCGTGTGACTGTACGAATCTGACCAGAATAAGTTGCCCATACTGTGAAGAATTTGATCATGAAATGATAAATTGTCCAACGCTGATCACACAAATGCGCGAAAAAGGGGTGTTGTAGCCCACCCCGACACAAAATGTCCAGATGATGAGATCCAAACCACGCGAAGAGGACCCCAATGTGAACATGATGCTTAGAAGCAGCACGACCACGGGGGAAGATAAGGGGAAGAAGCCTGAAGAAGACACCTGGGTACGTAAGGCTCCTACAAAGGAACTTGAATTTGACTTAAACCACGCAAAAGAAACGTTTATGGAAGCTAAGAAGAGCTTTGCAGAGGTCTCTACTTCAGGTAGTAGGGATCAACTAGAGATGGATCTAGACCCCTCACTGCTAACTACCTTTTTAGAGACATGTATGAAACTGCTGCGTGATAATAAGGCAGTCAAAGGGCTACAAGAATTGATCGCTAGATGCGCAGGATCCGGGGAGCCGTGCGTAGTCCGAAAAATGGGGAAGCATGCCCTATGCACCAGACGGGAAATGAGGTTGACAGTGCAAATTGGTGAATATGAGATGGACCAAGTAATCTTAGACTTGGGGTCGGACGTGAACGTATTACCGAAGCAGACTTGGGAGCGCATGGGTAGGCCCGCGCTATAGTGGTCTCCCATTCAATTACGAATGGCGAACCAACAAAAGATCTTGCCCATGGGAAGATTAACAGGAGTAACAGTGGATATTGATGGCACGAGCACGCAGACAGATTTTGAGGTAATAGAAATTGTGGATGACAGTAACCCTTACCTTGCATTACTCGGAATAGACTGGGCAACGGATATGAATGGAGTTATTAATCTAAAGAAGCGAAAGATGATTTTTGAGACAAAGTCCCTACGTGTGATCGTGTCGTTGGACCCCGCTGAAGGACAACGTTACACAGAGCTCATGCGTGACGATGGAAGTGATGAAGAGCTAGATTGTATCTACAAACTAACTGTGCGGAACCAGGATCGGTTACACCCTACTGTAGATGAAAGGGCCCCGTGGAGGCTCACAGAATCCTCCCTGTCGGAGGCCAACGAAGATGATGAGCGATGGCACAATCGGTTGAGGGACGTGACGACGTTAAATTGTAATATGATGACCAAATCCTTGCGTTACGTAACCGCCCAGGCGCGAGATCTACCAACCTATGATGGACTAACAACGGTGGACAAATTCTTGCACTAGTATGAGAGTGCAGTACCAGAAAACTAGAGGTTCGATGCATTAAAATGGGTGTTGCGCGCGACTCCTGCGTGTTGGTGGGGAACACATGAAGGGAATTTTGAAAGCTGGAATGACTGCAAAAGGATGATGTAGCTAAGATTTAGGAAACTGGAACTACGAATAACCGAGAAATATGATGGATGTGATGACCTGCGCAGGCACCTCGCAAAATGGACAAAAGCCTATGGAGAGGAGCCCCAGCTTGAATGGGTACATTTATTTTATCATACCTTGGATGTCATCCCTAGAAACTGGTATACTGAGACAGAGCTCCGACATGGTACGGGCGAATGGGATATCTTGCGTGAAGGGTTTTTATTAACATTATTATTTGAGGACCAATGGATGGATACTGTTGACAATGCACTGCAATTTGTAAAGGCTGCTATCTTCAAATTACCACAAGAACCAGAACAAATCGTTTAACTGGAATAGACGCATTAGCTCAGCCATGCTCTAGAATGTTACAACCTGCAAGTGGAGGATGATGATGATGATCCCCAAACATTAACATTCTGGAAACAAAAGAGAGCTGCGAAGTTCGAGCACTGACAATCGAGGATCCTGACATCACAGCGCCACTAAAAATGAAACAGGTGAACATTGGTACAGATGAGGAGCCGAAGTACACGACTCTGGGGGACTATTGGGATGATGCCACGGTGGATAAAGTCGTCGAGTTACTGCACGAATATCAAGACTTATTCCCGACCAAACTGACAGAATTGAAGGGGATTCTCGGCAATCTGGGGGTGATGAAGATAACTCTGAAGCCAGACGCGAAGCCGATTAAGTAGCGTCCCTACCGTTTAAATCCAAAGTATAAGGAAAAAGTCCGTGAAGAATTGGACAAGATGCTTGTAGCAGGAATTATTGAACCTGTCGAAGAATCTGACTGGGTGAGTCCTATGATAGTACAAGAGAAGAAACAGAAGGGCGAAATTCGAATCTGCGTGGATCTCTGAAAATTGAATGATGCTTGTGTTCATGACCCGTTCCCAACCCCGTTTACAGATGAAGTCCTGGAGAATGTTGGTGGACAGGAAGCGTATTCATTCACGGACGAGTTCTCAGGATATCACTAGATCAAGATTGCGCCGGAAGATAGGAGCAAGATCACCTTCGCGACCGAATGTGGATGATTTCAGTACACTGTGATTCCATTTGGGTTGAAGAAAGCACCAGCGATATTTTCGCACGTAGTAGTGGTTGCGTTCAAGGAATTCATTCATCAGTTCTTGGAGGTTTATTTTGATGATTGGACTGTATTTGGGCTAGTCAAGAAACATGTGGCAAGCTTATGATTGATGCTGGATACGTGTCGATGACACCAGATTGCACTAAATCTTAAGAAGTGTACCTTCCTCGTTCCCTTCGAAAATTTGCTCGGCCATGTGGTCTGCAGATAAGGCTTGATGGTGGACCTTGCGAAAATTGCTGTCATACTCAATCCGCGTAGTGTCAAACAACTTCGTACCATGTTGGGACACACTGGGTACTACCAGAAGTTTATTAAGGGCTATGCACAAATTACGACACCAATGGAACAATTGTTAAAGAAGGATGCTACATATTGTTGGAATGAGGATTGTAAGAAGAGTTTGGAGATTCTAAAGAAAAAAATGGCCTCCGCCCCCTTTTTGGTCTTTCGAATTTCATGTACATGTGGATGCATCGTGTATTGCACTCGGAGTCGTACACACGCAGGAGGGAGCGGAAGGCATCGATCACCCGATCGCGTTCATGAGTCGGCGACTGTCTAAAGTCGAAAAGAACTACTTCACCACTGAGCGTGAGGGATTGGCGATGGTATATGTGCTCCAGAAACACTGCCACTATCTACTTGGTGGGCATTTTAAAATGTATACTGATCACTCCGCATTAAAATACCTGGTGAACAAGCCTGTGTTGGGGGGGCGCATCTGTAGATGGCTGTTATTGTTCCAAGAGTATGACTTCGAGGTCGTCGTAAAGCCAGGACGCTTAAATGTCGGCCCATATTACATGTCTCGAATTAAGAACGGTGAGGAGCCAACAAATTTAGAGGAAGGACTACCTGATGCACAACTCTATGCAGTGCACGTCGCGGATGGTCACTTTGAAGATATAATCCACTTCTTAACCATAGGGACCACACCACAGGGGTATTCAGTTCAACAGAAGAAAGAATTGGTGATACGTGCGGCGGATTTCACTGTTATCGCGGGGCACCTCTACAAAATGGGAAATGACGAAATATTAAGAAGATATGTACCTGAATTTGAACGGGGACAGATCCTCGCAAAAGCACATGGAGCGGTTGCCGGAGGACATTATGCAGAACGGGCGACAACACAAAAGATTCTTCATGTCGGACTATGGTGGCCAACTCTACATCAAGATTCAAAAGCGTACTATTGGGCCTGTGACGTATGTCAATGGACTGGGAAACCATCGTGAAGGGACGAAATGCCGCTCAATCCACAGGTGACGCTGCAACTATTCGAAAAATGGGTGATCGACTTTGTGGGGCCCATCACGCCTCAAGGAAAGACGGGTGCATGCTATATCATCACCGCAACATAATACTTGACTCGATGGGCAGAAGCACAACCAGTGAAGGACTGCACGACTGCTATAGCTGCGAAATTCTTATTCGAGAATGTGTTGACGCGGTTTGGATGCCCGAAAATTATAATGAGCAACCGCGGAACGCACTTCCTAAATGAAACTATCAGCGCACTTACTGAGGAATTCCAGGTATATCATCAACAAAGTATGCTGTATCATCCACAAGAGAATGGGACAGTGGAAGATTTCAACAAGATTTTAAAGAATGCGTTGACCAAGATCTGCAACATGAAGTGCAACGATTGGGATTTGCGCGTACCTACTGTGTTATGGGCATACTGAACCATTTGCAAGAAGTTGACGGGTCAGACACCTTTCTGTTTAGTCTACGACATGGACGCTTTCATGCCAATGGAATAAATTGTACCTAGTTTGTGAATCACAGCAATAACAAGCATGGCAGACCGTGGAGCATTGGAAGAAAGACTCGCGCAACTGGAAGAATTAGAGGAGGAATAGTTTCTGGCAGCATTCCACCAGAAAGTATAACAGCAGCGCGAAAAGGCTTGGCATGATTGCCATATCAAGTTGCGCACATTTAAAGAAAATGATTTAGTATTACCATATGACAGCAAGTTTGAGAAATTCCCTGGAAAACTCCGGATGCATTGGTTAGGACCATATGTCGTCAAAGAAGTCACAGATGGAGGCATGGTCCAACTCAGTAAGCTTAATGGAGAGCCCTTCCCTGGAAGAGTAAATGGTAGTCGCCTGAAGCTCTACACGGGCAGGCCGATTGCTTGACTAACCGACCAGAGTATAGTCTCACCGCTCCGAACAGTTGAAAGAGAGCGTGGGATGATAAAGCAGTCTGTGAGGGAGTTGCGTGACAATAGGGGTGCGTGTAGAATCGGTATGTCACAAGGGTCGCAGTTGCGTGGGAGGGGCTGTGCTGCTGCATGGACAAGCAAGGAAGTGACCATTGTCGTCACTGTTCACGACAAAATGTCTGAGTTATGGCGAAAAGGAGTGGGCGACGGGCAATCAAGTTACGAAGTACGAATGATCTACGGTCAATCTAGCATTAATGGACTAGAAAAGGAGGGAACGACTGAATTTGAATTTCCACAGGCCTATAAATCACAGTGGGGCACCTACCGCACAAATTGTAGTATCCGGATACTGAAGCTGTTGTGCACTCCACTAGATATGGAACCGGCGAACCTCGACGGTGGGGCAGTAACCTGGGTGTTTTCAAAAGAGATGCAGGACCTTTTGAACAGTGCAATGTTGAAAGTTGGGGGTGCCATGCTGCGCTCAACGCTGACGGTGGGAGATGTACCAGAAATTCTCAGACAAGTAGCAGGACCAGTCCGAATGCCGCTCCATAGACCAAGGGTTGGCAAGCAATCTGTGAAAGCTACGGGAAAGATGGTGGATTCTGAGGCAAATGACAGAATTCTTCTTACAAGTTCATCTCTGACAAGCCTTGAAGATTGGGATCTCACGGACAACAACATTTTTCTTGCAAAATTACAACACAAGGTGTAGCAGATATTGAGTATACGGGACCAGAAAGTGAAAACTTGTTGTACCTGCACGAAGAGTTTATGGCTTTGGCGTCTCAGCTAGAGCTAAAATCCTAGGAGGATCTGCTTTGTGTTAACCGAGCAGAGAAGAATGAGCATCATCAGTTCAGCAAACTAGTAGGGGCAATGGAGTAGGAGCTTGAAGAAGCGTGCAAGAAGTAAGGATGGAACAACGAGGTGTAGTATGTCACTCACGGGGATGGTGAACCGCGAAATGTTGGCAGCGCATCTAGCCGCATCGACGAGTGACTCGAGACGAGTCACGATGATTGTGTTGAGGGCCTGTTGGGCAGCGGACTCCCGTGTAATGGTTTTGGGGCTCAAAGCCTGCAGTTTTGGGTAAAAGTATGTTAAAGGTTCTGCGAAGTGCGTAGAGCGTGAATTGTAATAGGGTAAAGTCCAAGGGTAGTCCACCCTAAAATGTTATAGGTTAATCTAGAATGTGTCGGCTTGCCCATGGTTCGCGGACCATGGGAATGTATAAATAGAGCAAGGCTCTAGGTTTAGAAGACAGTTTTTGGATGATAATTGTAATGGAGATCTAAATCGTATGGGTTTGTGAAGCAAGGGTGATCTGAGTCTGTAAGTCCGAGTCGTGGGTAGATGTTGGAGTAGGCTCTGCAGCTGTGTGTGCAGAGGCCTGGTAGAATCCGCAGCTGTGTGCGCGGACGCCTGCAGCTGTGTGCGCATGGTGGAAGTGTATTGTACTGAGTGAAATATTAATAAAGATAAGTGTTTCTGAATTACTCTGTATCTGATTGCAGATCTGAATGTTTGTGCTTATGTTATGGTTTTATGACTCTATTTAATATTTATGATCATGCACACTGGGTTTAACTGTTAAATGTTCTCTTAAAGACCTTAAAGAATAAACCAGATCTTTAATAACTGCAATAAGACTAAGGATCTAAGAAACACCCCTTCGGGGATCTTCACAAAGACTAGATTGCTGCGCGGAACAACATAAGTGCATAGATTGGGTTGCGACTTCTCAAGATCTCATCAAGACAACCCTAGGGTGCGGAAACCTGGTTCCAACACCCTCCTCCACTGTCTTGGGTGAGACTTCAGTTCGCGCTCCGCGGATTGTTGCCGAAAGGGCCGGTAGTACGGGATTTGTTTGGCTAAAAACTCTTCCGAACTTGGGTCAAGGCCCAATAAGCCAACAATCCCCAATCTGAAGTAAGGCAACGCAGTAATATATCATAAAAACGCAACAAAACCTGCCTTTAGGTCATTGTGGTGGGTTATAATAAATCCTTGAACTTAATAGATATCAAATGCATTGTTTACTCACTAGTAAGAAGAGGAATGGACCGGAAGCATAGGCAACTTGAAAGCCCTTGTGGCAGAAATTCAATCTAGTCCAACTTCAATGGCAATACACGACAAAAACAAAGGAATTGTTGGCATCGAGAGACACGAATAATAGCGAATGTAATCAATCACATTTTACACTTCAATTACTCCTCATCAAATGAAGATATGAATTGGGTGTGCAAATAGAAGCATATCGTCAATTTGAAAGATAGCAATTAATAGATGGTCTTTGTAGAAAATATATCCATGTTTCTACAAACCTATGTGTCCTTCTAGCTTGTAAGTAGTGGAAAATCCAGGCTATGGCCTTACAGAATTTGCCGTCGATTGTGTAACCACTGCATTGATTATCCATTTGACGCGACAACACCACAATTATCAAAGCTACCTGGATCAGAAATACCAACAAGTCTCCCTCATGATTGTCTTTTACTGGGGTCTCCGCTTCAAAAGCGACAACACAACACATTTTCCATCCCTCACATCATTTTTGGCCGTTGAAATGGTGAGCCTCAGTTGCCATCGTTAACTGTGGCCTACCTCTAACTCCGCCAACCTCGACAGCGTGAATGGCTAATGGAGTTTTGATCGTGTGTAGCAGGTTGATTTCACGTTCATATATGTTTCGCTGGTTGGAAAGTATTTTATGTTTTTAAAAATAGGTATAGAAAGGTAGAATTATGGGACTCAAAATCACTCAAATTATTTGTGAACTATGGGCGAGCAATACATCCCACATAAATTATTTGTGAACTATGGGCGAGCAATACATCCCACATACAGTGGAGACAAATTGAGAAAATTCTGAAGCTTTTGATTACAAACAAATTTAAGATTAAAAGTGCAGTTCTTTATGCTATCTTATTAAGTGAAACAGGACTGCTCTTATTGAAGCCATTGCTATGGTGCAAGTCATAAGGCATTTAAAAAAAATTGAGCAAATGGAAGAGGGTAGATGAACTAAGGTTATATTTAATGATAGATTGTGTAAAAGCAAAAAAAGCTTGGATGCAGCAAAATAACAAATGTTTTAGTAAATGGGGTATTTGTTTGAACTCGTGTCCCATAAACAGGGAAGAGAGAAAAGCTTTTGTTATGGAAAAGTTCCATAAGCTTATTTGGGATAAGGAGCTAAAAAGAAAGAAAATTACTATGTTGAAGTGTTTAATCCCACTCATAGTCATCGACCAAAACCCTACATAGAGGCCAATATTTCTTGGATAGCCAAAATTCTTATTGCTCAATTAAGGACTAATTCTCATAAACTCCGTTGTGAAACAGGGCGCTCGAAAATGCCAAAGAAAGTGTAGGAGGAAAGAGTATGCATTTTTGTTTTTACCCAAAAGTGGAAACAGAAAAACATTGGGATAATCTATTTAACAGGGGGTTTGTCCAGAAGCTGGGATCTTTAGCCTTGTGAACGTTAAAATAATTTCTTTCTTTCTTCTATATAAAATTATTTTTAAATTTTTGTTTCATATTTCGGAAGTGGTTTTTACTTCTATTGTAAATCGAGTGATTTGAAATAATTATAAATTTAATAATTAAATTTTTTTCTCAAATATTTTATTAAAATATTTAAAATAATCAAATTTTTTATTAAAATATTTAAATGTGTTATATGTTTTTATTTTTCATTAATTTCAAATATAAACCTATTAAAATGCGATACATTGACTTTTACATCAGCGTTTTCATAATAATTATTTAAAAAAACATTTTTAATTGTGATTTGAAATTGTAAATAGAATAATATAAGCTTAGTTTTCTTATGCGTAATATAAGAGTTGAAATAATGATTAAAGGTTTTTATAGAGGGTTATCTCAATCATCACTGGGTACGATAAGAAAACAAGTTTTTCAGCTGCCACCGTGTACGCTTATGCACCATCAGATCTAACATAGATCAAATGTTAGATGACTACATGTGTACGCTTATGCACCATTAGGTCAAATGTTAGATGACTACACTGTGTACGCTTATGCACCATTACATCAAATGTTAGATGATTAAAATGGATCAAATATTAAAGGATCAAATATTAAATGATTAAAATGTTTTAGACCACTGAATCTACTATCTAACTAATTACTAACAAACTACCTAATTAACTCAATAAACCCTCCCTATCTCTTTCACCTGGCTATGAAATACGAACCTCTCTAGATATGTGTGTCTCTCTCAAAATGAAAAATACAGTGGCCGTAATCTTCGGAATGGCAGAGGAGTGGGATGTGTCTCTCTCGGAATGCAAAAACAGTGGTGGTAACCTTCGGAATGGCAGAGGAGTGGGATGTGTCTCTCTCGGAATGCAAAATACAGCGGTGGTAACCTTCGGAATGGCCGAGCAGTGAGTACTATGAGTACTGTGTAATCTCGATCAGATGAAATACGAACCTCTCTAGATATTTGTGTCTCTCTTTGAATGCAAAATACAGTGATGGTAACCTTCGGAATGGTCGACCAGTGCGATGTGTGTCTCTCTTGTAATGCAAAATACAGTGGTGCTAACCTTCAGAATAGCCCAGGAGTGAGTATTGTGTAATGTGGATCAGTTGGTTGTAGCCAGTACTTTGTTACTGCTATGCATTTCATATCTTTTTATTTTTACATATGGAAATTGATAAAAGAGAAAAGTTAAAAAATATCACATGTTTAATTTTTACATTGAAATGCAAATAATAATTAAGTGTAAGGAAAGTAATAAATGCATGTAAATTTCTGATTGGCCTTGCATTTTAATATATAAGAAAATATTTTGATATCCAAACAGTGATATGAGTTTTTTTTTGGAGTGAGTTCCATTTTTTTAACCATTTTGAAAGGCTTTTTCCTTTTCTTAACCACATGTTTCTTGAGTTCAATTTTTAAACCACTTTGAAAAGTTTTTTCTTTTTCTTAATTACATATTTCCTTACATATGAAAGGTGGACAAATATGTCACTTGAATTTGATTTTCAAGTGTTTTCCATGTTTTTAATCTCCTTTTTATTTTACAAATTAAATATTAATGAAAATATTATTGAAATTTGAAACAAAAAAAATGACACATTATTTGTATATATGAAATGTTAGTAAGAAAAAAATATTTGATTTTTATGAATAAACATTTAACACAATTTATTTTTACATATGAAAATTGACAAAATAGAAAAAGCTAAAAAATATTTCATATTTGATTTTTACATTGAAATGCAAATAATAATTAAGTGCAAGGAAAGTAATGAATGCATGTAAATTTCTGATTGGCCTTGCATTTTAATATAAAAAAAAAAATTCTCATATCTAAATAGTGATATGAGTTTTTTTTGGAGTGAGTTCCATTTTTTGAACCATTTTGAAAGGTTGTTTCCTTTTTTTAACCACATGTTTCCTGAGTTCCATTTTTTTAACCACTTTGAAAGGTTTTTTCTTTTTCTTAACCACATGTTTCCTTACATATCAAAGGTGGACAAATATGTCACTTGAATTTGATTTTCAAGTGTTTTCCATGTTTTTTTTTTATCTCTTTTTATTTTACATATTAAATATTGATGAAAATATTATTGAAATTTGAAATAAAATAATGACACATTATTTGTATATATGAAATGTTAGTAAGAAAAAATATTTGATTTTTATGAATAAACATTTAACCCAATTTATTTTTACATATGAAAATTGACAAAAGAGAAAAAGTTAAAAATATCACATATTTAATTTTTACATTGAAATGCAAATAATAACTAAGTGCAAGGAAAGTTATGAATGCATGTAAATTTCTGATTGGCCTTGCATTTTAATATATAAAAAATAATTCTGATATCTAAACAGTGATATGAGTTTTTTGGAGTGAGTTCCATTTTTTTAACCATTTTGAAAAGTTTTTTTCTTTTCTTAACCACATGTTAGGTGAGTTCCATTTTTTAAGCACTTTGAAAGGTTTTTTCTTTTTCTTAACCACACCTTTCCTTACATATGAAAGGTGGACAAATATGTCACTTGAATTTGATATTCAAGTGTTTTCCATGCTTTTTTTTATCTCTGTTTCATTTTACATATTAAATATTCATGAAAATATTATTGAATTTGAAATTAAAAAATGGCACCTTATTTGTATATATGAAATGTTAGTAAGAAAAAATATTTATTTTTATAAATAAACATTTAACACAATTTATTTTTACATAGGAAAATTATTGACAAAAGAGAAAAAGTTAAAAAATATCACATATTTGAATTTTATTTCTTTTTTAATGCAAATAATAACTAATTGCAAGGAAAGTAATGAATGCATGTAAATTTCTGATTGGCCTTGCATTTTAATATATAAAAAAATATTATGATATCTAAACAACGATATGAGTTTTTTTGGAGTGAGTTCTATTTTTTTTAACCATTTTGAAAGGTTTTTTCCTTTTCTTATCCACATGTTTCCTGAGTTCCATTTTTTTAACCACTTTGAAAGGTTTTTTCTTTTTCTTAACCACATGTTTCCTTACATATGAAAGGTGGACAAATATGTCACTTGAATTTGATTTTCAAGTGTTTTCCATGTTTTTTATCTCTTTTTTATTTTACATATTAAATATTGATGAAAAGATTATTGAAATTTGAAATTAAAAAATGACACATTATTTGTATATATGAAATGTTAGTAAGGAAAAATATTTGACTTTTATGAATAAACATTTAACACAATTAATTTTTACATATGAAAGCTGACAAAAGAGAAAAAGTTAAAAAATATCAGCATATTTGATTTTTACATTGAAATGCAAATAATAACTAAGTGCAAGGAAAGCAATGAATGCATGTAACTTTCTGATTGGCCTTGCATTTTAATATATAAAAAAATATTCTGATATCTAAACAGTGATATGAGTTTTTTTTGGAGTGAGTTTGTCACATACCCCGGTAACCTCGCAGGTAAAAGTAGGGAGTTAGAATTAATTTCTAACTTACCACAAGTAATTAATCATTTAACAACTCCACAAATCATCACTAACCATTAGATATAACATTCACTAATACATCAAGTAAATTGCAGTGAAAGACAATAAGTTATATATCCATTTTCATAACCGTTAACCATCCATGTGGTAGTGTTCTGACATAAGCTGTCTCATGAATCCCTGCATCCATTACTTGATATCCTTAACCATATTAAATAATCATGCACTAAGACATTATGCTTGTCACAACAAATAAAGAACCATCATCATCAAGGGACACATAAGGCAATCACATCAATCACACCATTGAACACGGATATACCCTGGAAACCCCGTAGGGTGAAAACCAGCAAACGTTTAATCTTCTTATTAAACGCTCGTGAGGGTTTTCACCCCTCACTCAATGGTTTATAAGGGATTCCATCCCTTAACCATTGTCTTAAAATCTTTACAATGAATTATTATTAAGCTATCACATAACTAGCTAACAGCTAATAGAGCTTACATGTAATCTCTTATTTACATACTGCCACATGCAATAATCCTTGTGGCATAATTGTTCTAGCAAAGGACAATATTGCAATTTGGACTCATCTGCATGGACAAATAATCCTTATCCTGCCAATGTTAAACATCACGTTCCTTTGGCACCAACCGCCATCGTTTCCTGTCCATGCTGTTGACAACAAGCTTGGCAACAATATTAGATACATTATCAATAATTCATTAAACAACCTTTGAAAATGATCTTTTATCGTCTACTCATTTGCATGAGCAAGCATGTCATAATAACAATCTTGGCAACAAGACTAGCTACAATCTTATTCAATCAATAATCAACATCTAAAGAGATCTTTTCATTAGTTTTTGCCAGTCCATATTTCCTTTTTAAAACATATAACACATTGCTTATGTTTACATACCAGGTAATAACTATTGTACTGCTCCCTTGCGCATGTATTCCTTTCACAAAGTTATACTTCAACAGTTTCACATAGTTTTGCTATCATGCAGACAACATGCATAGAACACAAACCTGAAGTACGCACTCTATAACGAGAGTTTCCAAACAAACTAAACCCAACATATCCCAAATATTGAACCCTGATGAGAAAGATCAAGAATACTTTTCCACACTATTCAAAGTAAGCCCATTACAAAAGGTTACTGAAGTCAAACGAGTTTGACTCATGGCAAAATAGTACAGCAACTGCTTTGGGAAACAGGTCGATACTGGTAAAATCATGGCGAAATACTATAGCAACTGCTTTGGCAGACAGGCCAAAACTGATAATTATCGAATATTCACTGCCCATTAAAATGGGTCATTTAGGATTAAATTCAATATTCACATTGGATAGAATTCATACCTGTAACGACTATTGAATGAATGATTCCAGGTTTTTCCAAGCGGCTCCACCCTCATAGGAGAGGGCAGAAACGACAGCTTTACTCACCGCCTTCACCCTCCGCTTTACCTCCATTCCTTCTTCCCCGGCCAATAAACTCAGTACTGCGCTCTCAACCTCATGGTAATCGTCATTGATCCTCCAACGTGATTTGAAGTAAAATTATAAAGTGCTAGCTGTGTTGAGCGTGGATCGAATACAGACTTTCATATATTCGGTCTACCGCTCTCCAAACAAAGATACAGAGCCGCTCTCCCAACAAAGATAAACAGGAGCGTGGATTGAATACAAACTTTCATATATTTGGTCTGCCGCTCTCCAAACAGAGATACAGAGCCGCTCTCCCAACAAAGATAAACAACCACATTGTGGATCGAACACACGAGGCTCTCCCAAACAAAGATACGCAACCCATTGTGGTTCGAACACACCACCTTCATATATTCAAACAGGTTCATGTAACACGTCTTGAAACAATTGAGCACCTTCCCCCAAACAATTGCGACAGATTGCCATTTTTAAACCGCCCATCCAAGAATCAGTTCTTAATTACCAAACATCAGTACCGAATCCAAGAATCGGTTATTACCCGTGGAGAGGACGAATGGGTTCCATGCACCATTCCCAAAATAGTCTCCATAATTAGTTTCATAAATACCAGAAATTAGTTCTTAAACCGATTCGTAATCTTTTAAAGAATTACTATTTACTGACTAGATTTCACCGAGTTATTTAGGGACATTACATACTCCCCTCCTTAACAAGAACACCGTCCTCGGTGTTCATCTTTCATTGAGAACTTGAGATTTTACTCATTGATATACCATCTAAACCACAGAAAATGTGATCCTTTCCTTTTAAAATCAACGATTTCATTCCAAGGAAGGACGACAAACAAAATAGTATTGATATAATCATAAAAAGAGATCATTAGTTATAAGCATCAATAGTCATAAGCGTTTGTAATTGCAAAAAATATGCAACTTCTAATCGCCACCACTTGGCCCTTATTCATTCATAATAAACAATTCTTTGTGTCAACTTACCATTACTTACCATATTTTTTTTTTTGAAAATCATGAATACTCTCATGTAAGCCTTTTAATAGTGGTTGGACAATTCTTCAATCCTCCACGGTAAGTAATTCCTGTAACATATGACTAACAAATTCAATCACATTAGTCACTATATTTTGAGTCAGATGAAATACGTTTGACTAGCAATCAATTGTGCAATGCTAAATGATTTCTAAATCACGGTACTTTTACAAGTACTTAAAGAGCATTAACACTAATCAACCAATGATAAATCACTGCTCACGTGCACACTGCATGAATTTTCACTAAAGACATCCATAATGTACTTCTAGAAGTACCAAAAGAGCACCTAGCTCTCTAACCATCAAAACTGTCAATCACTGCATCCAGCAAAAACTGTCTTAGCTCCCACTAAGATGTTCATAAAATTAATAATACAATAAAGGAATTAAAATTTCCAATTACTCCTTATTGAACATTAAACTCATTTCCTGTTAAAAGTGCATAACACATTTCACACAACTATATGTAAAATTTATTTCTAACATAACATATAGCTGATTAGTTATTTCCTTTAGCCATGAAACCACAATGGACTAAAGAATTCCCAACCCATGGGAACTGGTTTCCATAACCAAACCGAGTCATTTTCACATCCAGACAGTTTCTTCGATAGAGACCTTACCAGGTCTAACATAGAATCCCACTGGCCAACCAGCTCAAGAATTCTAGGGAGAGGAGATCTGGGCAGACAAGTACCATCAACCCTTCCGGGCAGGTAGCTGCCATCAACCCAACTCCGGGCAGACAAGTACCATCAACCCCTCCGGGCAGGTAATTGCCATCAACCCAACTCCGGGCAGACAAGTACCATCAACCCCTCCGGGCAGGTATTGCCATCAACCCAAGCACTTGCAGGTCCTACTCGACCGCAATTACACTGGTCTCACCAGTAAACGCTATCTGATCCTAACCAGACATAGCGTACACAGGAAAATTCTTTTCCTCTTATGCCATCTGATCCTAACCAGACATAGCATGAATATTTTCTCTTTTAATACTCTTTCTCAAAGTAATTTACACAATGAACCATATGAACATTATCATTAGCACAACAAACATGCATGTATACCATGCATTTACACTTAACCCCCAACATGGGTCCACACATCAAGATTGATGGGAAACATATCCATCATACACGTTGTATGCATGCAAATTTTCCAAATAACATAATTCATGCATATCATATGACATCATTCTTTTTCATTTATAATTGTATTTCACATTGCAGCAATTTATGTGATGAGTTTTCTTGTTGCCGTTAAGCTACCACTACTTAATCCCATCAGCAACGTTAGTTACAAACATGCATCAGTTAACACGTATTCCATTTCCAAGAATGTTCATGCATACAATATTGTCATGTATAAAAGCATATGCAAATACTCATTAATGTATAAATGTCAACAACAGTTAAGTTAATACTCTCAGCATTCCCAATTTTGCCATAGTCTGTTGTTCTAATTCAAATCATCATTAATGGAGTATTATCTTACGTTTACTATGGCTAGCTTTAGTCATGCATTGTTAGTGTAATTAAACGTAATCTCTCTAACATACAAAGATCATAACTCTATATCATAATGACTACTCTTTGTGCATACCATTGCTTATCATATAAGCCTTTCACTAGCATACTACCATCATCACATACAACAAACCACACACCTCTTTCTTAAAGGAAGTCATTTTAATCCTCATTTCTCTATCCTCAGATGTGAGGGTTTCTCAAGATTCCCTTTCCAGAAATTATTAAAGATATCTATCTTTAGGCATAAAAATCAAGATACAAAAACAAAGTTTACTTATCCTTTATGTATCAAAATCAAACAATCGACACAGCTCATCCAACAAGACAATCTCTCCAAGAGATTATTATTTTCAAAGAAGCTAGCATGACCACTTTCTCTAAGTACACACTGACTTACAATTTCAAAGTCACAATAGCTACTCATATGCAACAAGTGTTCTCCTAACACAATTACCTTACTTCAATGCACATAGTTCTTTTCATGAAACAAGTAAGGATTTGGTTCTTGTATGATCACTATTCTAATGTGTTTTTAAGGGAAGAACCTCTACTTTTATTTTCAAGAAAATTCTCATAAAATCCTGCATCTTCATACATGAAGCATGCATACTCTTACGATGAGACTATGTTTATGTATATATGTAATATACTTTTTCCTCAAGAAGTTACTTTGGCCATATTTAGCAAGGATTTTATAGACAAGAGACAAGCATTTCACATACAAGACTCACGTGAAGTCTTCCCAATAAGAACTACTTATTTGCTTTATTAAGAAAGCATACAAAATAATCAATCTTTAATTGCATGCTTTAACACATTTTCTTTACCAAGAAAATCTAGAAAAGAACCATTCTTTCATTGCATGCATTCAAATACTTCCCCTACTAAGAAATCATATAAACATTCATATGTATTCTTCAAGAAAATGAGCAAGATACTTATCTTATCCTTGGATCAACATGCATAACTAACAAATTAAACCACCCTTACCGGAAACAATTGCTCTACTTATGCATTTAGAAACATAATCTCCTAAGTGTCACACATGCACCAGAGTTACCACTTGATGCTAGATGCAACAAATATCATAACACTACTATGTATCCATTTCAGAATAATGACTTCAAGGAGACATTACGAAAATCATTAACAACAACACACTATAGTTATCATTTTCCAATTCCTTAAGCATGGTCAAGGGAATACTCACATGCACATCAAGCGCTATCTAGTCATTCCCAAACTCTTTTTTTTTTCATCTCCGTCTGTCCCTACAGCACGGTCTTCTTCCTTCTCCTTGCTTCCATTTCCTTTGGAAGCATCTATAGTTGGGGAAGGTAGTTAGAGTTTACTGACAACTGTATTAACACAGGTAGTCTATTTATGAATAATTATCGCATGTAATCAAACCACGAATGGGTCCTAGAAATGTTACCCACTGAACATGCCTTTACAATTAACCTCACACTGAATGCAACATGCATAAGAAATCCATCATTCCCATAGTAGAGATAAATTCAACCATCGTTAAATCAAGGCTCTAATGGTTTTATCTCCCAACAAGTAATGAGTAACATAAACACATACCATGCTGATGGATTTCACTTAATTAGAGGGTAATCATCTTTAAATCTATTAAGACATAAGCATATACTATTCATCATGCATTCTCATGGTGAATAAAATTAAGAACTCTTCTCATAAACAACTAGAACTATAGCACAGAGAGAGTAAGAATCTTCACACACACATTCCATGCATGTGACATCAATCAACTTTACTTGTTTACGAATTGTAGCAATCTTAGTCCAATTCAATTAATGCATATAAGTTTTATGGGTTAGTCATACAACACTAACCAATCTCAACTACCAATCGTCCTCATGCATCCATGACAAGACTGAATCAAAAGTTAGTTATGACAATCAAGTCTCGCTACTTGACTCATTAAAATTAGTTCATTGTAACTTCAATCATGTTCATAAAATGCATCATTGTTATTGCCATATGTGCAAATCAAAAGTTGGTAGTTGGTTGTCACTTTCGTCAATGAGTGTTCAATATCGTTCTTAAGTGTAATGAGTGTTCAATCTTGTTCGTAAGTGTGACAAAAGTTTCATTGTCTTTTATCCTCATCAGGAATCGAATGTTATGAATGTAGTTATGTAACAACTTTATTACTTACTACTCAAAGAAGTTATAGATATGAATCACACATATCATGCTAAAAGTAGTGTACTATGTAAATCAATATGTGAATGATTAAACTCATACCTGAGTTAATGCCCACTAACGGCGTACCTCAATTCCTTTTCCGCTTACCAATTCCCAAAGGCGCCAGTACTGCAACCTTTAGCTCTGATACCACTTGTCACATACCCCGGTAACCTCGCAGGTAAAAGTAGGGAGTTAGAATTAATTTCTAACTTTACCACAAGTAATTAATCATTTAACAACTCCACAAATCATCACTAACCATTAGATATAACATTCACTAATACATCAAGTAAATTGCAGTGAAAGACAATAAGTTATATATCCATTTTCATAACCGTTAACCATCCATGTGGTAGTGTTCTGACATAAGCTGTCTCATGAATCCCTGCATCCATTACTTGATATCCTTAACCATATTAAATAATCATGCACTAAGACATTATGCTTGTCACAACAAATAAAGAACCATCATCATCAAGGGACACATAAGGCAATCACATCAATCACACCATTGAACACGGATATACCCTGGAAACCCCGTAGGGTGAAAACCAGCAAACGTTTAATCTTCTTATTAAACGCTCGTGAGGGTTTTAACCCCTCACTCAATGGTTTATAAGGGATTCCATCCCTTAACCATTGTCTTAAAATCTTTACAATGAATTATTATTAAGCTATCACATAACTAGCTAACAACTAATACAGCTTACATGTAATCTCTTATTTACATACTGCCACATGCAATAATCCTTGTGGCATAATTGTTCTAACAAAGGACAATACTGCAATTTGGACTCATCTGCATGGACAAATAATCCTTATCCTGCCAATGTTAAACATCACGTTCCTTTGGCACCAACCGCCATTGTTTCCTGTCCATGCTGTTGACAACAAGCTTGGCAACAATATTAGATACATTATCAATAATTCATTAAACAACCTTTAAAAAGGATCTTTTATCGTCTACTCATTTGCATGAGCAAGCATGTCATAATAACAATCTTGGCAACAAGACTAGCTACAATCTTATTCAATCAATAATCAACATCTAAAGAGATCTTTTCATTAGTTTTTGCCAGTCCATATTTCCTTTTTAAAACATATAACACATTGCTTATGTTTACATACCAGGTAATAACTATTGTACTGCTCCCTTGCGCATGTATTCCTTTCACAAAGTTATACTTCAACAGTTTCACATAGTTTTGCTATCATGCAGACAACATGCATAGAACACAAACCTGAAGTACGCACTCTATAACGAGAGTTTCCAAACAAACTAAACCCAACATATCCCAAATATTGAACCCTGATGAGAAAGATCAAGAATACTTTTCCACACTATTCAAAGTAAGCCCATTACAAAAGGTTATTGAAGTCAAACGAGTTTGACTCATGGCAAAATACTACAACAACTGCTTTGGGAAACAGGCCGATACTGGTAAAATCATGGCGAAATACTATAGCAACTGCTTTGGCAGACAGGCCAAAACTGATAATTATCGAATATTCATTGCCCATTAAAATGGGTCATTTAGGATTAAATTCAATATTCACATTGGATAGAATTCATACCTGTAACGACTATTGAATGAATGATTCCAGGTTTTTCCAAGCGGCTCCACCCTCATAGGAGAGGGCAAAAACGACAGCTTTACTCACCGCCTTCACCCTCCCCTTTACCTCCATTCCTTCTTCCCCGGCCAATAAACTCAGTACTGCGCTCTCAACCTCATGGTAATCGTCATTGATCCTCCAACGTGATTTGAAGTAAAATTATAAAGTGCTAGCTGTGTTGAGCGTGGATCGAATACAAACTTTCATATATTCGGTCTACCGCTCTCCAAACAAAGATACAGAGCCGCTCTCCCAACAAAGATAAACAGGAGCGTGGATCGAATACAGACTTTCATATATTTGGTCTGCCGCTCTCCAAACAGAGATACAGAGCCGCTCTCCCAACAAAGATAAACAACCACATTGTGGATCGAACACACGAGGCTCTCCCAAACAAAGATACGCAACCCATTGTGGTTCGAACACACCACCTTCATATATTCAAACAGGTTCATGTAACACGTCTTGAAACAATTGAGCACCTTCCCCCAAACAATTGCGACAGATTGCCATTTTTAAACCGCCCATCCAAGAATTAGTTCTTAATTACCAAACATCAGTACCGAATCCAAGAACCGGTTATTACCCGTGGAGAGGACGAATGGGTTCCATGCACCATTCCCAAAATAGTCTCCATAATTAGTTTCATAAATATCAGAAATTAGTTCTTAAACCGATTCGTAATCTTTTAAAGAATTACTATTTACTGACTAGATTTCACCGAGTTATTTAGGGACATTACAGAGTTCCATTTTTTTAACCAATTTGAAAGTTTTTTTCCTTTTCTTAACCACATGTTCCGTGAGTTCCATTTTTTTAACCACTTTGAAAGGTTTTTTTTTTTTCTTCACCACATATTTCCTTACATATGAAAGGTGGACAAATATGTCACTTGAATGTGATTTTCAAGTGTTTTCCATGTTTTTTATCTCCTTTTTATTTTACATATTAAATATTAAATATTAAATATTGATGAAAATATTATTAAAATTTGAAATAAAAAAAGACACATTATATGTATATATGAAATGTTAGTAAGAAAAAATATTTGATTTTTATGAATAAACATTTAACACACTTTATTTTTACATATTAAAATTGACAAAAGAGAAAAAGTTGAAAAAATATCAGAATATGAGAAGCCTCCAAACTTCTAGGGATACAGGGAAATCGCATTTTAAGTTTGTCAAATATTGAGATTATAAAAAAGTATACTTCAATAAACCTTTTCTAGTTTGTGTAATATTAAAAAGGTTTTTATTCAAAAAGTTTTTATTTTTAAGAATATAATTTTATTTCTTAAGTGATTGGATATTTTTAATTCATAATATATTTGTAATTGAGATGAATTTAATGAAAGTAAATATATGCAACTTTCAAATTCACAACTTTTTAATAATTTTCAAACTTAAATTTTAGATAAATTTATATTTCTAACCTAAATAATAGATTAATAATTTTCAAACTTAAAGTTTAGATAAATTTATATTACTAACCTAAGTAATAGATTTAGGAAAGGAAAATGGAAAAACATATTTATGAAAGGAAAATAGAAAAAAATGAAATGAAATAAATTTAAAAAGAAATTTGGATTTTCCACAATTAGTAATTAGTGATTATATAAAAATTCTAAAAAAGTATAGCAAATAACAAATCTTCCAACTTTTAGTTGTTTTATGTTCATAAATATTGGTATAAAAATGTATAATTCATCAAATAAAAATTATGTTTTTGCTTCTTGTTTGTGTAATATTAAAAAGGTTTCTATTTTTAAGGATATAACTTTATTTCTTAAGTGATTGGATATTTTTAATTCATAATATTTTTGTAATTGAGATGCATTTAGTGAAAGTAGATATATACAACTTCCAAATTCACAATTTTTTAATAATTTTCAAACTTAAAGTTTACATAAATTTATATTACTAACCTAAATAATAGATTTAGGAAAGGAAATGAAAAAAATATTTATGAAAGGAAAATGGAAAAAAAATGAAATGAAATAAATTAAAAAAAAAATTTGGATTTTCAATAATTATTAATTAGTGATTATATAAAAATTAAAATAAAGAATAGAATGCCTTTTAAGAAAATCAATAATCTCGAAATTAATTTTTAAATATTAAATTTTTATTTTTGTTATGTATTACGTGACTTCTAAGCTTCTAAGTTCTCTATTTGTTGATTATGATGTCTAGAGGAGAATTTTAATCGTACAATGATTAAATTCCATTTAATCATATAATATTTCATATTTCATATTGCACTATAGAAGGTTGTTACACAAAGAGATATATTAATGTTAATGGGACTTCTATAGAGGGAAAGTGATATTGTTAATATCATAAGAGCACTCAAAGGTAGATTCTTTGATACATCTAAACATTTTATGTATTTTGTTCTATGCTAGATTTTATTTACACGTGTGAAGGAATTATTGTAGAGGGTTCAACACATCCTTTGGATCCTTAACTTCAACACGACATTGAATCAGTGGATGTGACCATATTATCGTTGCAAAGGATATATGAACTTACAATGTGACCTTATTATCATTGCAAAGGATATATGTACTTACAGATGAGATGAAAAAACCCTGGTTTATAATAGATTTATAATGCAATATATGAGGTTGGGGGTGGATGGAGATATTATATAACATATAATATATTTTTTCACATAATATCTCCCCCGACCCCTTTGTAAATTCTTGTGAAAATATATTAGACACTATTAAGTAGATAATTTATTTGAGTAATACTAATTGGAAGAAATAATGAAGGATTCGATTGAGCTTGATTTGGCCATAACAGGGAGAACAAAATTTTATGAAGACTTAAATTAGGGTATGTATCACTGTGGTTTTGGGCATATGATAGTCCAACCAGAGCACTCATGGACAACATTATATGAAGACATAAATTTGGGTATGTATCATTGTGGTTTTGGGCATATGATAGTCCAACCAGAGCACTCATGGGCTGAAGGCAAAAATTAATTTTGCATTGGCTCTCCCCTCTGATGATAGGAGTACCAATTTAATTAAGAAGTAGTCCTAACTTTAAGACTAATCGTGACACAAGGCATAAAATTGATGTGAGTATTAATTAAGGGGAGTTTGGCAGGAAAAGCACTACACCATACTTAGAAGAAAAGATCCCCATTATATCAAAGAAAAATAAGACCTTGAAGAGGAGTTATCTACTAGACAAGGTATTCACATGCATTCACGTGTATATTAGCGGCTGCATATATTAACTCAAATAATAATTTAGTTGTATTAAGGGTTTGGAATAGGGGATTAAAATTGATGTGAGTATTAATTAAGGGGAGTTTGGCAGGAAAAACACTATACCATACTTAGAAGAAAAGATCACCATTATATAAAATAAAAATAAGACCTTGAAGAGGAGTTATCCACTAGACAAGGTATTCACATAGAGAATTCACGTATATATTAGTGGATGCATATATTAACTCAAATAATCATTTAGTTGTATTAAGGGTTTGGAACATAGGATTAGGATTTTGAAGCTGTATAACACATGCTCATGTCAATGCTATGATTTCGACAACTTAGGATTAGAGGATGAACCTAAGACCAAACAATGATTTTTTTAAAATAACTGATGAATGATGAAAAGATGATACACACAAGGAGGAAGAGGAGCCTATAAGGGGAGGGGAAAAGTATTTTCATAATGTAAATGGAAGAGCCTATTATGGGAGGGGAAAAGTATTTGCATAATGTAAATCATTCATCTTCTACGTTTACTAGTCTTTATCTTCAATGATCTTTTACATGTGATGATTCTTATCAAATTATCCCTTACGGGGTTTCCTTTGCAACATCTGGTCCAATTGCTAGTTCATAAAATATTTTTTATGAATGAAAAAGTTTTATCTAATATGCAAACGGGATCTACTCATTTTTTACCGTTTTTTCGGAACTTTGACGCAAAATTTAATTACGCCGATAGGTGTCCCCCTATCGGAATCGACAACTTAATCATTTGATTAATTAATCTTTTTGATTGGATGGCCTGAATTTAAGGATGCCAGTATATTCTCGTAGTTGTCACTAAATCAGTGAATGAAATTCGCAACAATAACTTTCTTGCATGTCTAGATCACATGTTTAAACCATACTTCAATTAAATTTTTACAAAGCATGATTAAAAATTTACTGTGCCTCTTGTTGATAACCACGTATGTTGATTAGTAGGAAATGTATTTAAAAAAATTATAAAATATATATCCCAAGCGGCATTGATTCTAACACGTATGTTTGTTTACATTCTTTAACTTATTTGTCTTCAACCATTTGCCAACTGTTTTTTCAGCTCTGGGAAATATATTTAAAACAAATTATAAAACATATATTCAAACCCGATTCTGAAACGTATGTCTATTCATATTCTTAAACTTAAGCGTCTTCAACCATTTGCCAACTGTTTTTTTTCCAAAGAATAGGTGTCCATCAATTTCACCATTCCACCCATCGTTCCATTAATCCGCAATGGAAATAACTCTCCCACTCCATGCCCGATAGAATAAAAGCGCCACTTGATCTTGAGCATTTCAAATTTTCATTAAGCCCATTCCATATATTATAATCAAACACTCTGTGGATGCATGCATTTCTTTGTTAGCACTTAAGGTTGTTGGAATTGTTGAAGGATAACTGGAATGCTGGCTTCTCTCGGCTTCTATCTGGTAAAAAAGGTGACAAATCTTTCATAGCCTTCCTTTTCTCTACCTACTATTTTTTCAGGTTTCAGCATTGGAGAAACGCTTTCTCTGTGATTGCATTTTTAATTGTTTCCATGCTCTCGCAGCTGTCTCTGATAATTTGGTGTAGTTCGTGTCTGATTGAATTATTCCCTACTATTTTTTCAGGTTTCAGCATTGGAGAAATGCTTTCTCAATGATTGCGTTTTTAATTGTTTCCATGCTTTCACGGCTGTCACTGATAATTTGGTGTAGATCTTGTGTGATTCAATTATTCCTTACTATTTTTTCAGGTTTCAAAGGCGTTCACAAATCGATCTTACAAGTATGTACAAATTTTCCTTCCGCGATTTTTTTCCGCTTTAATTCAAACGAGATGACTAGCCCATAGAAAAAAAGAAGGGAATCGATTGTGTATAAAATCTCCGTGATATCACTAGCCCGTAGAAAAAATAAGGTTTTGGTCTTTTTTTAAACGCTCTCCCAAAATTTATTACTTCTCTGCTGTTGATCTTCTCTCGAAATATCCAGTGGTTCACGGTAGATTTCGGGTTGACAAGGCACATGGGGGTTAACCGCCCAATAGAGTGGTTTCCCCACACTCCTCCGCTGCTACGTGTCCTCCGATTAGTGGAATCGGAGCCAAAAAACTTGATACCGCTTACCACTACTTTGTCGCCTAAAATACCACTCCCGCAGATCCAACGCTTTACATTGGTTTTAGGTTAAATATGGTCGGGTCCACCCATGGGCCTTCGCATTATCCTCCGCCGTTGATTTGCTCTCGCAAATCCAATGCTTTACATTGGTTTCGGGTTGCAAACACGCACGGGGTTTAATTGCCGGATAAAGCGGTTTCCCCACTCCACTGGCTGCTACGTGTCAAACACTAAGTGGAATCGGGTGCTCGCCCTCCGATACCACTTACCATTCTTCATCCACCCGATAATCCGCTTACACTATTTAAAAACCACTCCAACATGTTTTTGGGGTTTTCTTCAGGTTCTGCTCCTTCAATTAATCATTGCGCACTCCGCCTGCATCTATGATATGCATAATACATTACTCAGTCATAATTCACAAGTAATTATGACTGTTGTTTGCATATCAATATTGTATTTGTATTCATATTACTTTATGAATAAGTCTATATTATTTGTAAATATATTTAAATTACTCATAATTAACCTAATTAATTGTTCACTATTGAGAATGGTTTAAACATATTTTTTTTAAAGAAATAGAATAATATAATTATATAAGAGAATAATGATATTTTTGGATTCATAATGATTCGTAATCCCTGAGACAAATCTTTTCAATTTTGGATTAAAACATTACATTAATAATTAAAACATAATAACTAAACTAACTACATAGTTAATTCACTAAAATAATAACTACATAATTAATTCACTAAAATAATTACATAATTAAAACATATGACGCAGGGTTACCCCTACAAATACCCACAGTATGCATACAGATGCATAAATACATTGACCCAGGGATTTAACTCTCTAAGGAGTCAAATATTTAGACATGAATGGTTAAGGCCCTCTTACCTACAGTTCCTTTGAATCGGAACTCAATCACCCCGCTTTAAAACCCTCTATCGGAACTTTATACCCACATAGCCTAACCCTTAGGCCAAATCCTTCCTATCGGGACTTTTAAACTCTCATAATCCTTCGTTTACCTTTATACACCCTTTTCCTAAAGCCTTCCATTATTTCTCCTCTATCAGGACTTAAAACCACTTCACAACCTTTAAAAAACCTTAAATCACACATATATAACCTTCCCCTTACAAAACCTTTGGTTACATATGTTTTTAACACATAAATCTCTTATCAGCGCATATTTCCTTATAAACCATTTACAAAGGAAAATGCACGCATAAACATACCTTTCCGCCCTTCCGTACAACCTTGTCACATTTCCCGAGGTTTAACCTCATCACAATTGGCCATCGCTCCTTCCACGATCACACACACACACACACACACACACACACACACACACACACACACACACACATATATATATATATATATATATATATCTTCATCGCCCCTTCCACTCTGATATGCGATATCAGAACGTTAACGTATGTTTTAGAATTAAACCACTTTAACGCAAATATATGGATTACACAGGAAACCCGTTCCGAATCATATATAGCGGATCTCAAATTTTATAGATTTGCCACTATAGGCCCATCGGTTCCGACTCTCCAAGCCTTTCCATTGCACACTTCGATCTCCACTTCCTCCGATTACAATTTGTGATCAGATCTTGACCGTCGATCCAATCTGCGATTGTTAACGGGAAAAGTGTCTATTCAGAACGACCCTATCCCACTAAGGTGTGACAGTGACCTTAGAAACAAACAGAGAAAACTACTTTTGTACTCTTCTTTATGAACTATAAACGAAGAGGAATAGGATGAACCAACCTGTGTCTTGCGCTAGTCCTTTGATCCAATCTCTCTCCTCTTTGATAGCTTCCAGCTACCTACTCCCTTACTTGCCCAGCTTCGCCAAGTTCCTGTAAGATCACAGAAGAAGAAAACTACACAAAGACATGGATTTATATTCATAAATAGCTTAGGATCAGATTTAAGCTAAACATACAAATGTAACAAACATCAATGATACACAAGCATGTAGGAGAAACTCAAATAGTTTTATTGATATAACAAGAAGATCCAGGAGGAGTTACAACCGATGATTCCTGATCCAGCATCAACCTCCCAGCATAGAATCCCCTCTTCACCTCCAACAAAGCATAAATCACCCAATACTCTGATATCTATCTCAAAACCAACAACAATTCTCTACAATGTACAAAATTCCAGCCTCTGGATCTCTGGGATGAGGGATCCATATATAGATGTATGCAAAGAGGATGAGTCAGCTTATGATTTGACTAGTGTCTTCTCTCTGTCAGTTCTTGCTTCCACTTGGAGACTGAGAGCCTCTTACTCATCCTTGGTCGAACTCAGCGAGGCAAGTTTCATTGGAGAAGATTCTGGAAGCTTCCATTGTCTTTCCACCTCGCGGAATGACACTGCCATTTGTCATTTCCCGCTCAACGCACCCTGGTAGTGCATTTAGGTGCGTTGCAACGCACCTAGCTAGTGTATTTGGGTGCTATGCAACGCAGCTAGCGAGTGGAGCATCTGAAATGATCCTGATTTGACTGATTCTGAGCAGTTTCTGGTGGAGGACTTCTGGGAGAAGCTGTAATTTGTTGACCTTGTTCCTTTAGGGGTCGGAACAACACTTTTAGGGACTTAGGATCCCTTGGTTTATGGACATTTCATGCTTATAGCTGTAAGGCACAAAAATGTCTATAACAGTTGCCCCCTAAAGTATGAGGCCGTTTATCGGGTGAAATGCTTTATTAGGAGGATCCGAAGTTCTTTTAATGCTGGGAGGAGACCTGTAATAAGATACAATACAATACATTATCTTCATACTCTTTTTCATGATCTAGCTGAGGCGGGCATTCCCATGCTCAGCTTTATAAATTCATTTTCATGTACATAGGACAGACAATCGTCTGATGGTAGACTGATGATTCTGATAGAGCCATCATCCTTTTGGTAGGATGATTATCTGTGCTGCAATGCTGTACATTTCAATGTATTTATTTTCCTGAATATATATCGCAGCCCGGATGGATGAAACTAGATCCGGGGTCTTCAATCTCGTCCGACCTTCACTCGAAGTACAAGTCGATCCATGTGAGAAATGTTTTGAAGTCGAACATGGAAAGACATCGCTTGATTACCAGTCAATGATGTAAACCGTTAACAAGCGCGAGAGGAATCACCGATAATGATGATGACCCTCAAGGTACTGCAGTACAATTCACGTGGTGTGAATAAAGGACTTGGCGTCGAACACCACGCAAAATCTTTCGGTCGAAGGTCGTTGATGTATACCTGTCGCCGGAAGTGAGAAACTTGCCACTGAGGTATGCAAGCTTCAAAGTACTGAATGGGGTGTTCCTAGATCAACTTCTTGGATAATGAGCTGATGTTGACAAGAAGCGATCCATCAAAGGAGGGCCTTAATGAATCCCACATCAATGACACGGAACGGAACAAATGATTTTGATGGAGGTGAAAACAATCTGATGATATATGGTTTAGGATGGCGGTCATGAAAGAATGAAGTACAATGTATGGTAGTGGATGGGACACAAGTGACTTCTCTGGATCACTTCTCTTGAACATGTCGACGACACTTATGTGATGTATTGGTAGCATTTACCCAAATGTGGATGGTATGGCGTGACCATGGTGATGTGACCGGTGAATGAAACAACCCAACCCGATTCGGACACGGAGTGGAAGTGTCATGTTCAAGAGCGACTTGCTACCAATAAAGATTCTTTGAGTTTTCTTCCCAATTTTTCCCCAACCATTGCTGACCAGTACCTCTTTATTTTTGTCAAGCTTGAGGAGGATAACATATGCTTGTTCTATAATTTGCCCTTTGGGCAAACCCATCGCTATGTTTTAACGAGCCTAGCGATAGTGAAACTCGTTCTCGTCTAAAGACAAGTTTGTCGCTATTAATTTTTTTAACGAGTCTAACGACAAAGATAACTCGGTCCTTTTCATTTTTAGAGAGTCTGAAAAGGTACGTAAAGGTAACTCCAAAATTCCTTTTTCGTCATCCAATCCCTTAAGTCCGAAAAAGTATAAAACAATACAGAAGGGATGAATTTTCGATAGTTTTAACGAGCTGAACAAAACAAGCGCTCGATCTTTTTGTGCAATAATCCCTCAGGTCCAAAAAGATTAAAATCTAGAGGAGGGATAGCACTTCCGGTCGCTTTAATGAGCTGGAAGGCCAAAACTCGGCAATCTTTTCATATTTTACAAGTCAGTTGAAAAGAGCTTAAAGAAGACTCGTCTTTTGAGGAACGAGTGATAAAATGGGTAGCAGCTAATTCCAGGTAAGGGTTGGAATTTTCCAATCATGGCAGCGTCACAAGGATGGCTAGTGAAATCACTCTTCGCAGCTGTTCCTCAAAATGGGTAAACAATCAAATGGAGGTGAATGATCGGCCAATGTAAAAGTGGAGGTGATGGTGCAAACATGACCAAGGCTTTAATGGCTGAAATGCTACATTCACGGTGGTTATTTACCGGGGAATAGTTCATTTTTTAACGAGCTTAAATGCGGGTGGAAACATTTGCTCATGTCTTATGTTTATTTTTTAACGAGCTTGAACTATGTGCTAAAATTGCTCGATTAGATGGTCTTGTTTTGATTTTTTACCATAAATAGCTTTGTCTTTCCAAAGATAGTACTGTATTTTCAACTGCTTCATCAAACTAGTCAGAAATGAACAATATTTGCTTGAAAACGAGATTAAAACGCTAATATTTTACTTTGAACTACGTAAAAGTAATCAAAAAGTGTTTTTACCTCTCATTTTACCATTTCATATGAACTTGGTTTGTTGGATCTTTGGAGGTGCTTTTCCCCCTCAATTTTTATCAGTTGATTTCGGGAGATTTTGTGGACGATTCTCGGCGCCGTTTGGTCCAGGTAGGAGCTAAACCTGAGCTCTTTCATTTCATGGTTCCCATTTTGCTTTTTGACCCTGATTCCCTGCTTTTCTGAGCCCCTGGGGTTTGAGGGATTCGTTCTGCCATCAACGCACCCCCAGTGTATCGAAACCTGCGTTGAATGCTGGCTTGTATGAAGGCAGTTTGACATTCAACGCACCTAGAACACTGCTGTGGGTGCATTGGGCGCAGAAAGGGAATTTTTTGCACAATTTTTGATGGAATTTTTGCCTGTTTCTCACCAAAATCAGGGTCTAACTCCTCTCTTGTTTGTTTTTTCAGAGATTTGGGAGCAAGATGACCCTTACATGGTGAGAACGTGAGCATGAAGAGGATGACATGATTGCCCTACATGATCCAGTTACAGTGAACGCGCTGCGGAATTGTGGCTTGTTGAAGTTCTTTCACATTTCTAGCATGAGACAACAGATCAAATTACTGCAGTATTTGCTCAATGCTTGGGATCCTATCAATCAAGTTTTCCAGATTAGGGGCAAATCTATCCCCTTGACTGCAGTAGACATCTATTTCTTGACTGGCTTGTCGAGGCGGGGTGCCCCCATCTCTTTGTCAGGTTCGGCCCGAGGAGGCGATTCTATGAGAGATTATGTCTGCCGGTATTGCAGGGAAGGATCTCAGCTGAGTAAAGACGGCAAGATCATCATCCGTGATGTCATTGACAGGTCCCTTAGGACTATCCTGTTTACTTTTGGTAGGATGGCCGGTAGTGCGTCTCTTCATGTAGCCAACAGATCCTATATGCAGCATGGCTTGGAATGCCTCCAACCGAAGGTGTTCAACTGGTGTGACGTAGTACTTCTTGTGATGAAAGAACAGTTGACCAAGATAAAGAACGGGAGGTTGAAGAACTTTGGGTTCGGTTCTATTTTGACCACCTTTGCCTTGGAGAAGATACCACTGATGCAGCCGCAGTATATTGCACTCGATTTACCTTCTCCTACTGAACCACGTATGCAGAGATGGGTTGACCATATGTCTAGGCATGCTGGCAAGTCTCAGATTTCATTTTCTGATTCCTTCTTTAGGTGGTTTGATCGTCAGGAGATGGTTTATGCCGAGTATCCATATGCAGGCATGGACTTCCGGGGTGATCCAGATTTAGTACTGCCGGATGGCGAGCAGTGGGGTGCTATTGGTAAAATCTTTGACCATATTTCTGTTTACTGTTTTTGTTTATAATGTCCTTGTGCTTTATTCTATCAAGACTTTAATCAAACTCATGTGTACATGCAGATGTTGGTCCTGTTCGTCCAGTAGTTCGCCTGAGAGTACCAGCTGTTGCCCCAGCAGGAGAGGCCGCCGGAAGAGCTATTCTTCGCGACCTCGATGTGGCCGAGACTCTCTCAGCTTTACAGGAGCAGATTGAGGGCCTCACTCTCGGTATACCAGATGTGAGGACTGACGAGCTACCTTTGCAGTTACAGCGGCATACTACTGGTGTGCCCAGACGATGGACTCGTCTCTTACGCATGATCGCACAGGCTGTGACTTGCTATCACGAGCATCATTAGACTAGGGTGCCCCCTAGCATTTTGAGTTTTTGGGTCGTGTGACCGATTTTGTCTTGGTTACAAAACATTATGTGTAAACCATAAACAGCTATATATATTTTTGATTTTCGGGGTTTTATTTTGGTTGAGCTATATGATCCACATGTAAAACATTGATGATGTGTTTCTTTTTATAAATGTTGCAAATGTCTATCTAACACATAGTTTGCTAATGATTCGGTTAATGTGTTTAAGTTTCTGGAAATATGTTGGTATTGAATAAGATCAAATTGTCTTTCCAAAATCTTAACCCTTAGGAACATGCGATAAATGGCTGGGTTTCGGACGAAATATATACCATTGAGTTGTAGTATTACGAGTTGTGAGTCTAGCCTGACAATTAGTCGGCGAATACCATGAGTGATGGCATCAGAGAGAAGTTCTATCAACGTGCTAAACTCAGCGATGTTATTTGTTGATTGACCAATACATACACCTCTGAAACTTACTAACTCGCCGCTTGGATCAAAAATGGCCCAGGCTGCGGAGGACAGGTTCCGCGAACTACGACTCGCTCCGTTGGCATATCCAACACATGGCTCCAATAGGTTTGACATCTGCAACAAGTGTAAAAAGTGGATTACTCGACCAAAACAAACACTTTAGCGAAAACAAAAATATAACAAAAGCATATTGGTTACTATTTATGCATAGTAACGCTCGAGGTACAACCCATTACGAGGTTGCGCCAGTGGAATTCCGTCATAATCCATTAACTCGTAGGCTCCTTTCGCTAACACTCGTTTAACAATATAGGGGCCCATCCATAAAGACTTAAATTTACCTGCTCCCAATTTATCGGATTCTTGGTCGTAAAGCAAGACCAAGTCACCTTCCGAGAAGACACGGGGTTTGACATTTTTGTCGAACTGCGCCTTGACTCGTTTCTTATGGGCTTCGTTAGCCAAAGCGGCATCACGACGGGTTTCATCCAATTGGATTAATTCCAAGAAACGAGCCTCTTCTTCTGAAGTTCCGGGGAGGAGATCAATTGCGAGTTTGATAGACGAGATTTCACACTGGACTGGTAAGACTGCTTCCAGGCCATATACCAGTTGGAAGGGTGTGAACCCGGTTGCATTCCTTACTAATGTTCGGTAAGCCCACAAGGCTGAGTACAGGATTAGGTGCTACCTTCTTTTGTGAACTCCGATCATCCTTTGCAACATGCGCTTCAGGACCTTGTTGATCGCTTCAACTTGTCCGTTGGCTTACGGATAATACGGAGTAGAGCTGTCATGAGACAACCCTAGTTTGGCAGCTAATTCGACCATCCTGTGATTGCAAAAATGCGATCCATGATCTGTGACTATAGCCTGTGGTACGCCGAATCTGGCGACTACATGATTGAAAAAGAAAAGGGCAGTTGTTTCACCAGTATTATCTAATGTAGGCATCGCCTCGGCCCATTTGGTAAAATAGTCAACTGCGACTATGATATACCCATGCCCCCCGGTCGAGGTGGGGTTACATGTCATGAAATCGATGCCCCATTTGGCGAACGGCCCAACGACAACTATTGGCTGCAGAGGTGCGGGTGGTCTTCTGGTTTTGCTATCAAAAATTTGACAAGCATGGCAACTTCTGACTGCGGTTATGCAATCTTTGAACATTGTTGGCCAGAAGTATCCTGCTCGTAAGATTTTTTGTGCTGTAGCATATCCAGATTGATGCCCCCCGCAGGCGCCTGAATGACACTCATTCAGGGCTTTTTTAGCCTCCTCATGGGTGAGGCACCTTCTCAGAACTGTATCGATACCACGACGGTAAAGTGTATCACCGACGATCATGTAGTCTTTTGCTTGGTATCGAATACGTTTTTGTTCAGAGTGTGAGGTGTTTGGCCTAAATTTTTGGGTTTGGAGATAAATGATTATATATCCATACCACTCATCGCTTGTAGATATCAGAAACAAATTCTCATCCACGATTGATTCTTCTGATGTTTCATCGTTGGACGACGATGGGAGATCGCATAATAGTTCTGCAAAACCTAGAGCTTTCTTTGACTTGGATTTTACAAATTCCAGATCAAACTCTTGAAGGATCGCTATCCATTTTTAATATTTGCCCCCCAGCAACTGTCGCAACAATATATAAGTCATGGGGTTGCAATCTGACAGAATGGTAGTTTTCCGAAAGAGGACATAGTGTCGAAATCTTTGTATCGCTTGAACAGCTGCTAGCGCTAGTTTTTCAACATAAGAATATTTGCTTTCTGCATCATTTAAGTTCTTACTTAAATAATATATAGGATGTTCAATTCTATCGACTTCTTGAACTAAAACCATTGCGATGGTCGTATCTGCTGCAGCCAGATACAGGTTAAAATCTCTTTGATAATCGGGGGCGTACATTAATGATGCTTTCATTAGGGAATCTTGTAAAGCATCAAAGGAAGCTTGCGCAACCTGATCCCAGACAAAGGGTACCTCCTTTTTCAAAAGACGCGTATAACCTTTAGCAAGTTCGGCGTAATTTGGAATGAACCTCCTCAGAAAGTTTGCTTTCCCTTGGAGTTTCTGAATCTGAAGCAAATTCGAAGGTGGAGGCAAATTTATGATTGCCTGGACCTTACACGGGTCGAGACGAATCCCATCTTTGGAGACTACAAAACCAAGTAAACGACCATAACTGACGCAAAATACACATTTGTGCGGATTGAGTCGTATCTTGTAGTGTCTATTCAGAACGACCCTATCCCACTAGTCATTACTACCTTCCATCACGCCATTACTACCTTCCATCACAGAAGATGTGGCAAAGGGGGGAGTCGTAACGGAAGAGCAAGTTATCGCTCGTGCCCAATATCTGGACTTGATCTATACTCAGTCCGGCACGCTCTACGATAAAATACCTGACGCCCCTAGACCGGAATTCTCAATTCCTCCTCCTCCTAAATCAAACAATGACTCTCATGCCGGCGATGGCGTGATTGGCACGACAGACACGAAATCGACAAAGGCTACATCCAAGAAGGCCCGTAAGATTTCAGGTCAAAATGAAAAAGACGAACTTCTTGCTTCGGAAGTAAATGCTGTATCGACAGATAAGAGCAAAGAAACCAAACAACCAGGAAGCAAGAAAAAAGGCAGAGGGAAGAAGAAGAAACAGGATGAGTCATCTCTTGAAAAATCTTCTTCAAATCCTCCTGGAAATAGGAAACCAAGAACTCCATGCCATATATGTGATAAGGATCACTGGACCTCAGAATGTCCGTACAAAGCTGAGCTTAAGAAATTCTTTAAGAGTTCGAAAACCTCAGCAGTGCTAACTGATCCGTTTCCAAATCCAGGAACAAATCTGGTTGAAAGTGGAAATGCTTCCCCATCTCAAGTGCTGATGTTGTCGATTTCGAAACAACAGAATGATGCTTTGATTTCGACAAGGAACAAAGATTACGGGAATCCGCAGCTGTCGAACAACAAGGATAAAGTGTTGGCATTATGGCTAAAGTGTTGTCCTTGATGGCAACCCATTCAGGTGATAGATCACAATACTTCAAGAGATTGATGATCAACTATCAAATATTGAAGAAAATAAGGGGTACGCAGGTACACCTTGCATAAGGTGCGTACACGCAGGTCAATGTTACATAAAGTGTGTACATACCCGCAGTTATCTCGTTTAGGAGGTGCGTACCCCCAGTGCACACATTTCAAGGCAAAGAAATTCACATGTGGGGTTTTCTTATGTTTTACTCTTGGTATTTAGCCGACGGTATTGTGTTATTATGGTGTCGGCTAGTGGTATTGATCCATGTTTTAAGGAAGAGCTTTCCTATATAAAGCAAAGGAGATCATTTGGCTTGAGTATGGTTTTGGTTGAATATCTTATGAGGGCTAGATCTGGTCTATATCTAAAGAAGGCGAATCTACTGATGGACCGAGATCTCTTCGGCGCATGTTCAGATCTGTAGATCTGACTGTCTGGGTTATTTCCGAAGTCTTGAAATCATCTATGCCCGAAGGTACGCAGGTACAGTGAGAGAAAAGTGCGTACATACGCAGGAACGAAGCGTTTCAGGTGCGCCGGTACGCAGGCACAGAAGGGTTTCAGGTGCACCGGTACGCAGGCACAGAAGGGTTTCAGGTGCGCCGGTACGCAAGCACATAAGGGTTGCAGGTGCGCCAGTACGCAGGCACAGAAGGGTTGCAGGTGCGGAGGTTCGCAGGCAGTTCAATGGACTCAGAGCGAGGTACGCAGGCTAGCAGTTGAGCAGGGTGCGTACATAAGCAGGCTAGCAGTTGAGCAGGGTGCGTACTGTAAGCAGGCAAGCAGTTGAGCAGGGTGAGTACTGTAAGCAGGCCAGCAGTTGAGCAGGGTGCTTACGTAAGTAGGCGAGCAGTTGAGCAGGGTGCTTACTTCTCTTAAAATCTTTGTTTATCATTGTTGTGTTCTGGGTTTGGTCCTATTATTGTTGATCTGGTTACTACAGTTGACTGGGTGATTCTCTTATACTTGATGATTATTTGATTCTTTATGAAAAGTGGTCCTTGTAAGAAAAGAAGTAGGGGGTTGTAGCTCCCTTCCAGGAGAGACTGGAAAATGAGAGAGAGAGTTGTAGCTCTCTGCAGGTTGCAGCTTGCGTATTGGTAAAGGACTGCACCAGTACAAAACCATTGTAAAAGGAGTTTCTAATTTGAAAGAAGATAGAGACATATTGCAGCAGGTGGTTTTCACCCACATTGGGTTTCCACCTTACATCTTGTGTTCTTTGGTGTGACTATCTGTTTTCTTTTGTTCATGCTCATTATTTTATGGTACTGACATGCAAAAACAATTCAAAGAACAAATAAAGAAGATTTATTAAAAGAATTAGATAATACTGATTCACCCCCCCTCTCAGTATTATTTCCAACAATTGGTATCAGAGCAGGTCCTTCAGAGAAGCTTGATCGCTTGAAGGTAGATCGTTCATCATGAGCAACTACGAGAGAGAAGCATCAATCAGGCCACCGGTTTTTGATGGGACAAACTTCAATTATTGGAAGGTAAGAGTTACTGCCTATCTTCAATCTCTTGGTACAGAAGTTTGGGACATCGTAGAGACAGGCTATGCTTTTCCTTCAGCTACTCCTGCAGATGCAGCCGAGAAAAAGAAGTATGAAACAAATGCGAAAGCAGTCAGTACTCTATTAGGATGTATATCTCAATCAGAATTCATGAAGGTAATGCACTATAAATCCGCAAAAGAGATATGGGACAAAATTGTCACGAGCTATGAAGGAGATGAACAGGTAAAGCGTGCTAAACTTCAAACTCTCAGAATTCAGTATGAGACTCTCAAAATGTATAATGATGAAAGTGTGGCTAACTATTTTCTTCGGGTAGATGAGGTTGTTAACTGTATGAAAAATTTGGGTGAAGAAATAAAATAGGCTATTGTGGTTGAAAAAGTTCTAAGATCACTCTCCCCCAAGTTTGAATCTAAAGTATCTGCAATAGAAGAAAAGGAAAATCTACGAATTCTTACTATGTCTCAACTACATGGAATTCTAACTGCTTATGAAATGAGAAAGGGAGGTCCATCAGACAGAAGAGAAGCTGCTTTCAAGGCATCAGGCAAAGGAGATTATTATGAAGCGAGCCACGTCCCAGAAGAAGAGGAAGAAGAATCAAATTTTGTCAGAAATCTTCAAAGGGGTTCTGGAAGGTTCAGAGGTAAGTTACCTTTTAAATGCTTTACTTGTGGAAAAGTAGGTCATTATGCTGCAAAATGTCCTTATAAGGATAAAGGAAAGGAACCTGCTAGATGGAACAAGAAACAGAATGCAAATAAGAAAAGCTACTACACTCATGAAGATAGTGATGGTCTATCAAACAGTGATGAAGATGAACAAGGTAATGAATATAAGTTGTTAATGGCATTTGAAGATGATGATTATATGGATGCTATAGATGTGGATAACCTTTATGATGAAATTACTAGACTCAAGAGATGTATAGAAGAAAAGAACATGATCATTGATACTCTACAATTTCAAATTGATGAAAAGGAAAAACATCTTGAAAAATTAGAAGCTGAAATTGTTGGTCTTAGAAAAGAGATTGAGAAAACAAAAGCTATTAATCTCAAGTTTGTCAAAGGATCTGAAACTTTGGATGAGATTATCAATGTGCAGCGGTCTCCACTAAACAAGACAGGTCTGGGCTATAATGGAGAAACTTCTCAAGCATCCACCTCAAAAAGTTATCTTGATGCAGCAAGAAGAAATGAGCAAAAGTACAATGAAGATAATCAGGTAAAGCAGGGACGAATTACAAACAGAAACTATCAGGGGCAATCCATCTTAAGGGTGAACAAAAGCTACAACTAGCCACAGGTAAAATCTTCTCAATTTGGTTCAAGAATAGATGACAATAGAAATTACAATCAATTGGCTGGTAGATTCGATAACTGCAGAAGTTTCTTCAATGGACAATGCTTTTCTTGCCATAACTTTGGTCACAAAGCAGCTCAATGTGTTGCATATAAAACGATCATGACTAGGGAAGCTCAAAAACAAAGAAGTATGACGGGGATTACAAAAAGGACCTATAACAACTTTTCGGTTCTTGAAAATGAAGTTGAATGTTCTATTTGCAATAACTTTGGTCATGAAGACTCTGAATGCAGGAGCAGGTTTCAGCAGAAAAAGGAACAAGCCTCAAGCACCAAAACATGGAGAATAAAGGAACCTCAAACAGAAAGATGTGGGATAACATTTTATGCAGAGGGACAGGAAAATCTATGGTACATTGACAGTGGATGTTCGAAGCATATGACAGGTGATAAAGAAAAACTTGAGTCTTATTCTACTCTAGAAAAGGGAAAGAAAGTCTCTTTTGGAAATGATACTCCTGCAACTATAAAAGGAAAAGGCATTGCTCAGTTAAAAGAAAAGGTCAAGGCTGGAAATGTTTTGTATGTTGATGGATTGAAGCATAATCTTCTAAGTGTCAGCCAGATGTGTGATCAAAGAACCGAGGTTATATTCAAATCAAATGGATGTCTTGTTCGTGATCTTGATACAGGTAAAACATTGATCAAAGGCAAAAGAACTCCAAATAATCTGTACATATTTGAAGAAGGACAACAACAATGCTATCTGAGCAAGGATGATGAGCACTGGTTATGGCATCGGAGGTTGGGACATCTAAGATTTTCACAAATAAGGAAAGCATGCAAATATCAGGCAGTTCGCGATCTTCCAGATATCAAAATTCCTGACAACACCATATGCAAATCATGTCAGTTTGGAAAACAAACCAGAACTAACTTTCCAGAGAAAGAAGGATCAGCTAGCATGCCTCTTGAGCTAGTACATACAAATACATGCGGTCCTTTCAGGAAAAGAACACCTCGAGGAGAAGAATACTTGATATTATTCATTGACGATTTCTCCAGGTTTGTCTGGTTAGGACTTATGAAGCACAAAGATGAAGCATTCGAAAAATTCAAATCCTTCAAAGCCTTGGTTGAAAATGAATCAGGTCACAAAATTAAGTGCCTCAGATCCGACATAGGTGGGGAATTTACTTCAAATGAATTTTTCGATTTCTGTGAAGAACATGGGATAAGAAGAGAATTCTCTACAGCAAGAACTCCTCAGCAAAATGGAGTTGTGGAAAGAATGAACAGAACAATCCAACAAATGGCTCGTGCTATGCTTGATGAGTCAGGAACTCCCGCAACTTTCTGGGGTGAAGCTGCACATGCTGCAGTTGTTATTCTCAACAAAACAAATGTCCGGGTGAACAGCACTCAAACTCCTCATGAGCTCTGGAGTGGTAGGACTCCTTCAGTAAAGCACTTCAAAATCTTTGGGAGCAAATGCTATATCAAGAATACTGATGAGCAGCTTGGCAAACTTGAACCTAGAGCAGATGAAGGCATTCTTCTTGGTTACTCTCCACATAGCAAAGCATACAAATGCTACAATAAAAGACTTGGCAGAATTGTTGACAGCATTGATGTAGTGGTTGATGAGAAGGGATACATTCCTAGGCAAGTACATCATGAAGACATCGAAGAAGATGAAGGCTACCCCCAACGACAGAATGATGAAGAAGAAGAACCTCAAGAAGAACCAGAGGAGCAAACAAGAATAGAAGAAAAGACTCCATCCAGATATGTTCAAAAGAACCATCCAGAATCTCAGATTATGGGGCAGAAAGAAGCAGGTGTACAAACAAGAGGAACAGTTGTAGAAGCTTCAAGCTATTTGGCATTACTCTCCTCTACTGAACCACAAAATGTGAAAGAGGCATGCAAAGATGAATGTTGGGTGAAAGCAATGGATGAAGAACTTGAGCAGATCGAAAAGAACAACACTTGGGAGCTGGTTCCTAGACCAAAAGATAAGAATGTTATCGGGACAAAATGGGTCTTCAAAAACAAATTGAATGAAAATGGAGAAGTAATTAGAAACAAAGCCAGACTTGTTTGTAAAGGGTATGCGCAGCAAGAAGGAATAGACTTTGAAGAAACCTTTGCTCCTGTTGCAAGACTTGAGGCCATCCGAATGTTCCTTGCTCTCTCAAGTTTTCAAAACTTCAAAGTATTTCAAATGGACGTGAAATCAGCCTTTCTGAATGGAGACTTGGAAGAAGAAGTGTACATTGAACAGCCAGATGGGTTCATTCTTGGAAATGATCCAAATCTTGTATGCAGATTGAAAAAGGCTCTCTATGGTCTCAAACAAGCTCCAAGGGCTTGGTACTACCGTTTGGACAAATATCTTCATCAACAAGGCTTTTCAAAAGGATCGAGATAGCAATCTTTATATAAAAGTTGAAAATGACAAATTGCTAATACTTGTTGTGTATGTAGATGACATTATTTTTGGGAGCAATGAAGAAGCTATGAGTCAAAACTTTGCCTTGGTCATGCAGAAAGAATTTGAAATGTCCTTGCTAGGAGAACTGACATATTTCCTTGGTTTGCAAATCCAACAAAAAGAAGGAGGAATCTTTTTATCTCAAACCAAGTATCTCAAACAGATTTTGAAGAAATATGGTATGGAAGATGCAAAACCAGTATGTACACCCATGGTCACAGGATGTAGCCTCAGTGCAAATGATGAATCTGCAGCAGTACATCAACCAACCTACAGATCTATGATTGGAAGTTTACTTTATTTGACAGGTACCCGCCCAGACATCATGCATGCAGTTGGAATAGTTGGAAGATTTCAGGCAAATCCGAAGGAGACTCATCTTCAGGCAGTGAAGAGAATTTTCAAATATCTTCAAGGGACTCAAAATTATGGCTTATGGTATCCTAGAGATACAAATCTTACACTTCATGCTTATACAGATGCAGATTGGGCCGGAAGCGTGGATGACAGGAAAAGCACAAGTGGTGGTGCGTTCTTTATGGGTTCCAGACTGGTATCTTGGTTCAGTAAGAAACAGAGTTCGATTGCCTTGTCTACAGCTGAAGCGGAATATGTTGCTGCTGCATCTTGTTGCACCCAACTCCTTTGGATGATGCAGAATTTGCAGGATTTTCAAATCACTTGTACACCACCAATCCCCATCTTATGTGATAACACAAGTGCAATCAGCATCTCAAAGAATCCTGTTATGCATTCAAAAACCAAGCACATACCAATCAAGTATCATTTTCTCCGGGAACAAGTGCTTGAACAGAAGGTCAAGTTGGAGTATGTTCCTTCTAAGGAACAAGTTGCTGATATTCTCACCAAACCATTGCCCAGGGACACTTTTGAATACCTCAGGCAAAAGCTGGGGGTTGTTGATGCATCATCTTATTTCTGAACCTCTTCTGATTGATGGTACAGGTTCAGGGGGAGCATATAATGCATTGTTGGAATTATGGAGGATGTGCAGAAGGAGATCTTGGAAGTAGCTGCAATATGTCTCTATCTCTTTCATGGTGGATTATGGTTCTTCGTTGCAGATCTGGTTCATATTCAGGGGGAGCATGTTCTTAGGGGGAGCATAACCCTTTGCCCTTGATGTCAAAGGGGGAGAATGAAGCTGAAGCTTTGAGGTTGCCATCAAGTCCAAAGGGGGAGATTGTTGGCATTATGGCTAAAGTGTTGTCCTTGATGGCAACCCATTCAGGTGATAGATCACAGTACTTCAAGATATTGATGATCAGCTATCAAATATTGAAGAAAATAAGGGGTACGCAGGTACACCTTGCATAAGGTGCGTACACGCAGGTCAGTGTTACATAAAGTGCGTACATACCCGCAGTTATCCCGTTTAGGAGGTGCGTACCCCCAGTGCACACATTTCAAGGCAAAGAAATTCACATGTGGGGTTTTCTTATGTTTTACTCTTGGTATTTAGCCGACGGTATTGTGTTATTATGGTGTCGGCTCGTGGTATTGATCCATGTTTTAAGGAAGAGCTTTCCTATATAAAGCAAAGGAGATCATTTGGCTTGAGTATGGTTTTGGTTGAATATCTTATGAGGGCTAGATCTGGTCTAGATCTAAAGAAGGCAAATCTACTAATGGACCGAGATCTCTTCGGCGCATGTTCAGATCTGTAGATCTGACTGTCTAGGTTATTTCCGAAGTTTTGAAATCATCTATGCCCGAAGGTACGTAGGTACAGTGAGAGAAAAGTGCGTACATACGCAGGAACGAAGCGTTTCAGGTGTGCCGGTACGCAGGCACAGAAGGGTTTCAGGTGCGCCGGTACGCAGGCACAGAAGGGTTTCAGGTGCGCCGGTACGCAGGCACAGAAGGGTTGCAGGTGCGCCGGTACGCAGGCACAGAAGGGTTGCAGGTGCGGAGGTCCGAAGGCAGTTCAATGGACTCAGAGCGAGGTACGCATGCTAGCAGTTGAGCAGGGTGCGTACATAAGCAAGCTAGCAGTTGAGCAGGGTGCGTACTGTAAGCAGGCAAGCAGTTGAGCAGGGTGAGTACTGTAAGCAGGCCAACAGTTGAGCAGGGTGCTTACGTAAGCAGGCGAGCAGGGTGCTTACTTCTCTTAAAATCTTTGTTTATCATTGTTGTGTTCTGGGTTTGGTCCTATTATTGTTGATCTGGTTACGACAGTTGACTGGGTGATTCTCTTATACTTGATGATTATTTGATGCTTTATGAAAAGTGGTCCTTGTAAGAAAAGAAGTAGGGGGTTGTAGCTCCCTTCCAGGAGAGACTGGAAAACGAGAGAGAGAGTTGTAGCTCTCTGCAGGTTGCAGCCTGCGTACTGGTAAAAGACTTCACCAGTACAAAACCATTGTAAAAGGAGTTTCTAATTTGAAAGAAGATAGAGACATATTGCAGCAGGTGGTTTTCACCCACATTGGGTTTCCACCTTACATCTTGTGTTCTTTGGTGTGACTATCTATTTTCTTTTGTTCATGCTCATTATTTTATGGTACTGACATGCAAAAACAATTCAAAGAACAAATAAAGAAGATTTATTAAAAGAATTAGATAATACTGATTCACCCCCCCTCTCAGTATTATTTCCAACATAAAGATCAACCAAGTAGTTCAACAACAACTTCGACAGAAGTTGTACCACCCACCATTCCTGAATTGACAATAAAACCGCCGAAGGGAGTAGTACACAAGTCGACATTTAATCCCTGCGCTAGAGCGGCGCAACATTATAACATAGTGGAAGATTTGGCCCAATCGCCGTCCGCTATGTCGACTCTTGAAGTACTACAAAATTGCCCATCCCAAAGGCAGGCTTTATTATCAGGCATTGGTGGGATTGGTCCAAAGGATTCCAATCTTGTATCCTTCGACCACAAAGGATACGATCCTCAGTTACCGGCTCAACTAGCTTTCCTTGTTCAAGTGAAAGCCCTCAACAAAACTGTTCATCGAACAATTATTGATGAGGGGGCATCTACATGTATTATGTCGATGAGTTTTTGGAAAACTTTAGGATCTCCAACCTTGTCGCGGTCAACGACGACATTAAAAGCATTCGACGGAAGGACATATACCCCATATGGTATCCTAAATAACTTGAAAGTTGAACTAGGGGGAAAAACGGTAGAAATAGATGTTGAAGTCATCGATGGGAATCTTGATTACAACATCCTACTAGGAAGACCATGGATATATGCCATGGCAGCTGTTGTGTCGACCTATTTTAGAAAGATTGCATTCCCCTTTCAAGGAGGAATTACAATCGTCGATCAACACAAATTCCTCCCCAATGGTTCTCAAGTTACAGGAAGCATTCCCATGATCCATGGAAGCCCCCATTCGCTTCAGAATATCGGAGTAGGCCTACTAAAAGATCCTATATTAATGGGAACTTTCGCTCTTCCACCTCCAATCAACCTGGTGGAAGTAGCGTCGGTAGGAACCTGCAACATGATATCTTCTACAAAGATATCAGAAAACGATATCGACATGGATCATGCAGTCGCCATTTTGTTAACGGGAAAAGTGTCTATTCAGAACGACCCTATCCTGTTGAGATTGCAACAAGATGATGGAGCTTAGTGAAAAGAGTCGCCTTCACTAAGTGGGCCCGCAGGCTATTTTTGGCGCAAGTCGATTTTTAGACTATGTCTATTTTTAGACATATGGATCATGTCTATGGATTGCAGGTTGTTGTTTATGGATGATTGGTCAAGTTGGGAAAAATAGATGGACTTCTATTTTTGATGAAAGTGTGAGTGATCAAAGTCTATTTTTAGACTGGCTGTCAAAAATAGAAAAGTCAAATATTATTATCTCACAATAATATTTGGACTATAAACTTAATCTTATTCTCTTGGAGCACTTTAGTTTGAGCTACAGAGGTGGCACATGTAGCTGTCAGAAGGAAATACGCTTTTCTTATGAGTCAGTTGAGTTGTTGCATGCATGACTTCAGTTAGAACTCAATCAGTTGAGTTTGGTGGAGTTGATTGTGGAGTTGATGGAGTTGTGTTCAGGTTAGCTTTGTTAAACTGGTTGTATTTAGTCTAACTGGCAAATAGACTAGAGATGAGTTGGGTGAATTAGTTATTAATTAATTCACAAGTTATTAACTCATAATACAACTAATGAATACATCAGTTAACTCAGTTGCATGTCAGTGCATGTTCAGTTCAACAGGGACAGGTGGTAGAGAATCAGATTGCTATCAGTTGTGACTCTAGTTGTGCACCAGATCTTGCACAATCAAGGGATTGAGTATGCAAATGAGTTTGCTCACATATTTTCCCACATTATAGCTTGTGCTCACATCCAAAAAAGAGTGAGTGACCATTTTGTAGGTGAAAAACGAGTTTGGTGAGCCATTCTCATCAGTTCTTGAGCAGGGATTGAGCAGTGGAGGCAGGCAAGCAGTGGAAGAGATTTGGAGATCAGATCTGAGCTGTATTGTGTGTAACAGAGGTGGAGATACTTGTGAGAAGTATTATGCTGTGTAATGTTACATGACTCAATCATTAATATACAGATAGTTGGGGTTTTTAGCGAGATTCTTTCCCCGGGATACATACTGTGTTAATGTGTGAATGCTCTTGATGTTTTATTGTTATTGATGCTGCTATATTGATGATCAACGTAGAGGAGCTTATGTATTGTGTATGTATTCCGCAATAGTACATGATCAGGATAATCTCTGTTGAATATGTGTTAAATTATTCAAAATTTCTACATGGTATCAGAGCGAGCTAGATAATTGTAGAAAAATTTCTACATGGTATCGGAGCTGTTGATCATCAGATCTACTATTCATGAAGTGTTTACATTATATTTCTCTAGGCAGAGCCTGTAATCGGGCCAGGTAGCCTCTGGATTCATCCTTCCTTTGGAAGGTGAAATATCCGGTAAAAGCCCATACAGTCAATCTCTGTACGAGAAATATTGTGTTCTCACGAATTCTAGATCGGAAGCAGTTGAGTTTGGAGCTGGTGGAAAATCGAATTTGCAGCAGTGTTGTTGAAATGTCTTTCAACGGATTGCAAATGTTATTCCAAAGCAAGAGCGACCTGGCGCTCAAGGATAAACTCAGAAACAATAAAGGTGAGAATGGATCTTCATCAAAGGTATCTGATGAAGATAATTGTGCTTTGGCTGCCAAAGCAAAGAAAGGGAAGAGCAAGAAAGCTTCTCAGTCTGGTGCGAAAGGCAAGAAGCAGGATATGTCCAAGGTGAAGTGTTTTCACTGTCACCAGCACGGACACTATGCCACTAATTGTCCACAGAAGAAGAAGAACAAGCAGGCTGCTGAATCTTCAGCAGGAGAGGCTCTAGCCTCACAGTTTGAGCTTGATTTTTCATTGATCGCATGCTTGGTTTCAAGTGTGATGGGATCAGTGTGGTTCTTGGACAGTGGTGCGTCTTTTCACATGACGGGAGATAGAGATTTGTTCTCTGATCTGGAGGACAAAGATCTTGGAGTGCACATCGAGATGGGCGATGATGGTAGATACAGTGTGACCGGTATCGGTACCATTTCCTTTGAGAGGGAGTTTGGTAAACCCTTTGTATTGAAGGAAGTCATGCATGTTCCAGGATTGAAGAAGAATCTCATCTCAGTGGCGATGTTAGAAGACAAGGGGTATGATGTTGTTTTCAGCGAGGGAAAGGCCTTCCTGCGCAGCAAGACAACTGGTGAGACCCGGAAGATAGGGGTTCGAGTGAGGAACCTTTATCAGTTGCATGTAGATGGATGCGCAGCAATGGCAGGCAAGGCAGAAGGATTGGTGAGCCGGGATGATGGCGAGTTGTGGCACAGGAGATTGGGTCACCTTCACCATGGAGCCTTGAAGATACTGCAGCAGATCACTACAGGGCTTCCTAAAGGCACACTTGCGCAGTCAGATCAGTGCAAGGGGTGTACTTTGGGGAAGTTTGTGAAAGCCACCTTTCACGAGAAGGATAGTCGCGCCACGACGATCCTTGAGAGAATTCACACAGATGTGTGTGGACCTTTCTCAGTTGCTTCGACAACAAAACAAAGGTATTATGTGATTTTTGTTGATGATTCCTCTCGTAAGTTCTGGATCTTCTTCATGCAGAAGAAGAGCGAGACATATTCAAAGTTCTGTGAATTCAAAGCACTGGTCGAGAAGGAGTCGGGGAAGAAGGTGAAGGCTCTGAGGAGCGATAATGGTGGTGAATACATCTCGGACGAGTTCAAGTATTTCTGCAAGACAGAAGGGATTCGTAGAGAGCTCATAGCTCCCCATAACCCACAGCAGAACGGGGTAGCTGAGCGGAAGAACGGAACGATTTTGGGTGCTGCACGGGAAATGTTGCATGATCAGGGCCTACCCCTTCACTTGTGGGCGGAAGCATGCAATACAACAGTTTATGTGCAGAACCGTTGTCCTCATAGGATACTTGGCATGAGTACACCTGAGGAGACTTATTCTGGTAAGAAGCCTGATCTTTCTCATTTGAGGATTTTTGGTGCTAACGTTTACATGCATGTGACGAAGGAGCCAGGAAGAAGTTGGAGCCGACCGCAGAGGTTGGGATATTTGTGGGGTACACTGATACGCCCCACAACTATCGTGTGTATTTGCCAGATAGTGGTAAAACTGTTGTGTGACGAGATATAAAATTTCAGGAGGAGAAAGCTATGAAGTGTTCGCTTGAGAGGGAGCTACACTTGCATGCAGATGAGGAGCTATTAGTTCCTAAGGATGAGCTTCAGGACGTGGATCAGCCACAGGACGAGGTTCATGGAGTGGAAGAGACCACTCATGCAGCGCCAACCATCAGAGGGCGAAAGCGCTTGACAGAAGCTGAGCGACTCGCTCAAGATGCAGAGAAAGTTGTAGGACCACCTACAGCCCAACGCAGGCAGAGACAGTCACCTGATCGGTACACTGGATACATGGCTCTTATGAGCAAGTGTGTTGTGACTGAGCCATCCTCTTTCGAGGAAGCTGTGGAGGATCCCGCATGGGTAGACGCCATGGTGGAAGAGTATGATTCTATTGTCAGAAACAGTGCATGGGAGATTGTTCCTAGACCGGAAGGGAAATCAGTGGTGGGTTCGAGATGGATCTACAAGGTCAAGAAGGCAGCTGACGGGAGTGTGGAGAAGTACAAGGCAAGATTTGTTGCCTGAGGCTTTTCACAGATTGAGGGGATCGATTATGAGGAGACCTTTGCACCTGTCGCAAGGTATTCTTCCATACGGACGATTCTTGCTCTCTCAGCGCAGATGGGATGGCACATTCATCAGATGGATGTGAAGACTGCGTTCCTCAACGGAGTCATTGAGGAGGAGGTGTACATTGAGCAACCCGAAGGCTTTGAAGTCTTCAGCAACGAGTTGCATGTGTGCAGGCTCAAGAGAGCGCTGTATGGGTTGAAGCAAGCACCACATGCTTGGTACACACGGATAGACAGCTATATCACAGGACTTGGATTCTCCAAGAGCGAGGCGGATCCGAACCTATACCAGATTGTGGTGGAGGGTAAGTTGCTTATCATTGTACTGTATGTTGATGATTTGATTCTAACGGGTGATGAGCTGTTGATACTGTCATGCAAGAAGGATCTTGCTACAGAGTTTGAGATGAAGGATTTGGGCCTCCTTCACTATTTCCTGGGATTGGAAATATGGCAGCGCAGTGGTGGACTGTTTGTTTCTCAGGGCAAGTATGCTCGGGAGATACTGGAGAAGTTCAACATGCATGGCTGCAAGCCTGTTGATACTCCTCTTCCTGGAGGTTGGAGGAAGGAGGATGCCACTTTGGGAGAAGAAGTGGATGCCACTATTTATCGACAGTTGGTGGGGTCGCTGATGTATTTGGTCAATACACGACCTGATATATGCTATGCAGTTAACCAGCTTTCACAAGCTATGGTTAAGCCTACCAAGCTCTTTTGGAAGGCGGGCAAGCATGTATTGCGCTACTTGAGAGGCACATCGAGATATGGTTTGTGGTACAGACAGGAGGATGAGGTTAAGTTATGTGGCTTCACGGATGCAGATTGGGCAGGGAGCCCAACGGACAGAAAGAGCACATCAGGAGGGGTCTTCAGTATTGGATCGATAGCAGTTTCTTGGTACAGCAGGAAACAGAGATCCGTGGCACTCAGTTCAGCGGAGGCCGAGTATATGGCAGCAAGTTTGGCTGCAAGCGAGGCTATATGGATGAGGAAGATCCTAGTTGGTTTGTTCGGTTCTCATTTGGATCCTACTGTGGTTTACTGTGATAACCAGAGTTGAATTAAACTCTCGGCTAATCCTGTATTTCATGATAGATCTAAACGTATTGACATCAGGTACCATCATATCAGAGATTGTGTGCAGCGGAGGATCATGTTACTTTCGTATATTCCAATGGAGGATCAGGATGCTGATATTCTGACGAAGGCTCTCACCAGGAGCAAATTCGAGTACCACCGAGGCAGGATAGGGGTTGCTGATAATCTATATCTTGTCGAGAGGGAGTGTTGAGATTGCAACAAGATGATTGAGCTTAGTGAAAAGAGTCGCCTTCACTAAGTGGGCCTGCAGGCTATTTTTGGTGCAAGTCTATTTTTAGACATATGGATCATGTCTATGGATTGCAGGTTGCTGTTTATGGATGATTGGTCAAGTTGGGAAAAATAGATGGACTTCTACTTTTGATGAAAGTGTGAGTGATCACAGTGTGAGTGATCAAAGTCTATTTTTAGACTGGCTGTCAAACATAGAAAAGTCAAATATTATTATCTCACAATAATATTTGGACTATAAAATTAATCTTATTCTCTTGGAGCACTTCAGTTTGAGCTACAGAGGTGGCACATGCAGCTGTAAGAAGGAAATACGCTTTTCTTATGAGTCAGTTGAGTTGTTGCATGCATGACTTCAGTTAGAACTCAATCAATTGAGTTTGGCGGAGTTGATTGTGGAGTTGATGGAGTTGTGTTCAGGTTAGCTTTGTTAAACTAGTTGTATTTAGTCTAACTGGAAAATAGACTAGAGATGAGTTGGTTGAATTAGTTATTAATTAATTCACAAGTTATTAAATCATAATACAACTAATTAATACATCAGTTAACTCAGTTGCATGTCAGTGCATGTTCAGTTCAACAGGGACAGGTGGTAGAGAATCAGATTGCTATCAGTTGTGACTATAGTTGTGCACCAGATCTTGCACAATCAAGGGATTGAGTATGCCAATGAGTTTGCTCATGTATTTGGCCACATTATAGCTTGTTCTCACGTCCAACAAAGAGTGAGTGACTATTTTGCAGGTGAAAAACGAGTTTGGTGAGCCATTCTCATCAGTTCTTGAGCAGGTATTGAGCAGTGGAGGCAGGCAAGCAGTGGAAGAGATTTGGAGATCAGATCTGAGCTGTATTGTGTGTAACAGAGGTGGAGATACTTGTGAGAAGTATTATGCTGTGTAATGTTACATGACTCAATCATTAATATACAGATAGTTGGGGTTTTTAGCGAGATGCTTTTCCCGGGATACATACTGTGTTAATGTGTGAATGCTCTTGATGTTTTATTGTTATTGATGCTGCTATATTGATGATCAACGTAGAGGAGCTTATGTATTGTGTATGTATTCCGCAATAGTACATGATCAGGATAATATCTGTTGAATATGTGTTAAATTATTCAAAATTTCTACATATCCCACTAAGGTGTGACAGTGACCTTAGAAACAAACAGAGAAAACTACTTTCGTATTCTTCTTTATGAACTATAAACGAAGAGGAATAGGATGAAGCAACCTGTGTCTTGCGCTAGTCCTTTGATCCAATCTCTCTCCTCTTTGACAGCTTCCAGCTACCTGCTCCCTTACTTGCCCAGCTTCGCCAAGTTCCTGTAAGATCACAGAAGAAGAAAACTACACAAAGACATGGATTTATATTCATAAATAGCTTAGGATCAGATTTAAGCTAAACATACAAATGTAACAAACATCAATGATACACAAGCATGTAGGAGAAACTCAAATAGTTTTATTGATATAACAAGAAGATCCAGGAGGAGTTACAACCGATGATTCCTGATCCAGCATCAACCTCCCAGCATAGAATCCCCTCTTCACCTCCAACAAAGCATAAATCACCCAATACTCTGATATCTATCTCAAAACCAACAACAATTCTCTGCAATGTACAAAATTCTAGCCTCTGGATCTCTGGGATGAGGAATCCATATATAGATGTATGCAAAGAGGATGAGTCAGCTTATGATTTGACTAGTGTCTTCTCTCTGTCAGTTCTTGCTTCCACTTGGAGACTGAGAGCCTCTTACTCATCCTTGGTCAAACTCAGTGAGGCAAGTGTCATTGGAGAAGATTCTGGAAGCTTCCATTGTCTTTCCACCTCGCGGAATGACACTGCCATTTGTCATTTCCCGCTCAACGCACCCTGGTAGTGCATTTAGGTGCGTTGCAACGCACCTAGCTAGTGTATTTGGGTGCTATGCAACGTAGCTAGCCAGTGGAGCATCTGAAATGATCCTGATTTGACTGATTCTGAGCAGTTTCTGGTGGAGAACTTCTGGGAGAAGCTGTAATTTGTTGACCTTGTTCCTTTAGGGGTCAGAACAACACTTTTAGGGACTTAGGATCCCTTGGTTTATGGACATTTCATGCTTATAGCTGTAAGGCACAAAAATGTCTATAACAGCGATCCGACGGTTGAGATTAAGTCGCGCGATCGCATATCGCTCAACCTCAATGCCAGACTCCTTCCGCTTCCATACGCCGATCTGATATCTTTACGGACCCGATAGGGATATAAACCATTCCCTATAATATTTCAGGTTCGGCACTTGATTCCGACTGTGTTTTTCACCGTTTCTTAGTGTAATTGGATTTTTCGCTTGCGGGAGTTAAACTGTATAATGACCCCGCTGATGCGATATTTCGCCTTCCCGATTTGATCTCAACCGTTGATCTTCCCAGATCTAACGGTTCCTGAGCATCAATCTTTGCTCCTTCACTTGTTCCTTTTACTTAGAATTTATGCTAAGTCTTCATTTTTGCTCTTCTTTAAAGGTTTCGTCCCGCTGTTATTTTGCCACGCGCTCTTCCTCCTGAGCTTTGATTGGTCCTTCTAATGGATTCAAAACCCCATTTCGATCCTCCTCTTTATGTATTCTCTGTGTTATCACTGCACTTCACTTGCACATCTCTCTCTCTCTCTCTCTCTCTCTCACTATATATATATATACAGAATGATATAGTTTGCTCGTCTTCCACCATTCGATGCTTCAACTTATTCAATTTGGGATTAAATCTCTGGACATATATATAAATCAATACATAATTACAAAGTAAGTGTAAGCAATGCAATTTATTTGTGACACTTTATAAGTATTTCATCATTACTTATGTTTCCTACATTTATACACAAATTATTAGTTTGGAAATCATAAGGTTCAATAGTCTCAGTTGTTGCTTCACATATCAGCTTTTCAAGCTGAACTTCATCTCCTTTTTGCACAAGAACTTGTTCCTGTGTTGTCACAGTTTCAAATATCAATGTATTATCAAATTCTTTCTGCTGCAATAAATCACTGCTTCTCTTATTTAAGAGAAATTCTCCATCCTCTTTTACTTCAGAGTTTTTATCTTCTGAAAGATACTTATCCATACTTCTGATAGCTTCAAAAGATTGGCCATCCTCTGTAAAACACTCCTCTGTTAGTGTTCCTTCTCCCAAGGTTAAATCCTCTGCATAGGTTTCTTCCTTCTTAACATCTTTCAGTAGATGTCCTTCCTTCTTAGTGACTGTCTCAATAGCTTCCATGGTTATTTCCATTTGTGTCTATCATCATGGTGGATTCATTATCCTTTACTATGTTTTCAGTTAACATAGTCTCAACAAAATGGAAAATTGTGTGTGGTAAATTATGTATTTATGTTACTTTTAATTTTATTCAACATTAAATTGTTTTGTTGATATCAAATGCCTTTTTTTTTTACTATTAGGTGATTTCACTGTTTCATCATGGATCCAGCTATTTGGAGTTCTCTTCCATTCGAAGTTCTTGAACTTGTCTTGCTATGGCTCCCTTTATCAGTTGTGATAAAGTTTGGCACTGTATGTAAAAAATGGAAGAATGCTTTGCAGAACCCTTCTTTCTTTTTACGTTGCAAGAATGTCTCCATGAACCAATTTGGATTTCTCATTCATTTCCTCAATAGTGAAGACAATTGTTTTGCTGCCCAATACCTTAATCAGAATGGCCACATATATCAATTTCATTTGGGATTCATAGATTCAAGATACAGAGTAGAGTGTATTGTTGGACCAATGGTGGTTTTATCCTTACCAACAGAATGCTCCCAAACGCACAACTATTTTGTAACGAATCCATTTACAAAGACATTTAAAAACATAGGGCCAATGTGAATTGGAGAATCAGGGTTCTTTTCATTATTTGAAAATGTACGCAGGAGAAAATATGACTGGGTTGTTCTAAAACATATCTATGATGGAATGCAGTATGAATTTTATGTTTGTAGTAGTCTTCATAGGGTATGGCAAAGGGCTGCTATTCCATTTGGTGGCACTTCAGCCCCCAAGAATGTAGTGTTTTATAAAAGTAAATTGTTTTGGTTGTATCTCGACAAGGAGTATGAAGATTATCCTCGGTACGGGTATACAATCTATTGGTTTGACGTGATAAAAAATGAGTGGGTTTTTTCATTTGTTCCAATCAGTGACATACATTGTATTTCGTTAGCAATATACATGAATCAGTTGATATGCCTTGTCAATGATGGGTCCACTTCTGTATGGTCAATTGAAGAATTAGATCATTTCCAATTTGGTCAACCGTGTGTTGAACGAAGAATTGACTACTTTGAAGATGATTGGGGTTTCATATGGAAGTTGTTGGAAGAAATTTCTGCAGATATAAATAGCAAATTTCCTGGCTATCTTCCGTTCCGAACAGTCCATGGTCTGGTTCTTATGTGCAACTGCAATGAAGTTCCTTTCCTATTATATGACATGGTAACTCACATATGTTTTCCAATAGATATTGATAATTCAACTAATGAGAAGATGTCTCGGTTTTGGTACCTAGCACAAGAGGACTGCAATGATCTGATTGAGTATGGAGATGTTTTTGCAATTGTTGCCCGTATGGATTCTGTTGATGAGATTCCACCATTGGATATGGTGATGGATTCTTAGGATATTAGTATTCTTAGGAGTTCTTATAAATATTTCTATTTTATATACTCTCTATGGTTGTGGAAAATATTTCCATTTTTGCCTCTATACATACTATGTGTCTTTATGGTAATATTTTAAAATTATGTTTGTATCGATCTTTGTGATGTAAAATATTTAATATTGTTTCCGCTAAACTTTTCTTATTTACATGTAGATGTTTCTCGATGTTATGCCTTTTTCTTTGTTTGTATAATTATAATTTCTAATTGGTTTTTGTCATTGATTCTCAAACAATGTTATATGTTTATGTTCATTTTAATATTTATATTTATATTTTGATAGTATATATAGTTCCAAATTTTTAGATTGTTGTGTTGCAATAGTATGGGTTCCATTTTGATTATAATATGATACATGGAAATTTAGACTTCTTTTTTTGTTTAAGCCATTTGGAAGAATTCATTTCTTTTTTTTGCCATTTTGAAATTTTTTGTTTTTGTTTTTAGGCATTTGGAAAAAGCCTTATACATTTTGATAAGTTTATATGGTTGGAAAAAAATAACATATACACTTTTTATGTTCCATGTTTATGATTCCATAATGAATAATTATTATTCATTGTAGACATGTCATCTAAAGGCACAAACATGCGTACAAGAAAAAGAACTTTGTCATCACAATCACGTGAGAGGTCTAATGAAAGTCGTCGTTTACAGTATCAACAAAATAAGAATGCCATAAATGAGCATATGAGAGCTAGATATAAGAGAAAAACGAGTGAAGCCACTCTTCAAAATGATTCTATAGTTCCTTGTAAGTATCGTAGTATGGATGATATAATGCAAAGAACATTTCCTGTTGATAGTTCATTATCAGGATATGCTCCTCCTTAGCATAATTTGGTTGTTCGATGCTCTTCTGAAAATGTTCATAACATTGGGGAAACATCTTGCAATCGGGAAGAACGCCATATTGATATTGTGCATGCAAATGTCCACCCTAACCCTTCCGTGTGTCCAATTGCATGTTGTGATGGCCAAAGGTTGCAAAACATCCATGGTGGAGGTAATGATGACATTTTGTGTGATGATTTCGATGATAGTTTACTTGGCCATTTGTTTGATAATTTGGATCCAGCTACTCAAAACAATAGACCTTTAAATCCCGCTTCTCAAGGTAATGTTGTCCCACCAAGAGAATAAATCATTCCTAATAGCGTTTCGCGTGGCACAATGGAGGTAACACAATTATATTTTGGTTTTCACTGCAATAGTGGTTGTTCTACTACATTCCAGACTAATGTAAATTTTCAATGTTTTTGATTTGCTTTTCATTTTTTAAATTTCTAATTGCTTAGACATTGAATTTTATGGCGTATTTTATTTTCTTTGAACAGGACATAAGTCATTCCAATAGAGGCATACAAATTAACTTCGTAGATGTTACATCTACTGATGTTAGAAGTGAAGAGGAACCATCTCATAGCGTTCATCCACATCGCCAAACAAATGTAAATGTTGAGTGCATTTGATATTTTTCTCATTTTCTCATTTACAGTTGCCTCGAAATTGTGTTTTGTAACATTTCATGGAGAAACCATGATCTCATCTCGTTAGGTTGGTGAATTGGAATCCAAAATATCAAATTGTAAAACTAATTTAGATGTTCAATGTATTAGATGGTTTTCAATTTTTGAATCTTTCTTTTTTGGACATTTAGTTTTATAACATATTTCTTTTTTTTGAGACAGGAAACAACTCATTTGAATAGAGGCAAAGAAACTACATCCAAAAATGTTCCTTCCACTGTTCTTAGAATCCAAGAGCAACCATCTCATAACCCTCATCCACATGAAGACACAAATGTAAATTTTGAATGCATTTGAGTCTTTTTCATTTTCTTCATTTATAATTAGTTGGAAGTTAGATTTTAATGTCTTTTATGACAAAGAGACCTTTACATGCACTCAGGTTCGCGAAATGCACACCATAAATTTGGAAAGACATTCTCATAGATCCATTCCACGTGCTTCAAATTTGTGAAGGGAATCTCATGTTCTTGAAGATGAAGTAAATGTTAGAAGAGATTTTAGTCATCGAAATGGTTTTCAACATGGTTCGGCGAGTAGATATCATATTCATTTTGATGAAAACATGATTGCAGTGCATAAAAGGTTTCGAGCAAAGATAGATAGCTTGTCATTTTTCCAGATGTGCCACATTTTCCAAGAATCATATCCCGGAATCCTTGTTGTGAGACATTCTGAAGGACTCGCTTGCAGACAATGTAGGAGTGAAAGAGGAGCCCATTGCTTTTGTCGATATAATAACATGGATCCTGGTGAGAAACCTCATATTTTAAGAGTTCTTACTCAAGTTGAAGAAATGCTAATAGCATGTGTGAATCCCATTTTGCAAGTGACACATGCTTGAGGTGGGCAATATAAGTATAGTGGTCATACAATTAGCTTTCCTCAAGATATTTCTACAATTGTACGAAGCCTTCCCTAACGTGTTGAAGATATTGACTTTCTAATTGTGAGGAGACATGGCACTGAGTCTAAATATTATGAATGTTATGTCAAAAGATATCGAGTGATGGATGCATTGCTTTTCAAAATCCAACGTGATCAATAATATCGATATGTTGTAATTGATTATGATTCAGTGAATGCTCTACCCGAAAGATTAACAGATGTCTCCTCCAGGCTTAAATTTGTTGATTGTCATATTGAAGAATCTGAGATCAATGAAACTAATAATGAAGAGTTTCATGCTAACCATTTGCCCTCTCATCCTTCTTCCTTTGTTGCTCGCCTACCAAACAAACGAAGAGAAGTGGAAGAAATTAGAGAATTTCTTGATAATGTTCATTCTTCACATGTTCAAGACATGGATTGGCCCACTATTGGAACCTCTCCAGTGAATGAATATAATACAGAGGGGTTATTCGATATGGCATTCCCAACATTGTTCCCCACTAGTGATGCTGATTGGTTGCAACCACGTATTTGTAATGTTGAACTTCATGAGTATGCATTGAATCTTCTTAGGTACTATGATCAGAGATTTGGAAGTCATCCTCGCTTTCGATATTACCTATTAAACCTGATAATGCGGCATCAGAGCCAAGCAGCTGCTGCAGTTTTTGCAAAGAAACATTTACATGATAACTCACCTACAACAGTTGAGGAGTTGCATCACCAACTATCTGATTTACCAGATAATAAGTTGGCTGAGCATCTTATGTGGTTTGGTTCTTCTCTGAGAGGTACAAGGGCATACTAGACTAAGTGTCGATTTGAATTGACAGACATGATTACTCAGTTAGGATGTCCATCTTTATTTTTTACTTTGAGTGCGGCTAACACAAAGTGGCCAGAGTTGCATAACCTCATGCCCATACATTCACATTCTCATTCTTCAAATGAGAATCATATGAAAATTGAGAATGTTATCCAGTACCCTCATATTGTTGCGGCATTTATGCACCAAAGATTCAATATTTTTTGAGAGGAAGTTATCCAAAAATATCTTAAAGCTAAAGACTTTTGGTACAGGTTTGTGTTGAATTTTTTTCTATACTTTTTCAACTTTTATTATGATTCTATTTATATTGTTTGTAGTAACTATATCTTCATTTATTTCAGATATGAGTGGCAACATAGAGGTTCAACACATATCCATGGTTTCCTATGGTTAGAAGGTGCTCCTGACATGGAAATACTTGATTGGTCAAATAGTTCTGATGTACAACTTGCAAAGATATTCTTCGACAAATATGTAACTGCATGGAATCTGCGTGACATACATCGTCGCAACATAATGGTTCCATGAAGCCTCAATGATGACCCTTTCCTGTTGAATACTGGTCAGATTTTCTCTTCTAATCCTCATAATGATTACGAAGAATTGTTAAACTGTGTCCAAAGGCACACAAAGTGTACTGTGGATTCTTGTTTTCACAAAAAGGGTGCTATTCTAACATGTCGGTACAATGCTCCATGGGATCTCTATGGTGAATCAAGATTGTTCATAGATGGTCAAGGAAGAAAAAAAATATGAGCCATCAAGAAATGATGACAGGCTTAATGTACATAACATTGACCTTCTAACAATGTGGCGTGCAAATTTTTATTACCAGCCAGTGCTTTCTCGCTATGCTGTGTTGAAATACATTGCTAAGTATGCATCGAAAGTAGAAAAAAGGTCTGAAATTTATCATCATATGTTAACTAGGATTTCAAATTATATTGGTTCTGAGGATCATGCTTTATGTGCATATAGAAAGTTTCTTGCAGAAAAGATTGTTGACCGTGACATTGGAGCACAAGAAACATGCCATATGTTGCTTACGCTACGTCTTATTGTTTGTAGTCAAAAATTTGTTTCCTTAAATGTTGGAATAAAGGTTTTTAGGTAAATATCAAGGGATGGCTTGCAATGTTCATCTGAGAATACTTTCGTTCAACATTATTAGAAGAGACCTTTTTTCCTTGAACATCTATCTTTGAGAGAAACAACAGGATCTTGCACATTTGATAGCAAGCGTAAACAAGATCCATGGAAGCCTAGAGATGTTCATGCTATTGTTCGGGTTTGGCCATGGTTTTATTCTATTCCTGGTGAGGCTTCAAAGGAATTTGAAACCTTTTTTTGGACAAAATTGCTATTGTACAAGCCATTTCGTGACATTCCTGCAGAAATTGGCCTTTCAGCTGAAATTATTATTGAAAGTTGGAGGAATTTTCGATATCGAGCATGGCATGTTGATCGACACCCATCAATTATAAACAATATTGAAGATGAAGAAGATGGTGATTTTTCTAACCAGGAAATGAATCTTGAAGATGATTTTCAAGAATGGCAGATTTTCTCTCGTTTGGTTCCACCAAACGATGTGAATGTTTTTGATCTTCACACCCTTGGTCGAAGGGACTTTGATATATCCTTTGACTGGGAAAGTACAACTATTTCTGATGATGTTGCAGAGGAAGCTATTAATTTTATAAGGAATGCAAAATTAGTGGGTGATATTGTTGACCTTTCAAATAGAACATTTGCATCTCTAGATTCTTTGTCGGAAAAACAACAACTTTCTTTTGAAATTGTCTTAAGGCACTTTGCTGAATATGAGATTTGTGAAGCTCTTCTTATGATTATTCAGGGCACTGCGGGCACTAGGAAGTCTTTCCTTATCCATTGTATTTTTGAAGCTCTTTCTAATTCATCAAGTGATGGAGGAATCCCTTTGCTTTTTCTTGCCCCAACAGGAATAACTGCTTTTAATATACATGCAAAAACAATACACTCAACTCTAAAAATTCCAATTAAAGATATGCAGCCACTACAGGGGCAGTCACTTGCAGTATTCCAAGAAGAAATGTGACATGTTAGATATATATTGATTGATGAAATGAGATTTATAGGATCAAGGTTATTTATGCAAATAGATGCTCGATTACGAGAAGCATTTCCAGAGAAAAAGAATTGTCCTTTTGGTGGCAGATCCATCATCCTTGTGGGTGACCTTGGCCAACTGCCTCCTGTCAGAGATAAGCCTTTGTATGCAGGTAATACAACAGGGAAAGTCTTGTGGAACAAATTCAACATTGTTGTCACTCTTGACACAATCTTTCGCCAACAAGGGAATAATGAGAAACAATCTTCTTTTCGTAGAGTCCTCAATAACATAAGAAACGTAGAACCAAATCTTGAAGAGTGGGAGTTTCTTATGTCTCGGATTGATATGAGGTTGCATCCTACAGAAAGAGATTTATTTAATGCAGCAGTTCACATGTTTCCAACAAATAATTTGGCCTCTTTTCATAATAGGCATAATTAAATTCTCTAATTGCACGATGTGTCTAAATATTCAAGGCGTTAAGAAATTGTTGGTGTTGATGATGATCGATTGGACCGTGAAGTTTTGTTGTGTCGTGGTCAGCGTGTTATGTTGACATGTAATTTATGGGTTGAAGTTGGCTTGGTGAATGGTGCACTTGGTTTTGTTAAGGATATATTCTATCTGCCTACCTCTAAGCCACCTAGACTTACAATGTTCACAACTGTTGTTTTTGATAAGTATGTTGGTGTTCCATTTGATGCAAGCAATCCAAACATTATCCCTATCACCCCAGTGATAAGAGGAAATCGAAAACAAATTCCTTTGAAGATGGCATGGGCTCTTACAATCCACAAGTCACAGGGATTGACTTTAGAACGAGTGTTAGTTGATATCGGGAATAAAGAGCAGCAAGGCCTTACCTTCACAGCCATATCAAGAGTGAAATCAATAGATGGTTTACGCATTGCACCGCCTTTTTCTTTCCAACGTTATGCCAAGATGAAAGATAGCGCATATGTTACAATTAGGAAGAAGGAAGAGGAGCGATTGAAGTCCATATCACTATGAAATACAACTAATAACATTGTGACCTTCTTTATAGTTTTGAACTTCAATTTTGTAGTGGAATTATTTGATGTAAACAAAACAAAAAATACATGTTAAGACTCAATGTTCTTCTGTGGTTGCAATGTTGGTTAAATTGATTATTTTAAACACTAATGTTGTTTTTATGTACAAAATTGTATATCTATGGTCTTAAAATGTCCTATTATGTTGTTCTTCTTTATATCCAATGTGTGTAATTTAGATGTGTTTTTTTCATTTATGTTGCTTTGCTCCAATGGGAGTGTTACTATTTTATATCTTTCTCTTGCATTTTTGATTGTTGTGGTCTTCTATGTGGATCCCTTCACTTTGTTCACGTCTTTCATAAATGAAAATATTGTTTACATTTATAATATTATTGTTGGGATTTCATGTTCTAGGTGTTTATATCAATATTCTTGAGATTTATACTATTAATACATTCATATATTGATATCAATGTATTTATGGCTTAAATTCTATTTACTGTTTACAATGTAGTGATATAAATGTGTTATTATTAATGTAGTGATGATTTATCATGTTTTAGTGCTTTATGGTTTGCAATGTGGTTCTTATATTGGTTTTGGTTTATGTTTTTTTATTATTTTTTGTGTTATAGAATTATTTATGTTTATATATTGATGCCATGGATTTATGGCTTAGGTTCGGTTTACTATTTCCTTGGGTTTATAATATTAAATGATTAGGTTTATTTGTTCTTTAAGTTTGTAATATTAATAATTCCTTCGTTTTATCATTTATTCCCTTTGTTTTATTAATCCCCACAATTAAGGTTTAAATAATAGTCCTAAGGTTTAATATTAATCCCTTACATTTACAATGTTTATTCCTTCAATTTATTGACGTGCTACTTTCATAATATTAACAATCCCTAGGGTTTATTGATCCATTAGGCTTATAATATTCAGTCACGTGAGTTGATCAATCCGTTGGGTTTAAAAAATTAATTCCTATTAATCCCTTGCCATTTTTGATCCCTTTGGTTTCTAATATTTTTCCCTTGGCTTTGTTAATTCCCAATGGTTTATAATATCAAATTATTGGTTTTCTTTGTTCTTAAACTTTTTAATATTAATAATTCCTTGGGTTCATAATCCCTTGAGGTTTCAATGTTAATCCCTTGGGTTTATTATTCCTTTGTGTTTATTATATCAATCCCTTGGGTTCATTATTCCCTTCAGTTTATATAATTAGTCCCTTTTGTTTAATAATATTGCCTTAGGTTCATAATCCCTTGGGGTTTTAGTATTGATCCGTTGGGTTTATAATATCAATCGCTTGGGTTTTAGTATTAAACTCTTAGGTAATAATAAACAAAAGAGACTAATATTATAAAGCCAATGTATACAAACCCTAAGATAACTATTAAAAATACTAAAGCCTAATAATTATATTTGTATATTAATATAATAATATAATAATATAATATTATTATATTATTATAATGAGATATTATCATTATTATTATATTTTATTATTATAATAATAATACAATATAATTGTTATGATTTTTTTATAATTTTATATTATTATATTATTTTAATAATATAATGATAATCTAATATTATTATGAGCTATTCTTATTATTAATTAATATATATTAGGAGTTTATATTATTAATATAATAATATATATAAATAATCTGGTTGTTAATATTTATATAATTATTAAAAATCATATATAGTTATTTATATAGTTATTAATAATTGTAAACACCAGTAATAATTAACCCATTACACCCACAATATGCATGTGAAATGCATAAGCCCATTTGTCCCACATATTTTAACTCTCTAAGGATTCAAAATCTCCAACCTCCAATGGTTAAGTCTCTATTAATCAACATAGGCTAACCAACATACACTATTCACTTATCGGGACTTTAATCAACCCTTGACCTTCAAATAAGACTTTATGAAAGCCTTTCTTTTAAATCCTTCCTATCGAACTAAAACCCTCTCATTAACCTTTATATATGTTAATATCGAGACTTTCTTTACCCTTCTAAACCTTCGTTACCCCTTAACCACATGTATATATAACCATTCCTTCTTTAAACCTTGGTTATATATGTTTAAATGCATAAACCTTTCGTCGGTGCTATTTTCCTTTATAAGCCTTTTACAAAGGAAATGCCCACAAAACATACCTTTCCGCTTTATACGGCCTTTGCACGAATTTCGAGGTTCCACCTTTATCGCTAATCGCAATCGCCATAGTCTCCAGTCACATTAACATGTGGTTCCCATCTGCTCTGATATGCGATTAACCTCAGAACTCAAAACATATTAACTACAACATATAATACCGTCGGGTCTGCTCCTTTGTATGTCGCATTACTTCTCTGTTGTTGATCTTCTCCCGAAAGATCCAACGGTTCACGGTAGATTTCGGGTTGACAAGACACATGGGGGTTAACCGCCCGATAAAGCGGTTTCCCCACACTCCTCCATTGCTATGTGTCCTCTGATTTGTGGAATCGGAGCCAAAACTCTCGATACCGCTTACCACTGCTTTGCCGCCTAAAATACCACTCGAGGTTATAAACCCGCCTTTTTACTGTGTTAACTCCTACGCTCTTCCATATGTGATGACCATCGATCTACTCCATCAGACAGTTCCGATAGTTCCTTTAAGTTACTCTGTTGTTTAATCTGGACCGTTGATCACTGAGATCCAACGATTAGTATGCAGCAATGCCTCACTTCTCCGCTCGTCCCTTTTTTACTTTGACTTTACGCTATTTTCATTGTTTCCTCTGTGGGTTTGGGGTTTTCTTCAAGGTTTAGATTTAGAATATTATTGTTGGGACGATTAACGTCAGAACTCAAAACATATTAACTACACCATATAATACCGTCGTGTGCGCTCCCTTGTATGTCGCATTACTTCTTTGTCGTTTATCTTCTCTCGAAAGATCCAACGGTTCACGGTAGATTTCGGGTTGATAAGACACATGGGGGTTAATAGCTCGATAAAGCGGTTTCCCAACACTCTTCTGCTGCTACGTGTTGTCCGATTTGTGGAATCGGAGCCAAAAACCTCGATACCGCTTACCACTACTTTGTGGCTCGAAATACCACTCAAGGTTATAAAATCGCCTTTTTACCGTGTTAACTCCTGTACTATTCCATATGCGATGACCGTCGATCTACTCCATCGGACGGTTCCAATAGTTCCTTTAAGTTACTCTGTTGTTTAATCTGGACCGTTGATCACTGAGATCCAACGGTTAGTATGCGCCAATGCCTCACTTCTCCGCTCGTGCCTTTTTTACTTTGACTTTACGCTATTTTCATTGTTTCCTATGTGGGTTTGGGGTTTTCTTCTGGGTTTACATTTATAATATTATTGTTGGGATTTCATGTTCTACGTGTTTATATCAATATTCTTGAGATTTATACTATTAATACATTCATGTATTGATATTAATGTATTTATGGCTTAAATTCTATTTATTGTTTATAATGTAGTGATATAAATATGTTATTATTAATGTAATGATGATTTTTCATGTTTTAGTGCTTTATGGTTTGCAATGTGCTTCTTATATTGGTTTTCGTTTATGTTTTTTATTAATTTTTTGTGTTATAGCATTATTTATGTTTATATATTGATGCTATGGATTTAGGGCCTAGGTTTGGTTTACTATTTCCTTGGGTTTAAAAAATTAATTCCTATTAATCCCTTGCCATTTTTGATCCCTTTGGTTTCTAATATTTTTCCTTTGGGTTTATTAATTCCCAATGGTTTATAATATCAAATTATTGGTTTTCTTCGTTCTTCAACTTTTTAATATTAATAATTCCTTGGGTTCATAATCCCTTGAGGTTTTAGTGTTAATCCCTTGGGTTTATTATTCCTTTGGGTGTATTATATCAATCCCTTGGGTTCATTATTCCCTTGTGTTTATATTATTAGTCCCTTTTGTTTAATAATATTGCCTTAGGTTCATAATCGCTTGGGGTTTTAGTATTAATCCCTTGGGTTTATAATATCAATCGCTTGGGTTTATTATTCCCGAGTCAAACATGGTTTATTATAATGTCGACCATGGCCCAACATGGAATTGTGATAGGAATTGTCTCAACCATATTGGTAAATCCTTGGGCTTAATATTATTCCCTTGGGTTCATAATCCCTAGGGGTTTTAGTATTAATCCCTTGGGGTTTTAGTATTAATGTAAATAAGTTGGGTTTACTATTCCCTTAGGTTTATAATATGAAAATCAATGATGGTCGATCATGTTTATTTTAATGTTTATAATATTTTTCTTGGGGTTTATATACGTTGGGTTTATAATATTAGTCCCTTGGATTTAATATTATTCCATTCGGTTCATAACCCCTTAGGGTTTTAGTGCTAATCCCTTCGTTTTATTATTCCTTTCGGTTTCTCATATTAATTCCTTGGGTTTATTATTTCCTTAGATTTATAATATCGATCATGGTAAACCATTGTCAATCATAGCCGACCATGGTCAACCATGCTTGAATGTCACATTGTCACAAGGATTTTCTAACCATGAAAATAAATGATGTTTTTTTCACTGTTTGTAATATTTATATTTGGGTTTACGACTGTTGGGTTTATAATATTAGTCCCTTGGGTTTAATATTATTCCCTTGGGGTTTTAGTATTAATCCATTGGGTTTATTATTCATTTTGGTTTATAATATGAATCCCTTGGGTTTATTATTACCTCATGTTTTTTATATGAATCCCTTGGGTTTATTATTACCTTATGTTTATTATATGAATCCCTTGGGTTCATTATTCCCTTGGGTTTATATTATTAGTCCCTTTTGTTTAATAATATTGCCTTAGGTTCATAATCCCTTGGGGTTTTAGTATTAATCCCTTGGGTTTATAATATCAATTGCTTGGGTTTATTATTCCCGAGTCAAACATGGTTTATTATAATGTCGACCATGGTCCAACATGGAATTGTGATAGGAATTGTCTCAATATGTAAATCAATGATGGTTGATCATGTTTATTTTAATGTTTATAATATTTTTCTTAGGGTTTATATACGTTGGGTTTATAATATTAGTCCCTTGGATTTAATATTATTCCCTTGGGTTCATAATCCCTTGGGGTCTTAGTATTAATCCCTTCGTTTTATTATTCCTTTGGGTTTCTCATATTAATCCCTTGGGTTTATTATTCCCTTAGGTTTATAATATCGATCATGGTAAACCATTGTCAATCATAGCCAACCATGCTTGAATGTCACATTGTGACAAGGATTGTCTCACCATGAAAATAAATAAGAATCCCTTGGGTTTATTGTTCCTTTGGGTTTATTATCAATCCCTTGGGTTTATTATTCCGTTGGGTTTATATTATTGGTCCCTTTTGTTTAATAGTATTCCCTTTGGTTCATAATCCCTTGGGTTTATTATTCATTTGGGTTTATTATATCAATCACTTGGGTTTATTATTCCCTTGGGTTTATATTATTAGTCCCTTTTGTTTAATAGTATTCCCTTTGGTTCATAATCCCTTGGGGTTTTAGTATCAATCCCTTGGGTTTATAATATCAATCATGGGTTTATTATTCCTGAATCAAACATGGTTTATTATGATGTCGACCATGGTCCAACATGGAATTGTGATAAGGATTGTCTCAATATGAACATCAATGATGATCGATCATGTTTATTTCAATGTTTATAATATTTGTCTTAGGGTTTATATATGTTGGGTTTATAATATTAGTCCCTTGGGTTAATATTATTCCCTTGAGATTTTAGTGAAAATCCCTTGGGTCTTTAGTATTAATCCCTTGGGTTTACTATTCCCTTAGGTTTATAATATCAATCATGGTCAACCATTGTCAATCATAGCCAACCATGGTCAACCATGTTAATCATAAGGTTTAATGTTATTCCCTTGGCTTTTTCATATTAATCGCTTGGGTTTATTAATCAGATAGGTCTCTTTGTCCAACATCGCATTGTGACAAAGATTGTATCAATATTAAAATAAACAATTTTCAGCGATCATCAACCATCGAAATTCATATCCATGGTCCAACATCACAAGATTTGAGAAATATTGTCTCAATATGAAAATCAACCATGGTCAACCATTTTAAACCACATTTAACAATGGTTGTATATGCGGTTTTATTAATGGTCTACCATGGTCCAACATCTGACGCAGGGTTACCCCTGCTTTACCCACAGTATGCATGTAGAGCTATGCATAAACCATTTTCCCAGGAATAGATATGACCTACCAGGTCAAAACTTCATTAATAGTAATGGTTAAGGCCCTTTCCATTATCTCTCATGTGGAAACATATTAATAGACTAACCCAAAGTCTAAACCCTCATTATCGGGACTTTAATCACCCCTTAACCTTCATTCCCTTTAATATTGGGACTCATATCCATGGTCTAAGCCATTATTAAATCCTTATTCCGCACCATATACAAAACCCTCTTTTAACTTTGGGTTATAATTGTGCTTAACCTTAAAACCCTTCTATCGCGCTTCAATCCATTATAAACCCTTTATAATTGATAACACATAAAACCACATACATCATACCTTTTTCCGCCAATCCTCGGTCTTTGCACAATTCTCGAGAATCACCTTTATCGCAGTCGCTCATCGCCAGTTACCGTGGTCATACCACATACATACCTTTATCCCCCTCCAACTCCGATATGTGACTATCGGAACGTTTGAATAACACTTTTGCATAAAAGCCCTCGGCACAACACTTTATAGAAATACAAAGGAAATACATTAAATTTCCGCTCCAAACCATATAAGTGGATCTCAAAATTTATACATCTGCATTTATAAATATCATCGGGTCCACTCATCGGCCTTCACATTATCCTTCGCCGTTGATCTCCTCCCATAGATCCAATGCTTTACATTGGTTTCAGGATCGCATCGCAATCTTTCAAAGGGAGGAAGCGATTGCGACATGTGATGTATGGCCGAACAGGATCGCATCGCAATCTTTCAAAGGGAGGAAGCGATTGCGACATGCGATGTATGGCCGAACCTGAAACCTTATCGAATGTGAATTAGAATCCATCGGGTCCGTAAACACATGTCGGATTGAAAGTTTTAAAGTGTAGGGATCAAGCGATAGTCGATAGCCGATAGTGATAAGTGCTGATCGGAGATCGGGCGGATCGGTGATCAGAGATCAGAGGAGGAGTAGCGTAGCAGAAGGTTTATATGGAGGGGCGGACCCGACAATAAATATAAGTGTGGACATATAAATTCTGAGTTCTAATATATGGTTCAGAGTGGAATTTTAGTGTATTTCCTTCTTTTCATATTAAAAGGTGGTTTAATTGTTCCGATAGTCGCATATCAGAATCGGAGGCGCTACAGAGCATATATGTGATAAGACTGTGGGTAACTGCGATGGCCAATTGCGATAAAGGTAATTATTGATAATTGTGCAAGGCTTATGAAAGGCAGAAAAGGTAAGTATTTGCGTGTTTGGGGTTATTTCCTTTGTAAATGGTTTACGAAGTTTTAAAGTGCCGATAAAAGAGTTTTATGGTTTAGTCCAGTTATAACCCAAAGTTTAGAAGGGGGTTTTGTTTATATATGCAGTTAAAGAATTTTATAAAGGTTTTAGAAGGGTGTATGTGTCCCGATAGTAACGATAGGAAGGATTTAGGGAAGGGCTTTAATAAAAGGGTTAATGAAGGCTTGGGAGTTGATTTAATTCCTGATAATGAAAGAATATGAAGGGTTAGACTATATGCTAATAGATGAATGTTCCCACATGAGTTCTAACTAATGGGGGCCTTAACCATATAATGTATTGAGGATTTAACTCGGCAGAGAGTTAGCAATTCCTGGGATGAATGTGATTATGCATTGTACATGCATACTGGGGGTAAAGCAGAGGTAACCTGGCATAATTATTCCCTTAGGTTTATAATATTAATCATGGTAAACCATTATCACTAATTCCTTAGGTTTATAATCTTAGTCCTTTTTGTTTAATATGATTCTCGTTGGTTCATAATCCCTTGGGATTTTAGTATTGAACCCTTAGGTAATAATAAACAAAGGGACTGATATTATAAACCCAATGTATACAAACCCTAAAATAAATATTAAAAATACTAAAGCTTAAGCGTAAGAATAATAATAATAATAATAAGATGAGTTTATATTATTATAATAAAATTCATATAATAATCATAAATATATAAATATATAAGAATATAGTTGCTATTATTTGTATAGTTATTAATTATCATAAATAATAATAGTTGCTATTTAACTTGCTAGGCTGGATCTGTTTCTTCAACTTGGTCCTGACGATGAACCACACTAGTTGGTTCGAAACGCGTCGACAAATGGTTTTCCATGTGATTTACGCCGAAAAATCTCTCACAAACTTGATATGGATCACAGAAGCCCGAACTCTATAATAATATTGATTATATTATTATTATTATAATAATTATATTTGTATATTATTATAATAATATAATAATAATATAATATTATTATAATATTATAATCAAATATTAATATTAATATTAATATTTATTTATTTTAATATTAATACAATATAATTGTTATTATTATTTTTTATAATTTTATATTATTAGATTTTTTAAATAATATAATGATAATCTAATAATATAATATTTATACAGTAATATATATAACTAATCTGGTTGTTAATATTTATATAGTTATTAATAATCCTGAACACTGATAATAATTAACCCTATGTATACAAACCCTAAGATAAATATTAAAAATACTAAAGCCTAAGAATAATAATAATAATAATAATTAATAGTACTAATATTATAATGAGATTATATTATTATAATAATATTAATATAATAATCATAAATATATAGTTTATTAGAATATAGTTGTTAATTATTTGTATAGTTATTAATTATCATAAATAATAAATAATTGGTCTTTATTGTTCTTATTATAATAATATTATTTCTATATATTATTATATAAATATTATAATATTAATATAAACTCCTAATAATATTATAATAATATTTATTATATTATTATGATAATATGGTAATTATATTTGTATATTATTATAATAATATAATAATAATTATATTAAAATTGCTCTTCACAATTGGAATTCCTATCTTAAAAAGCTTCATGAATCTCCAAATGTCATGGATAATTTGGAAACCCTGCTCACAACGAAAGAAGTTTTCTCTTTAGAAGACATTAAGTTTGGGGTTAATCGCCTCGCTAATGGGAAAGCTAAGGACATTGAAGGTTACCAGGTAGAAATCTTAAAAATTGGAGGTCCTGTCCTCATCCCCCACATCGACAAGCTTTTCAATCAAGCAATCAAGCAAGGGTTCCCTAAACCTTGGACTGAGAGCCTCATTATCCCTATTTTTAAAAGTGGGGATACAAATAACCCCTCTAATTATCAGACAATTATGATCAACCCTCTCTTAGCCAAGTTATATGGTAGTATTTTAGAAAAGAAGTTAAGCATATGGATTGAAAGTGAAGGTAAGTGGGCTAAAGGCCAAGCAGGTTTCATAAAGCATCACTCAACAACATACCACCTCATTACGCTTAGGATCATTGCGGAGGAATGTCGTAATGATAAATCCAATTTATTTTGTTGCTTTGTGGACTTTAGAAAGGCTTTCGATACGGTTCCTAGATACAACCTTTGGAATAGATTAGAAGAGCTAAAGGTTCCTCTCGATTTGAGAGCTGCCGCTATAAGGTTATACGAGAATGTAATTTCCAAGCTAAAGAGCAATGAGGGGTGGTCAAAAGATATTAAGTGTAACATTGGAGTTAAACAAGGTTGCCCCCTCTCCCCTACCCTATTTGGCATTTACATCAATAAGCTCGAAGGCTATTTAGAGGAAGCAGGATGTGATGGCACGATCTTAGCTGGGATAGTCGTCATCCTTCTTCTCTATGTTGACGATATTGTTCTTTTCGCAAGGTGCCCATCTGATCTTGATAAGAAACTCAGGCTTCTTAAGGATTTCTGATCTACCATGGGTATGACTATTAACACTGACAAAACAAAGTTATGATTATCAAATCCAAGAAGGACACTTACGCTAATTTTATGTATGACAATAATAACTTGGAGGAAGTGTATTCTTACAAGTACCTAGGAGTTGATATTCATCACAAGTTCAACTGGAACCAGAGCATTGAGAAAATGATTAATGGGGGGTGGAAAGCTTATTTTGGTCTTGAAAATAATTATAAAACAACAAACCTCGTAATGTGGGATAAAAATAAGTTTCTCTTTGAAACTTTAGTCACTCCTATTATCTTATATGGCTGTGAGGTTTGGGGTTGCAGCATCTCCAGAGAATCATGGAGAAAGATTGAGCAAATCCAGAAGCGTTTTATAACTTATAACCTGAAAATTAAAAGTAATACACCCTATCCTATTCTCCTTATAGAAGCATGTCTTTCCCCTATTGAGAGCCTAGCTATGATTAGGTTTCTGTTGTACAAGCACAAACTCAATAACATAGACAATCATAGACTTCCTAAGCTAGCTTTAAATTCTAGCCAAAACCACTTAAGACTCAATTAGGGGTGGCATAAAGACACAAGGGCCTGGTTAAACTATTGGGAGATCAATGAGAATGATGCTTTACAAAACATTAATAACATTAAAGATATTGTTACTTCTAAGTTCAAAGAAAAAATGTGGTGTGAGAAAGATTTAGTGGCTAAAAGAAAATTAAGTTATTATAAGAAGGTCATCAACCCCACCCTAGAAGATCAAAAGTATCTCTCTATTTTAACTAGCTCAAAGAAGAAAATTAATATAACAAAGATTAGAATGAATTCTCATGAGCTCCATAGTGAAACAGGTTGTTGGGTGTTATAGACATATTTGGGCACTGCAACCCCAATCGCATATGTCCATAAAACAAGGGCTTATAAGTCCTTAAATGTTTTGTTTCATACCCTAAAGGAGCAAGGTCAGCTGATTACATCATCTCCCAGAAGTTCTCCCTGAAAAACTGCTTAGAACTGGTCAAAACATGACCATACAGACTACTCAGTGCTAAGGGTGCGATGCATCTCACCTGCCACATGAAAAAAGTGCTATGCATATTGAAAAGCCCTTCAGTAGGGTGTGATGAGCGAGAGCAAACAAATGGCAGAGGGATTTGGCCAGGTGGAAACCCAGAGAATCTTCTAGAAACAACCCATTTGACACTTGCCTCTCTGAATTCACCTAGGGATGAGTAAGAGATCATGAAATCTCCAAGTGGAACCAGGAACTATCAGAGAGATGACACTAATCAAAATCCTAGAAGCTGACTCACCCACCTGCAAACATCTATAAATGGAACCCTCATCCTAGAGATCCAGGGGCTGGAATTTTGTATTTGGTAAGGAAGTGCTGTTGGTTTCTCTCTGCAACATTATATTGTTGGGTGATCTAATCTTTTCATGAGGTGAAGAGAGCTTTCATGCTGGGAGGATGGCGCTGGGTCAGGCCAATGGGTTGTAATCCTCTCTTCTACTACTTCTATCAATAAAGCTATTTGAGTTTTCCTCCATATTCTTGTATATTTTTGAATATTGTATTGATATATGCATTTGTATGGTTAATATACATCTGATCCTATATTGTTTATGGTTATAGATATCTATGCTTTGATGGTATTATGCTGCTTTGACTCTACAGGTGTTCTTGAAGCGGGACAAGTAAGGAAGGAGTGGTGAAACTCTGTCAAAGGAGAGAGGAAACAAGTAAGGGGCCAAGAGAAAGACTGAGGTTGGTACTCTCTGCTTCTCTCTCATCTATCTCTCATAAAGGAAAACGTAAGTAACTTTAGTTTGTTTGTTTCTAAGATAGTTACCTGTCTTAGTGGGACTAGCAGCTCTGAGTGGACACTAGTTTTCCCGATAACAAAATGGCGACTCCGCTGGGGAGCGAATAGTTTGATTGCTTGTCTCTATTTGTTTGCTTCATAAACTACAGATGGAGCCTGAAGTTAAGCCATCTAGCCTTTGAACTGCATTTGCTATGCAAGTGAAAAGTAGATCAACGTCGCTTCAGTCAATCTTCAGGTTTGTTTATGAACTGAACAACTGACTTGAAAACATCCTAAGTGCCCTGGTGGTAGCTCAAGTAACCTCATTAGATCAGCCCCTATACTTTGTGTTTACTGCCTACCATTAGCTCAGCCTAAACCCCTGAACTTATCTGCAAAATGTGAGCAAAAACCAAGCTTAGTCTCGTTCCTAGACCATCGCACTGTCTCTCATTGGCAGTCTGGATGCATCACACCTCCCGTGTGCTGTAGGTGAGATGCATCCCTGTTTCCTTATGTTATAGGTGCGATGATCAGATAAGACTGTTTCTGCCTCGAGATTTTGGTTTTTTCTTCATTGTCTTCAGCTTTATTCAGTAGTTTTGCTGTCTGTGATCAGTATACCACTGTTGAAACTCCCTTCCTTTGCATTATTCAGCCTCCATTGATAAAGAATTGTGAATGTTTTTATGTATTTTTCGCCATTTACAATTCTCCTTTGCAAATAGTAGCTTAATCGAACTGTCGTCTTTTGATTTGAAAGTGTCGCAAGTGTCATTTTCAGTCAAAGAAAAGAACCCTCCTCTTTTTGATAGTTGATTACACTTTTGCTCTTGTGTTTGATTTGAATTAATAGTATTTCAAGTGTCGAAAGCAGTTTTCAATTCAAAATCGCAAAGTGTCGTCTTAGTCTTCCTTTCATTTTTTGAAAAGAAAATTGTTAGTGCTGTCGCTTTCAAATAAGAATAGTTCAGATCTGTACTTAGCATTCTTTTTGTCATTCACACATTAAGAAAGCAGAAAACAAATACATGCATGTGCATTTGTATTTAGACTACTTGTTGATATTGATTTAGGAAAAGTGCATCTAGTGTGTGCTCTTTGCTCTATGTCGAAATAATTTTGCTTCTCTTTCCTTAGTAGCTAGGATTTTCATTGCAAAAAGAAAGTAAATGACTATTTATCATCTTAGATTGCATATTTAGGATTTGTATATCTACATCACGCAGTGAATCTTAAAGGCAAACTTCTAGAGAACTATCAACTGTAAAATAAATTTCAATGAACATAAAAATGCTTTGGAACCTAACGCACCACATTTATAAGTCTAGGCTAGAGACGTATTCCGGCGTCGTAAAGCCTGGTAACTATTGCTTTCATCGTAGGTTGGGTGATTCCTCCTCTTTGAGACGACAAGTTCCAGTACGGACTTGTGCTCCCATGTACCGTTGAGTATATATTGGGAGACCACAATAGGCTATATCCTTTATTCTTAGGAAGCCATGTCTACCGCCCTATCGATCGCAATGCACTAAACACAACATTCGGGAAGATTGACTGCCGTACCGTAAAAAATATTCTGCAGTTTTGCGATTGGTTTGGTAATCCCTCTGTCTAGACTTCCAGAGTAGTCACTTTCGTTCCTTTTCAGACTCCCTAAAAGAAAAGGTCCATCTAAGCACTTGTCACTTCAGGCTCATTAAAAATCGAAGGTGACTAGAGTCATCTTTAGCTTTTTCTGGACTCATAAAAATTGAAAAATCAAGTTGTGTCAAAGCGTCATAAAATTTATTTTAATCAGAATAACATCACTGTTCCCTCGTTGGTCTTAGGTTGAGAAAATGGAGTCCACCGATCAAGAATTTCCCCTTAGGGGAAATCCTAGTCCCTTCTCCTCTTGGGGAGATGTTGGTGCACCTCATATGGCCACATTGTCCCTTCCAGGACTGACAATTGGCCTGCCGGTATGGCTTTTCTTGACCTCTGTCGTTCAAAGCACCATGATTCCTAAGCAATCAAATCAGCAACCAGATGATACTGGAGTTCCCCCCCAACCTTCTACTTCGTTTATTTCTCCCTCTCCTTCTTCCTCTTTGCTTGGTAAAGCTAGTAAAACTAAAAACCAAGTAACTGAGAAGAAGAAGAAAGAGAAGGAGAAGAAGAAGAAGAAGCCAACGGCAAAAGGGGGCAACCATGCATCGTCTAGCGAAAATCCACACACTGCACCATCCAAACCTAAATCTCCATGTGTCATTTGCAAAGGGGACCACTATCATCAAGATTGTCCTTTCATCCCACAGATCTTAAGGGACTGGTCTCCCCGCTTGCACAATCTGGTGTCGTCAACCTCTGGCGATCATGTTGAGACAAATGTCTGTCTACATGTGATTTACGCCGAAGTTATTCTTTCAAATATTATGGATCACAGAAGCCTCAATTCAAATGTTGAGACTGCACCGTTAACTAGTGAAAACGAAGTCAATGGACAGAAAGGAAGATCTAAATTTCCTTGTAAACTGTGTGAAGGCGATCATGCCCTCCACCATTGTCCCTTCTTGGATGAAGCTAAAAGAGTCTTGGATAACCGTCCTGCTTCACTGTAGTGACTTCCTTTTGGATACAAGAAAATCTTGCCAAGTCCATCGCTAGTTGAAAATCCGACCGACACCCCTTTGTTGTCAGTCGAAGCGCCTATCATTGAAGATAAAATCTTTGAGTCCACATCGGACCAAAGTCAATAGGTTGAGATGGCAGTCGACCCAATCTTGTCTTCAGAGGATCCACCTTCAGATGATACTGTCACCAAAGAGAATGAGAACGACACCGTTCAAATTCTTTTCGTAAACACAGACTCCGATGAACATGGGGGCAATCTACCCATTCCTTTACCGTGGGAAGGAAGTTTGTCGGAAATTTATCCGGCCGTTTATTCGGTCCCTCCTCCAAGCAATCTAGTCGTTTCCTTCAATTGGAATCTACTAGGCAGACCTCGCCTACCATCTAATGTACCATTCCGAATCATAGTACAAGCTTACAGAATGATCATGGTTGGTACTATTATAGATGAAGGGACTTCTGTGAGTATCCTTTCCTCAAATTCTTGGAAAGCGCTTGGTTTGCCATCGCTTCTGCTTGAGATTCGAAATCTAACAGGCTTCAACAAAGGAACCAGTTGACCGTTAGGGATCCTTCCAAATTTTCCTATAACTTTGAGAAGGAAAACCGTTCATCTAAATGTGATGGTAGTCCAAGGACCTTTAGATTACAATATACTCCTTGGGCGTGACTACATTTATAGCATGGAAGCTATTGTTTCCTCGCTCTTTCGAGTGATGTCTTTTCCGCATGAAGGCAAAGTGGTCTAGCTCGTAGACCAACTTTCATTCCCCGGTTCACACATAGCTACTAATCAAATGCCATCCCTAACTGGTCTTTTTGCGCAAGGAATGTCTAATCAATCTCCGGTCCGTCCACCTGATGAGCGCGAGTGATTCGGTGATTGTGACTAAAACCCAGGGGGCATGCACTATGGTCTGCTTCGACAGGAAAACTTTAGGTATAGGGTAGGTTTTCGCGGAGGATATATGACTAGTCTGACACACTCGTCCATTTAGGAAAATGGGATTACACTGGAATAAGATTCCCTCGTCAAAGTTATGTGAGTGGAGGCGACACACCATTCACCTTTGTCTATTTCGATGGACATCGCCAAGGAAGTGTTTTGTCTACGACGCAGATGGAGCAATTTCGCAAATGCGAGAACTTTCATATGGTAACCTGGAAACTCTACCTTTTTTTTTATATACCTGGGGGCATGCAAACCTTTTGCATGTAAGTGAAAAGCGACCTTTTATTTTTGTAGTTTGTAGGCTCTCAACCCTTTAACCTCATAGGTGGGTCGTTCCTAGCTTGCATAATAAAGGCTCCGGAGCAAAGTTGCGAATGGGGCAAGCTCCCTAAAAAATGAACCTACTGATGAGACATCCTTATTATATGACTGGCACGAGCAGTTTTATGCGAAGTTCAAGCTCGTTAAAAAATAAACCTAGCAATGAGCATATGTTCCGCCAGAGTTTAAGCTCATTAAAAAATGAACCCACCTTCGGTAAATAACCATTGCGATCGCATAATTATCAGCTTTTGAGCCTTGGTCGTGTTCTTACCATCACCTCCACTCTTTTTTAGCTGGTCATATGCCTCCATTTGATTGTTTACCCCTTTTGAGGAACAACTGCGACGAGTGATTCTATTAGCCTCCTTCTTTGCACTGCCGTGATTGAAAAGTTCTGAACCTTACTTGGAACCAGCTGCTATCCTAAAACATCACTCGTTCCTCAGAAAACGAGTCTCCTTTAAGCTCTTTTCATCTGACTCGTAAAATATGAAAATATTGCCGAGCAATTGGCCTCTCCAGCTCGTTAAAGTGATTGGAAGTGTCATCCCTCCTCTAGATTTTAATCTTTTTAGACCTGAGGGATCATTACACAAAAAGATCGAGTGCTTGTCTTGTTCGGCTCATTAAAACTACCGAAAAGTCATCCCTTTCGTATTATTTTATACTTTTTCGGACTTAAGGGATTATATTACGCAAAAGGAATACTGGATTTTCCTTTCCGTCTCTTTTCAGACTCTCTAAAATTGAAAAGGGCCGAGTTATATTTGTCGTTAAACTCGTTAAAACAATAGCGACAAACTTGTCCATGCAGACAAGAGCGAGTTTCACTATCACTAGGTTCGTTAAAACATAGCGACGGGTTTTCCCGAAGGGAAAATTATAGAACAAGCATATGTTATCCTCCTCAAGCTTGACAAAAATAAAGAGGTACTGGTCAGCAATGACGGGGAAAAAATTGGGAAGAAAACTTGAAGAAACTTTATTGGTAGCAGGTCGTTCTTGAACATGACACTTTCACTCCATCACCATGATTGAGTCGGGTTGGGTTATTCCATTCACCGGTCATATCACCATTGGCCCTCTGTACCATCCATTTTTGGGGTTAACGCTACCAATACATTTCAGTGTCCCTGATATGTTCAAGAGAAGTCACTCAAAGAATTCACCAACCCAACTTATGTCTCATCTACTGCAATACCTTCACACTTCATTCTTTCATGACCGCCACCCTGAACCTTGTATCATCAGATCGTTTTCACCTCCACAAAATCATTTGATCTGTTCCATGTCGTAGATGTGGGATTCATTAAGGCCCTCCTACGACGAGTCACTTCTTGTCGACATCAGCTCATTATCCAAGAAGTCGACTTAGGAACAACCCTTTTAGTACTTTGAAGTTTGCATGCCTCAATGGCAAGTTTCTCACTTCCGGTGACAGGTTTACATCAATGGCCTTCGACCGAAAGATTTTACGTGGTGTTCGACATCAACTCATGTATTCGCACCACATGAATTGTACTGCAGTACCTTGAGGGTCATCATCATTATCGGTGATTCCTCTCGTGCCTGTTAATAGCTTGCATCATTGGCTGGTAATCAGGTGATGTCTTTCCATGTTCGATGCCAGAACATCTGTTCACATGGATTGACTTGTACCTCAGGCGAAGATTAAACGAGTTTGAAGACCCCGGATCTAGTTTCATCCATCCAGGTTGCGATATATTCAGGAAAATAAAGACATCAAATGTACATCATAGCTGCACAGATAATCATCCAAACTAAGGGATGATGGCTCTACCAGAATCATCAATCTACCATACAGACAATTGTCAACTAAGGGATGATGGCTCTACCAGAATCATCAATCTACCATACAGACAATTGTCTGTCCTATGTAGCATGGGAATGCCCGCCTCAGCTAGATCATGAAAGATTATGAAGATAATGTATTGTATTGTATCTTATTACAGGTCACCTTCCAGTTTGAAAAACCTCAGATCCTCATGATAAAGCATTTCACCCGACATCAAAAGATTTATGACTTCATGCTTTAGGGGGCAACTGTTATAGACATATTTGGGCACTGCAACCCCAATCGCATATGTTCATAAACCAAGGGCTTCTAAGTCCCTAAAAGTTTTGTTTCATACCCTAAAGGAGCAAGGTCAGCAGATTACATCATCTCCCAGAAGTTCTCCCTGAAAAACTACTCAGAACTGGTCAAAACAGGACCATACAGGCTGCTCAGTGCTAAGGGTGCGATGCATCTCACCTGCCACATGCAAAAAGTGCGATGCATACTGAAAAGCCCTTTTGTAGGGTGCGATGAGCAAGAGCAGACAAATGGCAGAGGCAGTTGGCTAGGTGGAAACCTAGAGAATCTTCTAGACACTGCTCATTTGACACTTGCCTCTCTGAATTCACCCAAGGATGAGTAAGAGATCATGAAATCTCCAAGTGGAACCAAGAACTATCAGAGAGATGACACTAATCAAAATCCCAGAAGCTGACTCACCCACCTATATATGGATCCCTCATCCTAGAGATTCAGGCGTTGGAAATTTGTATTTGGTAAGGAAGTGATGTTGGTTTTTCTGTGCAACATTGTTTTGTTGGGTGATCTAAGATTTTTATGAGGTGAAGAGGGATTTCATGCTGGGAGGATGGCGCTGGGTCAGACCAATGGGTTGTAATCCTCTCTTCTACTACTTCTATCAATAAAGCTATTTGAGTTTTCCTCCATATTCTTGTATATTTCTGAATCTTGTATTGATATATGCATTTGTATAGTTAATATACATCTGATCCTATATTGTTTATGGTTATAGATCTCTATGCTTTGATGGTATTATGCTGCTTTGACTCTATAGGTGTTCTTTGAAGTGGGACAAGTAAGGAAGGAGTGGCGAAACTCTGTCAATGGAGAGAGGAAACAAGCAAGGGGCCAAGCGAAAGACTGAGGTTGGTACTCTCTGCTTCTCTCTCATCTATCTCTCATAAAGGAAAACGCAAATAAATTTAGTTTTTTGTTTCTAAGATAGCTACCCGTCTTAGTGGGACTAGCAGCTCTGGTGGACACTAGTTTTCCCGATAACATTGGGCAGTTCTTAAAACACCATGGAAGGAAAGGATCTGCCATACATGTGAGAGCAGGAATATCGAGGATGAAAACCACTTCCTCTTAGAGTTCCCCACGTACAACCACATTAAATCTCAGTTTCATAATCTTTGTTACAACACTGACCTTCCTAGCCTTTTACAATGTCAAAATTATAGTGAGCTTGGGAGGCTTCTCTCCAAGCTTTTTGAGCATAGGAATAAAATATTAAATCAAAATAAATAATTTATTTCTTTAGGTCCGATAGAACAATGTTTGGTCTTAGCGGACGTTAAACACCACCACCACCATCATAATCAATATAATATTATTATAATATTATAATCAAATATTATTATTATAATAATAATACAATATAATTGTTATTATTATTTTTTTAAATTTTATATTATTAGATTATTTAAATAATATGACGATAATCTAATACAAGCTATTTTTATTATTAATTAATATATATTAGGAGTTTATATAATTATTATAATATTAATATAATATTTATACAGTGAAATATATAAATAATCTGGTTGTTAATATTTATATAGTTATTAATAATCTTAAATACCCATAATAATTATTAATGTGGTTGATATAAGCTTATCGATATCAACCATATTGGTAAATATAATTGTGAATACATACAAAACGAGAGAAAGACACTCTAAAAGAATCTAGTAGTACCTGTGCAACTCTCCAACCTGCCGCTACGTAGTACATGGCATAGTGACTGCAACGTCTCGAACATTAGAAAAATGAGATACCACGAATCATGAAAAGAAAAGTGGGAAAATTTTGGACTACATTCAATGAGCAGAAGATAGACAAGAAAAATGGCATACACCTCCAAACTATGTTGAATACGTCTCAAGAAAAAGGAGATACCAAGAACAAAGAAAATTGTGAAGTTACATTCGATGAACGTTATTGAAGATAGACAATGAAAATGGCACAACACTCGAAACACTGACCAATATATCTCCATCATATAACGAAATGTATTACATATTTTGAGAAGAACAAAAGATAAAAAGTCTCATCAAATATCCTCTACAGTGAATCCCTCTTATAACAAAGACACTCGAGAGCAAAAACATTGAAGGCAGCTCATAGAATATGGTGTGATTTTGATATTGGGGCAGAACGACCGGTAAGAAGAGAAGAACGAGTTCATATATGCATTAACTACAACATATAACTGCAGGTCAGAATAGAAGAAACCAGAGGAAAGAAATTAATGGAGACTGCTTATTGTGAAGTGCTCTCAACGGTTCTATTTCAATGGAACCTTTTATTCCCTATCGGACTAGGCTGAGCTTAGGCCTGCGGGAGCACCAATGTTGAATGGAATAACAATTTACGCCCTATGAAGGTTCGTGCTCTGGAGTGTGTATGCCCGCCCTCCGATCAAATTTCTTTGGATTGTTTCGTATCGGACTAGGCTGAGCTTAGGCGTGCGGGGCAATGGAATAACAATTTACGCCATATTAAGGCTCGTGTTCTGGACTCTGGAGTGTGTATGCCCTCCTATCAAATTTCTTTGGATTGGTTCTCAACAACGCGGCAAAGAATATTTGTGAAATTATAGTGTCATTATTCCATTATTTACTGTAACTTTAACTTTATATACTGTTAAATCCAATGACGACTAACCCATACTGCCAATACATTAATCTAATTATAACTTCACAAATGTTGATAACCTTAACAATCCTATGTGGCAGTTGAGTAGGGTTGCCCAAGAAACTGGCTACGGTGTGTGGGCAATGGATCCCACCGCACAAATCGACGGACGCTGGGTGATGGTTCTCCGAAGCTCAAAAATCAAGAAATAGGAATATGACGTAAAAGGATAATGGAACAATGGTTCTCGTGAGATGCTGAAGGTAGTGGACATGTTAGCTGCGTGCAAAATTAAAGTGAAGCTTCTCAATGACGGGATGTGTTAAGAGAAATTAATGGCGTGGATGAAAAGCAAGGAGAACTTGGGATTCATTCACGGAGAAGTGGAGCGGAGAAGCAAAAGAGAAAAGCGAGGAAGAGGATTTTCATGAACCTGTTGTAGTCCGACTGGTGATTACGATCGACATAAGTTTTTAATGTTTCGTGAAAGGACATATATACCATTTTGGTAATCCTTCGCTGAATGAACTCCTACGCTTTTAAGTTCACGGTGTAATAAATTGGGTTTGTGTTTTTCTTCTAATGACATATAATATGTGCTATGTAAGAATTGTAGCGTTGTAGCTGTCCACCCATGAGAATTGCACCGTCGAAACTTTGCACTAGTTTTGTATTGGAGCAACTTTTATTGTGGAGTGTTTTGAAAAAGAATGAGATATGGGGTGCAAAATAAATTTTAAAACCTAAATTCACTTAGAGGGAGACTTGATAAATTTAAACATAAAGTAAAATATAGTGTATTTACAAGTGGGAGTTTATATTTAAAATGTAAGTGCACAAAATCTGGATTTTATAAAGAAAAAAATTAAAAATTTGAAATTAAGGGATTTTATTATTTTTATTAATGTTAATAAAAATAATGGAGTTATTTTTACATTATAACATTATTTTAAAATTATTTATGATTTTTGTAACATGGTAGATATCATTTTGAATGTCTGATAGAAGATGATCGTTTTTTTTAACCAACCATGTTAGAATTAATGGAGATTAGGTGATTATTTTTACATAGTTATGATTGTGCTTTTCTTGGTCATTCAATTGCTATCATTCAGGGATTTGATTTACTGTCCCTAACAAAGTGTATCTATTTATTATTGGAGTTTAATGCGAAGCCAAAGCGGTGTATTTGCTTGTAGGATCTCCTGGTGATCCGCACCTGTGAGCTCCTTTTGTGTTGTTTGCCAGTTCATGCCTTCCATGTGCAACTGTTGACATGGTATCCGAGCTACAGGGAGGAGAGGCTTGTACGCTGAGTTGAGGATTATAAAAACGCGACATCGTCGTGTGGAGACTGGAGTAATCGCACCGATACTCTTGGAGACTACACTCATTTTTTTATTGCATGCATCGTCGTAGGATTCTAGTGTACACTTGCGACTAGTCGCGAACCCGAGGTGAATAGCTGCGACGATCCGGTTTGTTGGTTGCGTTTTTATTTTTTTTTGCTGTGTGTGCTTGGAAGCTGTGCGCGATTACAATGGCTACGTTGTGGCTAGATTTGCTGCTGGATTTTTTTTACACAGGCGTGTTGCATGGGATCTATCTTGGTGTGACGCTTTGCAGCGTGCAGAAGGCTGCAAGATCACCTGTGGGAGGCCCTGTCATTTGACTGAGTGGAGGCCTGCGTTGAGAAGGGAGGCTGGATCCTGTGTGGAAGCTGAGGGCACTAAACCTGCGTCCAGAAGAAGGCTGGATCGCCAAGCACAACCATAAGGAGGAATGACTTGCCAGTTGTAGTGTGAGGGTTGCGTGGAGACTGCGTGGTGACTGGCTGCATGGTGATAGGCTGCCTGGTAGACTCACCAGCGGAGCTGCGAGGAGGAGGTTTCAGCAGCATTGAGAAAGCCGTGTGGAAGAGTAGCCCACTGTCTCACTGAGGGAGTAGCGCTCGACAGAAGTTGGCTTCCATGTTGGTGCAGTGAGCGTGGAGTATGGTGAACGTTGGCCCCTTGCAATTATCGTTCAGATAATTATAATTTTTTTTAATTGAAGTTTTATTTTCAAAGCTTTAATTAAAAAAAAATTCTTTGGATTTTTTTTAATTCGAGGCTCCTTATTTAAAAAAAAAGGGTGCGCATTTTTTTAACAGAATTTGGAGTGATCTATTTAAAAAAAAAAAAAAAGGATCTGGAGTTCTTTTAATTGAAATTTGAGGAATTATTATCATTCAGGGTAATTTTTTTTGTGAAGGAAATTCTCAGTGATCAAGTATTTTTTTTTAGCATTCGAGGGCTGCTTAAATTGTTGAAGATTTTATTCATTCAAGATGAATAATCAAATCTCTGAAGCTTATCTCAATGAGAGTAATAAGCTTGATGGTTCCTATTACACAAATTGGAAATTTAAGCTCTAGACTCTGCTTGAGGGACAGAATGCCTATGGCATTGCCACTGGTGATGAGGTCAAGCCGATTACTCCAAGTGGTGGATCGAATAAAACAATTCAAGACTAGGAGAAAAGGGAGATGAAGGTGAAGGTTCTTCTCAAGTTATCAGTCAAAGATTGCATCATCCCTCACATTCGGGATTGCAAGACAACGAATGATATCTGGATGATTCTCAAAGAAATGTACGAGATCAAGAACACCAGTCGAACTTTGTACCTCAGAAGAAGATTCTCTCAATCAAGATGGAGGAGAATGAGTTTGTTTCTTCATTCATATCCCGGATAAAGGAAGTTAAAGATAAACTAACTGATATCATTCAAACCGTGGCAAATGATGATCTGGTGACAATTACCATGAACGACATGAAGGATGATTATGAGATGTTTATAACGGGATTGAATGCAAGAGAAAAGTCTCTAGGCTTTGAAGAGCTCACTGGGATTTTGCTACAAGAAGAGGAAAGGAGGTTGTCTCTCAAACCTCAAAATCCAGATCTTGCATTGATGACCAAGTTCAAGTTGAAGGGGAAAACAACGGCTGATCACAGGAAATGCAGCGCATCAAGAAAAAGGCCACCACAAGGTATGACCTCGCATAAACATGACTCTGCTCCTAAATTCTTTTATTTTGGTAAGATAGGCCATTTTGCTAAATTTTACCATAAGAAAAAGGTAGATGGGGAGAGGTACAAGCAGAGAAGACATGCAGGTCATTTGGCTGATGCAGATGTAGATCAGAATCAGGATGTCAAATTGTTTATGGCTGAGGCTGAGACTGCTTTAGCTACTGAGGAGGATGAATCAGATATTTTGTTCATAGATTCTGGAGCCTCCTCACATATGGCAGGTAAAAAGCAATGGTTTAGAAATTTTAGAGAATCCAACACTAGAGTAAAAGTATACCTTGGAGATAATAGAGGGTACAAGATCAAGGGACATGGAGATGTCCTTGTTACTCTACCTGATGGAAAGATCAGGAATATATCTGATGTGTGGTATGTTCTTGGTAACAAGAAGAACCTGATTTATGTATCAAATATTACAGATCAGGATCTCAAGGTAGAATTCTTTAAATCTCATTGTATTATTCAAGACTTCTTGGACCAGATGAAGCCTATTACTATAGATATTCACATAGGAGGACTCTACAAACTGGATGTGAAGAGTACACCACAACAAGCAATGATGTCATCGGATAAGTTTGCTGAAAATTTATGGCATCAGCGACTTGGGCACATCAATTTCAGTGACCTTCTTCTATTGCAGAACAAAGGTATGGTAGATGGTCTTCCTATTTTGAAAAAGTTGCATATTGATTATGAAGCATGTGCATTCGGTAAACAACATAGAGATGAATTTCCTGCTGTTAAAGATAGGAAATAGAGGGATATACTCGAACTTGTACACACTGATTTATGTGGCCCTATGCAGACAAGATCGTTAGGTGGGGCCTATTATCTTTTAATCTTTGTTGATGACTGTACAAGATTCACATGGGTGTATTTTCTTAGACAGAAGAGTCATGCCTTTGAGTATTTCAAGCAGTTTAGGAACATGATCGAGAAGCAGACAGGAAAGTTCATCAGGATTCTTCGATCAGATCAAGGCGAAGAATTCAAGAAAGGGGATTTCAACAAATACTATAAAGAGGGTGGGATACAACAACAGTTTACAAGTCCTTACACTCCTCAACAGAATGGAGTAGATGAGAGGAAAAACAGAACACTTGTGGAGTGTGCTCGCAGTATGTTGAAAGGTAAGAATCTAACTAATGGTTTTTGGGCAGAAGTTGTCAATACTGCAGTGTATTTGAAGAATAGGAGTCCCACTAAAAGTCTTGATTATAAAACTCCTTTTGAAGCATTGTTTGGCTTCAAGCCTATAGTAAGTCATCTTAGAGTATTTGGTTGTAAATGTTTTGTGCATGTTCCCAAAGGAAATAGGAAGAAGTTAGATTCAAAGGCCATTAAATGTACCTTCATTAGATACTGCAGTGAGTATAAGGCCTATAAAATGTTTGATCCTTCTACTCACAAGGTGTTTGTCAATAGAGATGTAGTATTCCATGAACAGGTTGATGATGGAAATCATGTTCAAGATAATGAAGAATGGCATGTACCCTTACTTTCAGATGAGGATATTGAAACAGAAATCAGTTAGCAGCAGCTACAACAACAACAATAGCAACAGCAGCAGCAGCAGCAGGATAAAGAGGAGGAAATTGGTTTCAGTCCACAAAGAGAAGGACAGAGCAGAATAGTTGAACCCCCACCACTTAGGAGATCTAGCAGGCCGAAACAGTTACCAGCTCGATATAGGGATTGTGCACTCATGACTGGTATGTTAAACATTGCAGAACCTTCTAATTTTTATGAAGCTAGTAAGAGTTCTGAATGGAAGGAAGCAATGAAGGAGGAATATGAATCTATTATTAAGAACAATCCTTGGGATCTAGTAAATCTTCCTCATGGTAAACAAACCATAGGCTGCAGATGGTTATTTAAGTTGAAATTTAAATCAGATGGGTCTATTGATAAGCATAAAGCAAGGTTGGTTGCAAAGGGGTATTCCTAGAAAGAAGGTATTGATTTTGAGGAAACATTTTACCCTGTTGCAAAATTAAATACTATGAGATTTATTATTGCTTTAGCCACTAAGTATCATTGGAAAATACATCAACTAGATGTTAAATTTGCTTTCTTAAATGGTGATTTAAAAGAAGAAGTATACTTAGTGCAGCTTGAGGGGTTTGTTAATAAGGGAGAAGATCACTTACTATGTAGATTAGAGAAAGCTTTATATGGTTTAAAGTAGGCTCCTAGATCCTGGTATGAAAAAATTGATTCATTTTCCCTCATGCATGGTTATAAACGAAGCAAAAATGATCCTAATTTGTATACTGTGTTTAATGATGAGGGGAAGATAGTGTTGATTTCTTTCTATGTAGATGATCTGATCATGACAGGGAGTGCAAGAAATCTCATTGAAGAAATCAAGTAGCAGTTATCACAAAAATTTGAGATGAAGGACCTTGGAGAAATGCATTACTATTTGGGTCTAAAAGTTTGGAGAGATTCAAGAAAAACTTTCTTGTCCCAGGGTAAGTATGCTAAGAGTTTGTTGACTAAATTCAAAATGGATGAGTGCAAGGCTGCATTTGTGCGTTTACAGCAGAACAACAAACTACAGGTGGATGATGGTTCGAAATATGCAGATGCAACATTGTACAGACGATTGGTTGGTAGTATTATCTATTTGACTACAATGAGACTAGATCTAGCTTATGCAGTGAGTGTTTTGAGTCAGTTCATGACTCGACCTCATGAGAACCATTAGATTGCAGCGAAAGGAGTACTGAGGTATCTGCAAGGAACTTCAGACTTTGGTATTTTCTATTCTGACTCATTTGATGTTAGTTTGACAGGTTATACAGACTCTGATTGGGCAGGACATTTAGATGATAGAAGATCAATTACAGGTTACACCTTCAGCATTGGTTCCGGGGTCATCTCTTAGTGCAGCAAGAAGCAGCATACTGTAGCCTTATCCTCAGCAGAAGCAGAATATCAAGCTATGTGTGCAGCATCATGTGAGGTAGTTTGCTTGCGTAGACTTCTCCAAGATGCAGGGGAAGAACATACATAAGCTACAATTATCAATTGCGATAATCAAAGTTCCATCAAACTGGCCTACAATCCTGTGTTTCATAAAAACACTAAGCACATAGACACTCAATTTAATTTTATCAGGGAAAAAGTGCAGTCCAAAGATATTTGTGTTGAATATTGTAATTCTTGTGATAATATGGCTGATATATTTACTAAGCCTCTGGGAAGACTGAAGTTTGAGTTGTTTAGGGACACATTAGGTGTGTTTAATAACCCATTCTCCATTAAGGGGGAGTGTTAGAATTAATGGAGATTAGGTGATTATTGTTACATAGTTATGATTGTGCTTTTCTTGGTCATTCAGTTCCTATCATTCAGGGATTTGATTTACTATCCCTAACAAAGTGTATCTATTTATTATTGGAGTTTAATGTGAAGCCTAAGTGGTGTATTTGCTTGTAGGAGCTCCTGGTGATCCGCACCTGTGAGCTCCTCTTGTGTTGTTTTCCAATTCATGTCTTCCATGTGCAATTGTTGACATTTTGGTAATCCTTTGGTGAATGAACTCCTACGCTTTTAAGTTTAGGGTGTAATAAATTGGGTTTGTTTTTTTTCTTCTAATGACATATAATATGTGCCATGTAAGAATTGTAGCGTTGTAGCTTTCCACCCGTGAGAATTGCATCGTCGAAACTTTGCACTAGTTTTGTATTAGAGCAACTTTTATTGTGGAGTGTTTTGAAAACGAATGAGTTATGGGGTGCAAAATAAATTTTAAAACCTAAATTCACTTAGAGGGAGACTTGATAAATTTAAACATAAAGTAAAATATAGTGTATTTACAAGGGGGAGTTTATATTTAAAATGTAAGTGCACAAAATTTGGATTTTATAAAGAAAAAATTAAAAATTTGAAATTAAGGGATTTTATTATTTTTATTGATGTTAATAAAAATAATGGGATTATTTTAACATTATAACATTATTTTAAAATTATTTATGATTTTTTTAACATCGTAGATATCATTTTGAATGTCTTATAAAAGATGATAGTTTTTCTTTAGCCAACCATGATTTTGAGTTAAGCAGTTAATTAATGGGAAAGTTAAGAATATTTAAGGATACCAAGTTGAAAATTTAAAAATATGAGGGTTTATCTCCATCCCTCACATACAAGAACTCTTTAATTTGGCATTGAAGCAACACATCCCTCATCTTTGGATGTATAGCCTATTGTTCATATCTTTAAGAGTGTTGAAAAATTAAGTTTTTCTAATTATTCGACCACTATGATTAGCCACATTTTAGCCAAGTTGTATGGAATTATTTTGGAGATATCATTCAACTTTGGATCATCTTGTTACTCTCAAGATCATTGTGAAGGAATGACACAGTAATATAAAACCAGCTCAAGAAAAGATAGAAAAGAAAGATCAACGCCTTAGAATTCAACCTCTTCGAGGGGGAAACCTCCTTTACATTACATAAATGAACAATTCTTGGATGATACAAATGAAAAAACCTCCTTTCTATATATAGGAGTCTAAGGAGTCACAATATAATCCAGCCGACCTAACAATAATAATATAAAGCCACAAAAATAACAATAGAGGGATTCTATGGGGCACAGAAATAACAATATGGTGGTAATAGGGGCACAACAATATAAATAAGGGGTATAACTACAATAGTAATGGGGTAATCACTAGTATTATAGGGACCCAACATGCCCCTCTCCTTCAAAAAAGTGTTGTCCTCAACGCTTGAGCAGTTCTGGATACTTTTGCATAAAATTCTCATCCTCCCATGTGGAATCTTCAGCGGATAATTTCTTCCACTTGATAAGATACTCTGAAATTGATCGATTTCATAGTTGTCGAGTTCTTGTTTCTGTGACTGCTTCCGGTTCCAATATAATTTTTCCTTCCTCGTCAAGTTCTGGAAATATTGTTTGAACTGGGAGCTTGTCGCCTATAACCTTCTTTAAACATGAAACATGGAAAACTGGGTGCAATCGAGAAGCTGCAGGAAGCTCCAATTTGTATGCCATAGTACCAATCTTTTCCAACACCTTGTACGGACCATAATACTTTGGTGATAATTTATTATCCTTCTTAGCTTGCTTTAGGGACATTTGCTTATATGGTTGTAGCCGTAGGAATACCCAATCACCTACATCAAAACTTCTTTCACTGCGATGTTGATCTGCCTGTTGTTTCATTCTATTTTGTGCCAACACGAGGTTATCCTTTAAGAGTTGGAGGACTTGTTGTTGATGTTCAATGTGATGTTCCACTGCCTGAACCTTAGAATTTTCTCTTAAATAAGATGTGATTGATGGTGGTTGGTACCCATAAAGTGCCATAAATGGAGTCATTTTTGTTGCTGTATGGAAGGAAGTGTTATACCACCATTCAGCCAGAGGCAACCATTTGACCCATTGTGTCTGTTTATCAGATACAAAGCAACGAAGATATCCTTCCAAACATTTGTTTACTATCTCAGTTTGCCCATCAGATTGAGGATGATAAGATGAGCTATGAGCTAACTGAGTACCAAGACAAGAAATTAATTCTGTCCAAAAATTTCCAGTGAAAATGGGATCTCTGTCACTTACAATAATCTTTGGGTTTCCATGTAGCTTTTGAACTGTTTCCATAAATGCAGTAGAAACTGTACTGGCTTTAAATGGATGTGATAATGCACAAAAGTGTGCATACTTGGTAAGCCTGTCAACTACCACCATGATGACACTCTTTCCCTCAGACTTGGGTAAACCTGTGATAAAATCCATTGAAACCTCCTCCCAATGTTGGCTTGGAATAGATAAAGGTTGTAATAGACCCGGTGTCTTAATTGTTTCAACTTTATTTTGTTGGCAAACCAAACATTCCGCCACAAACTTTTGAATATCTGATTTAAGGCCATCCCAAAAAAATTCCTTCTTAACCCCGTGGTAAGTTTTTAAAAATCCTGAGTGCCCTCCTAAGGGAGAAGTGTGCAATTCCATAAGAATCTTTTGTTTTAGCTGGGAATTCTTACAGAGGTATAAGCGATCTTTGTACCATAACGAATCATTTTTCCAGCTAAATGTATCAGAAGTACTGGAATCTTGTTGTAGCTTTCGAATAAGTGCCCACACTTCTTCGCCATTCTTCCATTCCTCCTTTGCTTCGTTTATCCAATCTGTTTGGATAATAGAAATGGCACACAACAATGCTTCCATATCCTCATCCTTTCTTGAGAGTGCATCTGCCACCACATTTTGCTTCCCTTTTTTGTAGATGATTTCAAAGTCATAACCCAACATATTTGTGACCCACTTTTGTTGCTCTTCAGAGGATAATCTTTGTTCTAAAAAGTATTTAAGGCTATCATGATCCGTTTTTACCTTGAAGTGTCTTCCCATTAGGTAGGGTCGCCATTTCTTAAGTGCATGGAGTATTGCCAACATTTCCTTCTCATAAATAGCTTTGCTTAAAAACTTTCCCTTGATTGGACGACTTTCAAAAGCAATGGGTCTCTCATCTTGCATTAGAACAACACCAATTCCATTTCCTGAAGCATCACATTCCACAATAAAGGTTTTTGTGAAGTCCGGTGTAGCTAAGACCGGTGCTTGGCACATTGCCTCTTTAAGATGTTTAAAGGCCTTTGTTGCTTCTGGAGTCCATGAAAATGAATCTTTCTTCAATAATGTTGTTAGAGGTGCTGCTATTCTCCCATAATTCTTAACGAACTTGCGATAATACCCTGTCAACCCAAGAAATCCTCGCAGATGCTTTATGGATGTGGGGATTTTCCATTCCTTAATGGCTTTAATTTTTCTAGGGTCTACCTTAACCCCTTCATGAGATACAATATGACCCAAATATTCCACCTCCTGGACTCCAAAGAAACATTTGGATCTTTTTGCATATAATTGTTTCTCCAATAATTGTAGCACCTTGTCAACATGTTCAATATGATCCTTCCAAGACTTGCTGTAGATTAGTATATCATCAAAAAATACCAACACAAATTTTCTAAGGAATGGTTTGAAAATTGAATTCATCAAACCTTGAAATGTTGAAGGTGCATTGGTAAGGCCAAAAGGCATGACCAAAAATTCATAATGACCCTCATGAGTTCTAAATGCCTTTTTCGGAATGTCTTCAATCTTGATTATGATTTGATGATATCCCGAACGAAGATCCAACTTGGTGAAGTAAATTGCTCCAAGCAATTCATCCAGTAATTCATCAATGACAGGAATGGGGAACTTATCTTTAATAGTGAGCTTGTTGAGCTCCCTATAATCTGGATACATGCGCCATGATCCATCCTTCTTGTGCACCAATACTACTGGAGCTGAGAAAGAACTTTGACTCGGTTGAATTATACCAGCCTCTAGCATTTCTGCAACCATACGTTCAATTTCACTTTTTTGGACATATGGATATCTGTACGGCCTGATGTTTGGAGGAACACTTCCTGGAATCAGATGAATAGCATGGTCATGATCACGCATAGGTGGGAGACCTTTGGGAGTCTCAAATACCTTGGAATGATTGTCCAGGACTTTTTGGAGATCTGGAGAAATAGATGATTCCAATGTGGAAACATCTAGCGAACATAATTGTGCAATTACACCTCTTTGCTCCTTTTTTAGAAGCTTTGTCATGCCATTAGAGCTGATTATCTTTCCTAGTTTCCCTGCAATACCCCTTAATTCAACTTCCTTTCCTTCCACAGAAAATTTCATGAAAAGTTCTTGAAAATTAAAATCTATTGTACCCAAGGATTGTAGCCATTGGACTCCTAGTACAACATCAACACCTCCCATTGGAATGGAAAGCATTGGGCTAGTCAATACATATTCTCCCATGGATAGCTTGATATTATGGCACTTTCCAGAACAATTTATTGTTCCTCCATTTGCAATCATCACTTGACACTCTGGTGCTGAATATAGGAAGAAATTTAATTCTTTTGCTACCCTACAATGAATAAAATTGTCGGTGCTTCCTGAATCAATCAACACTATTACCTTTTTCTTCTTGATTTGTCCTTCTATCTTGATGGTTTGAGGAGTGGTAATTCCCGCCAATGCATTACAAGATATGGTCGGATTTATTTGTTCTTCATCTAGGCTTTGTTCCTGGAATATATCCTCTTCTTTTGACCTTTCTTGCTCCTTTTCTTCTTTCTCTTCACAATCTATGTAGAATAATTTCTTCTCAGCACACTTATGACCTTTTGTGTATTTGCTATCACAATTGTAACAAAGCCCTTTTGCTCTTTTTTCTTCCAATTGTTGTGGTGTCAACCTTGTAGGTTGTGGAAGACTATGGGCAACAACACTTCCGTCTTTATAGTTGTGAATGGTGTGCTTCCTAGTTGCCATAATTTTGCTTTCCATTTTTCTTGCTAACCTGAATGCCTTCTCTAATGAATCAGGTTCCCAAAGGCGCACATCATGTGCTATCAATTCTTCTGTAAAAATTTCCCAAGTGATAAATTGTTTACGAGAACAAAGCCATTGATACCATACAAACTGATTTGGTTCCAAATATAAAGTTGCCATACGTACCTTTTGTGTGTTTTGCACATTATTGAGATCGAATAATTGCTCCATCTGTAATATCCATGTGGCGGGATCCTTGCCATCAAACTTCCTCATATCGATTTTTGGAACATGGTGAGTCTTCGATCCAACATTAGAGTCTATGGAATCATGATTAACATTTCTTTTGTCCTCATCATGAGTTTCCTTTAGTACTCTTTCACCCTTAGTGACCATTTCTTGTAGCAACTTATTCATATTTATCTTCAATTCTTCCATCTTATCATCCATGCCATCAATTTTAGCATCCATGCCATTCGCCTTAGCTTCCATACCCTTTATCTTAGATTCCACGCCATTTATCTTAGCATCTGTTAGCTTTTGTGAGCGTGACATTTGTTGCACTTGTTCTTGTAATTTTGATATATCATGTAGCATTTCTTCCTCTTCTTCATGAGTCATGCTAGAGTTTTCAGGTTCCTTACTAGGTTTTTGCATTTTCTTTCCTCGGGGCATCAGTTATCGATAATAATTCTTTACTATGCCCTTTGAATTCCTTCAACCCAAGCTTATGCAAAAATTAAAAAAAAAACTACACACTTTTTTTTACTTTGTAGAAGCCTGATATTGAATCTGATGTATCTCTGTAATTTCGAATCATCCAGTTCTGAAATTGTGACCTGTAGTAGCCTTCTATGTCCTCTTTCCAATGCCACTAGTCTGATCCAAATTGGATTCTCCAAGAAAGATTTATGCACAATCTCCCGCAGTGACCTGATTATAGACTAGTTCAGTAGAGCGAACTTGTATGAAGTGCCACGTGTCACTGTTTCAACCTTTGACTCTGAAAAATATATAAAAGAAAACTACAGTCCGTCCTCTTTCTGTACCTTCTGACGAAATTTCAATCCGATGCCCAGAAAGAAAATTATGACGATTTTCCCCAGGTCACCTGTTTTGAGTGTAATTCAGGAGTCTGCAAAAAGACCAACTTCCTCAGATCATATCTCCGAAAATATCGCGCGAAAAGATCTGAAATTCAGACCCAAGGTTCAGTGCGATTTCTTCTCAAATGATTTTTTTTTGTGACTTCTGAAATGTCACAGAAAAAAAGTTATAGCGAAAATTCCACGATGACCTGTTTGGAGCAGTGAAACCCTAGAATCCAAAGCTTTGATACCAAATGTTATAAAATCAGCTCAAGAAAAGATAGAAAAGAAAGATCAACGCCTTATAATTCAGCTACTTCGAGGGGGCAACCTCCTTTACATTACATAAATGAACAATTCTTGGATGATACAAATGACAAAACCTCCTTTCTATATATAGGAGTCTAAGGAGTCACAATATAATCCAGCCGACCTAACAATAATAATATAAAGCCACAAAAATAACAATAGAGGGATTCTATGGGGCACAGAAATAACAATATGGGGGTAATAGGGGAACAACAATATAAATAAGGGGTATAACTACAATAGTAATGGGGTAATCACTAGTATTATAGGGACCCAACATGATAGTTTTTCTTTAGCCAACCATGATTTTGAGTTAAGCAGTTCATTAATGGGAAAGTTAAGAATATTTAAGGATACCAAGTTGAAAATTTAAAAATACGAGGGTTTATCTCCATCCCTCACATACAAGAACTCTTTAATTTGGCATTGAAGCAACACATCCCTCATCTTTGGATGTATAGCCTATTGTTCATATCTTTAAGAGTGTTGAAAAATTAAGTTTTTCTAATTATTCGACCACTATGATTAGCCACATTTTAGCCAAGTTGTATGGAATTATTTTGGAGATATCATTCAACTTTGGATCATCTTGTTACTCTCAAGATCATTGTGAAGGAATGACACAGTAATATAATTGATATCTTCATTTGTTTCGATGAGTTTTGAAAAACATTTGAAACCATTATTACAATGAAGCTATGGAAGAGGATAGAAGGGTTAATGGCTCCTCTTGAGTTGAGGGTTGTTGTGACAACATGAGAATGTTATTCATTTCCAATCTTCAAGACCATTCACTATTGCTTAGAGTAAATTAAATGCAATATCATATTCAAGCAAAGGTGCACCTTATCCCTTACCCTTTTTGACATATACATTGATAAGATAGAGGAGTGTTTGGAAGATGTCACTTGTGTTGGCCCCATGTTTAGTGGTATAGTCATAAATTTTCTCCTTTATGCTAACAATATTGTTATTTTAACGATGATAAATTACGATTTTGGAAAGAAAGTAAGAATCCTCCGAGATTTGTGTTAAAAAAAGTAATAATCCTCCAAGATTTGTGTTCCGAGCTGGGTATGACTGTTAATACTAACAAAACTAAAAACTAAATTCGTGTTAATTAAATACAAAAACATCACATACAATACTTCCATATGTGAAAACAACTACTTCAAGGAAGTTTCTTTATACAAATGTTCAACTAGAATTATAGGATTCAGAACAGGATAAATAAATGATGGAAATATTACTATGGACTTCAAAGCAATTTTAAGTCAACAAATCTTTAGATATCGGATAAAATAAAACTCCTCTTTGAGACTTTTGTCACTTATTTTCTTTTATATGGTTGTGAGGTTCGGGGTTGCAATATCTCGAGAGAGTCCTAGAAAGAGATTGAATTGATCCAAAAGTAATTTATAACCTACAATCTCAATATTAAAGGAAATACTCCCTACCTTGTCCTCCTGATCAGTGCAACCCATTATCCCATTGAAAGAATGCCTATGACTAGTTATCTTATGTATAAGAATAATTTATACAACATGAAGGCCAAGAGGTCTCCTATAATTGCTTCTAAATCTAGTCAAAAGCCCTAGATTTAGCTCACGCGAGGATGGCATAAGGATTCGTGGTTTTGGCTAGAGAATTTGGGGTTTAAAAAGGAGTGCATTTTCTATAGGTCTAACACCAATCCACCATGATTGAATTTGAAGGTAAAGTATGTAACCATATTGTGTCGATTTTAATAGACCCTAGTGAAATTTTGAGCTATATTAACCCAAAGATAGTGGAATTTTGTCAATTACAAGTTGATGAATTTAAATTCCAATGGTTGGTCCAGTTGGCCACTGGAGCCAAAAGAAGAGTAACAACCAAAGTTGAGAAATGCCCACTAGAATTAACAGGACAACCAATAGAGGCAGATCTAAACATTTTATCCTCAAAATGTTATGATATTTTGATTAGGATGGACAGGCTGGAAAAACATCTTTCAATTGTAAATTGCAAGGACAAAACCATTAGTTACCTCAACTAGGAAGGCTTTAGATGGGAGATTCAAGGAATAGTAAGAATTGTGAAGTTAAGGCAAATTATAGCCTCCCAACTAAAGAAAAGTATTTGGAAGGCTACCAAATTTATGTAGTCCAAGTGGGATACTCAAAATCTAAAGAAAAAGCAATAACCTTGGAAAATATACCTGTTGTCCAAGGGATTAGAGATGCATTTACTTAAGAGATTCATGGGCCTCCCCCAAAACGAGGTATTGATTTTATATTAAAACTAGTCCCAAGGGCTAATCGATTATCTAAGGCACCATATCATATTAGCATACCGAGTTAACAGAGGTGAGAATGTAGTTACAATAATTGTTGGACAAGAAATACATTCTTCATAGTCTGTTGCCTTTAGGAGCTCTTATAATTTATTAAAAAGAAAAATAATACCTTAAGGTTATTCCTTGATTATCAGGAACTGAATAAATTAACCATTAAAAATAAGTACCCATTACTCCATATTGGCAATATGTTTGACCGAGTTAAGTGTGCTACAATATTCTCAAAAAATGATCTACATTCACAATACCATCATATATGAATTAGAGAGGAAGACATCTGCAAAACTCCATTTAGGACTTGCTATGGAAATTATGAGTTTGTGTTTTTACCCTTTAGGCTTACTAACACCCCAATCACGTTTATGAGCCTAATGAATGGTATATTTCACCACTACCTAGACAAATTTGTGGTATTTTTTACTAATAATATCTTGGTTTATTCCAAGAATCTAGAAGAGAATAAGAGGCATTTACAAATTGTTCTGCAGACTCTACGAGATCACTAACTATATGTTGAGTATAGTAAATGTTATTTATTTAAAGATAAAATATAGTATTTGGGGCATGTGATCACCTAAGAGGGGATATTGGTCGATCCATAAAAGACAAAAACAATCATGGAGTGGCATGTTTCTAAGAATGTTGTAGATATTATATCCTTTATGGGATTGCAGGCTACTACTATCGCTTTATAGTTTGGTTTTAAAGGGTATTCTACCCCATGACCTCCCTACAAAATAAATGGAGGACACTTAAATGGACACCAAAATGTCAATATAGTTTCGACGAGCTAAACCACATGTTAACTACAACCCCTATCCTAAGGCTAGCATACCCTAACAAATAATTTGTTGTTTGTATGAATGCATGTTAGGAAGGTGTCGAAGGAGTGTTAATGCAAGAAGGTCGGGTGGTAGCTTATGAGTCCTAGAAATTGAAATTCCATGAGCAAAGGTACTCATCTTATGACTTAGAGTTAATAACAGTGGTTCCTGCTTTGAAAGTGTGGCAACACTATCTATAGGGAAGAATATATCTTAATGAAAAAACATAACAACTTCACTAATTTTTTTAAACATCCCACACTCAATGCCTTACAAGCATGATCCATTGCTTTCCTAAGTGAGTTTGACTTTGATATAAATCACTTAAAATGCCTTAATTAGAAGGTTGAATTTTGTTTATGAAATTTCCTTCAGTAATGTAAAATATGATTTTTTAGATGAGATAAAAAATGCAGCCTTAAAAGAACAAGTATATTAATTTTTACAACAACAAACTAACCAAGAAAGAAATAATGAAAAGCAGTTGGGGTATGATAATACCAGTGATAACTTGTTGATTTGTAGAAATCCAATTTATGTACCTAATAAATAGTCCATTAATTTTAGATGAATATCACATAAGTCCTTTTGTTTCCCACCCTAGTTACCAAAAAATGATCACTACCTTAAAGAAAGATTACTTTTGGCTAGGCATGAGGAGGGAAATAACAAAATATCTAGAAAAATGTCTAGAATGTCAATAGGTGAAAGTTGAACATAATCATCTAGCCGGTCTACTTCACCCATTACCCATTCCATAATGGAAATATGAAATTATCACTCTAGATTTTATCACATGTTTTCCTAAGTCAAAGAGACAAAATTATTCAATAATGGTTGTGGTCCATAAGTTGAGTAAATATGTGCATTTTATACATGCACAATCAAATTATAAAGTGGTTCAAATTGCGGATATATTCATGAAATAAATTTTTCGTATGCATGGTATACCTAAGAAAATAATTTCTATTCGAGATGTGAAATTTACCTCCACCTTCTAGAAAGCTTTATTCACAGGCTTAAGTATCCAAGTGAATTTTGTTACTTCCTACCATCCACAGATAGATGGGAAAATAAAATAGGTGAATCAGGTATTAGAAGACATGTTAAGGATGTATGTCATGCAACAAACCACCAAGTGGGAAGAATATCTTCGCCTAATAGAATTTTCCTATAATAATATTTTTCACCCTTCTATAAAAATGAGCTCGTTCGATTTTTTGTATGGATGAAACTGTATAAAACCTCTTAACTAGAGTCATCTTGAAGATAGACTAATATTGGGGTCTGATATGCTAAAGGAAATGAGGAAGTTATGAAAAAAGGTGCAGATAATTTTAAAAGCCGCCCAAGACCGACATAAATCATATGTGGATAGGAAGTGGACCTATAAAGAGTTTCAAGTGGGAGAGCACATGTATGAGGAGGTTAAAACAAAGAATAACACATTAAGATTGGGGACCTATGAAACTTTGGCTCCCTCATTTTGTAGCCCTTTTGAAGTACTTCTGTGGATTGGACCTATAGCTTATAAATAGGCTTTACACAGTCATATACATGTGCAAAATGTATTTCATGTTTCTTTGCTGAAAAATATGAGCATGACCATAGAGATATCACTAATTGGCAGGATGTTCACGTGAACAATGAATATGCAATGATTATATATATATATATATATATATATATATATATATATATATATATATATATATATTGAATAAATGATAGTAACTAATGGTTGGTTTAATGGCTATGAATATAGGTCGAACCAGACGAAGAATTCCAAGTTAAGCCTCTGGTTATACTAGACAAGAGAGGAATTATGCTATAAAAGTGAGTAATCACCCATGTTAAAGTGTAGTGGAAGCACTTTGACCTAAAATAGGCTACTTTGGAAGATGAAAATTTTATGCAAGAGGCATATCCCAATAAAAACATTGAGGACAATGTTTTTCTTGAGGGAGGGAGATGTAGCAGCGACCAGTGACTTGTAAACATTTTGTTTATTTTCTTGTGATGTTACTTTTACAGACTATGGGCCCATGTTGAGAGTAAGGTGTGAATGTGTGATGTAAATAATTTTTTCTAATTTTATATTAATAGAATGTTTCATTTGGCTAGCTATGTAAATTATGGTGAGAAAAAGATGTTGGAGGAAAATTCACAATGAGAAAGTTAAAAGAAGTAAGGGCAAAAATAAACTATTGCAAATGAATTCTAAAGGTGAAGAAAAACCTCCACAAGGTCTTCTTCAAGCTCAACATCCTCAAGATCTGCTACAAAACCCTACTTGATCCATATACCCCTTAGCCTCCAACTTGCAAAATGGCCATCTAGATGTGCTAAAAACATAAAACAATGGTTATCAATGGATTCAGAACATCCAAAAACCTCTAGGTAACCTCTTTCTGAGCTCAATTTGGTGAAAAGCACAAAACATTATGAGCCTCAAAGCTCTCTCATGAATTTCTATGTTAACCAATCTACAATTTAACCTAAATTTAGCTTGATTGCCCCAAATCCGGAATTGGCGCGCAAACCTGGCCTACAATACCACCCAACAGGCAAATTTGTCGAACAGTTAATCTGTCCTCTAACGCCTAATTCTGAAAATTTTGGGTCACATGGGGGCCATGTGCCCAAGGGCAGGGGCTAACTGCCCGACCCTATCGGCCAGGCCCCCAACACCTAGCATTACGGTCGCATCGTGCCCGTGGAACCTGGGGTTGGTTCCAAAATTCACACCCCAATATTAAATTAGCTCGTGGTCATTTCAAGGCCCATGTGGCCGGGGGGTGGCCCCTTGTTGTAAACCCCTAGGGCTAGACCTTCCTGCTCTTCTGTGCTCTAGGTCATATTACGGGTCATGTGACCTCAAGGCAGGTTCTTTGGGTCTAGCCCCCTTTTAACTTCGCCCATGGTTCTTTATGGAGGGAATTGGTATTGTAGCTATGACCATGGGGCTGGGGCTAAGCCCTGGCGTATGGTCCCACCCCATGGTTATGTGGGTGCGGGGACCAGGGCTCGGGCTTAGCCCTGACCCCATTTAAAAATGTAATTTGTGCTAAGCTTAAATGGAAGCCGTGAACTAAATTTGTCAAGTGGCATGGTGGTGGCATAGTATTATGGGTTGTGGTTGCTTAATGAGAGGTCATGGTTTTGACTCCCATGGGAAGCTTGGCCTAATCCATAACAAAAAATTTAACCTATCAATGGAGGCCACATGGCAGCCTCCAATTGGCCTACGTGGCTCTCCCTCATTGGCCCAAATCAATAAACCTTACAAGCAATAAATAGCACCATTTAAGAGCCCATAAGAACAAGACACTTGGAGAAAACCCATTGACCAATAAAAATTCTGAATTTTTGGATCAATCAAGTGAGGCCATGTGGCAGCCTGCCACTGGCCTAAATTGTCCAGTCACCTATCCTTTTTTTCCAAAATTTACCTATTTAGCAATTCGATCAGAACACAATATCGGGAGCATATGATATAGTTTTGAGTGAAATGAATTGCGTTGGATTCAAATCGTCGAGATCTATCTAGTCGTTCAGGTTTCGAGTTCTGTCACACAGTTTGAATTTTGAGCACTAAATTGATCCCATGGATCACTCCTCCCCATTAGAAGCTTTTGGACCTCCAAAAGCTCATTTTAAGTCAACAATTATATGATGGTACAATTCCCTCACCCTTGCAACCTCAATCCATTTGGATTTGCATGTTTTTTGTCTCTTTGAGCTTTTTCATGAAAGTAAATAATTTTCCCTCATTTTTGAGTTCTTGTCTTGTTGTTAAAGATAGGACATTATTGCAATTCTTCAATATTTTTAGATGAGAAAACTTTTGCTAAGGAAATTTGAAAATTCTATCCTCTCTCATCTTTGCACAGCTCCAAAAACACTTCATCTTGAAGTTTAAAATGTTGAAGACAAAATTGACTCCATCTTGGAAATTAGAAACAAAATAAATTTTCTTTAAAGTCTCCAAGTTGTTCTTGTACATGAAAAGTACACTGCTGCAAAATTTTCCATGATATGATTGACCTTGCCTACAATACATAGTCATCTTATGCAATCTTAGAAGCAAAGATTTAATTCCCACAAGTTTCACATAAGATACTAGTATTAGTGAACATATGACAATTTTTAGACAACTTTGCATGACAATCTTGCACATTCACAAAAAGTCCTGAACATGTGGACTTATAAAAATTCAATACATATCAATGAAAATCATCTACGTGTTGAACATAGTGAATATAATGTTCACTTTACAAAAGTACCTAAATAGGTAATGACAACAAGTATTTACAAAATTTTCAAAACAACTTTACGATAAGTGTAACCAAACTTTGCCTCTCCTAGGTTTATGGGTTCTCTTTTTGCATCTTCTTATCCTGAAGGTCACTTAGGTTTGTGGATTGTCCTATTTTAATCTATCAATGGAGGCCATGTGGTAGCCTCCAATTTGCCTATGTGGCTCTCCCTCATTGGCTCGAATCAATAGACCTTGCAGCCAATAAAATTTCACCATTTAAGAGCCAATAAGAACAAGACAGTTGGCGAAACCCCATTGGCCAATAAAAATTCCAAAATTTTGGACGAATCTGGTGAGGCCATGTGGAATCTTTTCACTAGCCCAAATTGTCTAGTCACCTATCTTTTTTTTCCAAAATTTCCCTATTTAGCAATTTGATCAGAACACGATATTGAGAACATACTATATTGGTTTTGCGTGAAACAATTTGCATTGAATTCATATCATCAAGTGTTACACAGTAATTTTCCACTGTCCTCATCTCAGTCCCTCTGCTGTGTCATGTATCAAATAAACATGTTCATATCTTCCCACTCATGTAAGAAGATTAAGCAAATGCTCTATGATGCTACAAGTTGACCCTTATTCCCTAAGTTTCTACCTCGTCACGAGTAAGCCATTAATATATGCGACGACCTCTTGCCATAAACAATCCCATCGCGACTCCATCACATGTATACACTTGTTTCCCGTGATGGTCAAATATTAGGGCTCGGTGCTAGTCTTCCAGCTATTTATCATGACGATTGGTCTGCATGCATTGCCTCCTTGCGATGCCATTGCTGAGACTTAGTTCATGACTAGCGATGATCCAGATTGGGCGAATTTGTTCAAACAGTCGGCCTTTTGGATGTCTCTAGAGCTGGTTGTTGGGTCAGTTTGGGGCGCCCTTCCTCCTCTGGGATGGTGGTTCCGTCTTTTGCGCAACCTCCCTTAAGGATAAGCTTCCTCTCCCTCATTTCATGGAGACTCCTTCTCCTATAAAGTCACTCACCATTGCTATGATCTGCTAGTTCTTTTTGTTGGGCAGTGCTGCTAGTTCTTTTGAGTTTGGTAGATAGCTTTGGCATGAGTGTGACGAGTTTCGGATTGCTAATAGTTTGGTAAGAGGTTGTGGAATGCCTTAACCTTGCATTAGAGCTTGTGAGTGAGAGAGAGATATTCTCTATTTGGGAGACCCATTCTTGAGAGTGAATGCTTGAAGAAACATATTGGCTGGACCCTCTGAGAAGGTTTGTGATGTCAAGGCTTGGTTGTAAGTTTTGCTCTTGATTAATTTTAATACAATCAATGATGATTTCATATATCTTGTGTACAATTTACTTGATAGCTTATGATTTCTTGAATTTATAGGTAAATAGATCATTCTTGTTCTTGATTACGTGCTCTGTTGTTTTCTTGTGGTGTTTCAGGTTGATTGCTCATTGAGGAGAAAGAAACGGAAGCTAGAGCAGCGCAACGGAACTTCATCAACCACCGGTTTGAGGTAGGCCTCCAACGATGACTATTTAAGGGAATCGATTGTTGTTTTGTCTTTGCTGTGACTAGACCCACTCTAGGGCTAGAGGGGTTGCCTCTGTCCGCAGAGGGAACACTTTCCTACTTCACAAGTTGGCGACTCCACTAGGGATTCCTTTGTATGTTTTTTCTCTTGTTTGCTTTTGTTTGGTTTTGATTTAGTGTCTCTTGAATTTTGGGGTTAAACCATCAGTTTTTGGGTTACCTGGGTCAATCTGGGAATTCCCCTTACTGTCTGGAAGAATAGTCTGGTGTTTGTTTGGGAGTTTTTACTTGTTTTTCCTTGTTTTCGAGCTCATCGCTAAAAAAATCTTGACAGTCACGACGACGTCACCCTGTCTTCGTTTTGTCAACCTGTGCGTCACTGAATTCTGTCATATAGTCGCGACTATATCTGAAATCGGCACGTCACGGAAGATAGATGTACTCCCGTGACAACGTCGCTCTATTGCTGCGAATATTGTCTTATCGTCACTAGTTGCTGGTTATATACCCGTGACGATTTCTGTGTAAGTTGTTTTTACAACTTCACCTCCTGAATTCACCAATCTTATTTATCCCCTGCTGTCTTCCTCTTTCCCATCAGCTTGTTTTAATTGCTTTCGGTTAGGGTACTGTTTCTTTAGCTTCGTTGAGTGAGTCTTGTGTTTTTAGGTCTTGTGACCTAGCTCTTTCAAGTTTTTGAACCATTTGTCCGGGTTGCTTGTCTATCCAAGGTTCATCTGCAACCGTCTTATTGATTTGCTTGAAGCTTTCTCATTGCTTGTTTCTTGCTGGTTGATTTTTAGTGTCGATTATTGAACCAATTTTTCATATTGATTTGATTTCTTCACTATTAAGCATAAATCGCAATTGTTTGGATCGATCAGTTCACACTTGCTTGTTTGTCTCTTTAAATTCAAAACAATCAAAATCAAAAGACTGCATTCATTTAGTATACGAAAGTGAAAGTACATTTTCATTTCAAATTTTCATGTTTGAGAAATTGGAAAGCGAACTTTAAATCTATCATTAGTAGTATCGCTACACTGTAGGATTGGTGTGTTAATGCATTGTGTTTCTTAACGCTTGCATTTTCTTGTCTCGGTTTTGTCTTGGTTTGGGAATGAACTTTCTACCTTTCTGTAAGTAGGTGTTCATCAAAATGAAAGATGCTTTACTCATTCTAGTTGCATCCTAGGGTTTTTGATATACATACGGTAGGGCCTGGAAATTGAAACCTAATTCAAGATCAACTCTAAAATGAACTGAATGAACTTAACAACGCATTGGAACTTAACGTACATTATTTAGAGGTCTAGGCTAGAGACGTGCTCCGGCGTCGTTAAACCTAGTCACTATTGCTTTCGCTTAAGGTTGGGTGATTCCTCCTTCTGTGACTCAATAGCTGCTAGTACGGACTTGTGCTCCCAGTACCGTCGAGTATATATCGGGAGACCCCACTAGGTTATCATCCTACATCCATAGGAAGCCATGTCTGCCACCTTATAAACCATAACGCACAGAACACCAAGGTGTATGTGCATATACAGACACCAAGGTGTATATGCAGTTTTATGGGTTGTTTGGTAAACCTTTTGCCTATTTCTCCAAAGTAGTCACTTTCGTTCCTTTTCGACTCCTTAAAATAAAAGGTCCATCTGAGCACTTGTCCTTTCAGGCTCATTAAATATTCGAAGGCGACTAGAGTCATATTTTTTACTTTTCTCGACTCTTTAAAGATGAAAAGGTCAAGTTCTATTCCTGCATCATAAAAGTTATTCGACAACGTTCACATTTACCTTGTTAAATCTTGATTGCGTGTCAGTTTGCATAGGATTGTTTTCCTTACTCTTTTATTTTTCCCTAGAACTTTTGAGTTAAATCATCCTAGCGGAATCGCCGATCTTGTCTCTTGTACCAAGTGACCAAGGCTCTCTATCTTCTGTCGCTTCTGAGGTACTGGTTGTTAGTGATACTCTTCCTGTTATTCCGAGTATTCAACTGCTTAACTCTCATGCTCTGGAAGATGATTTTTATAATATTCATTAGAACCCCATCTGGGAGCCTTCTGAAGAAGATTTCCCCATTACTATTTCTGGTGTTTCAGTCCTGATGTCTTCCTCTGACATGGATGAGACGAACCCCATCTCTGGTGAAGAGACCTTTATGGCAAGTGGTGAAATCCCTATACCTATGGAAACTTCACCCTTCCATGTCACCGCTCTTGGTATCACATTGCCTTTACGCTACCATGCTTTCACTGATATCATAAGTTCCAGATCTCCCCTTACGAGTTCCAAGTGGTCTCGTACCGTCACTCCGACCTCAGAACCGTTCACACCTTAGATTCATAATGTGACTGTCACATCTGTCCCGACTACTCCAACTGTTTGTGTGGCTTCTTCAACTCCCACTGTTATTACCGTCACTGCATCTTCGGTTGTGACCACTATTGCTAGACCTTCAGTTCGTCCTACTGATGGTGGTTCGTCAGCATTGGCATCTGGAGTTGTTAATCCCACCCATAGTGCCCCACCTTCTTCTGGTTCCATTTCGACAGTGGGGGCATTGACTAGTACTTGCATGCTCTTCAGAATCTGGATCCGCAAAATTTGTTTCATTACTATGATTCTCAAGGAGCCCATCTTTATCACCCCAGATTCATCCCATCTCAGCCAACGATTGAGGTTTCGGTTCCGTTATCTATTGCTTGGGGGCCGACCAGTTATCAAGGTGGCCAAGCACATCCTTCAAATTTTCAAGGTCCACTCTATCAAGGTCAGCCGTCTTATGGGCAGTCGTCTCATGGACAGTCGTATTACAGGCAACCTTCTGGGAAACCTGTTGGCCCACAAGGACAACCCTTACAGGGACAACCTTCGGCCTTCAGTGGTTCCTCTTTTACTTACTTTGGGCAACCTTCTGGTCAACCAAGACAACCTTACATCCAACAAGGCCAACCTGGTGCCCAGCAAGGTCACCCCTCTGGACAAGTAGGTCAGCCTCAAATTCAGTAAGGCCAACCTACTGTCCAGCCTGGTCCATCCTCTGGATAAGTGGGTCAGCCTCAAATCCAGCAAGGCCAACCCATTGTCCAGCCTGGTCCATCTTCTGGACAAGTTGGTTAGCCTCAAATCCAGCAAGGCCAACCAATTGTTCAGCCAGCTCAACCATCTGGTCAGTCAGGTCAGCCTTCAGTTCTGCAAGGTCAACCCATTACCCAACAAGCTCAACCTTCTGGGCAAATGGGTCAACCTCAACCTCAACCAAGCCTACCTTCTAGCCAAATGGGTCAGCATCAGTTATCGCAAGGACATCCGTTTGGGTCCGCTCAACCGAGCACTCAAACGCTCGTTGTTTCTCAAGCTCCACCTGGTTTTCAGACCCAGTCTAGGCTCCAGACCCAATCCGGTCTCCAAACTCAAGTTGGCTTTCAAACCCAACCTGCTTATCAAATGCAGCTTGGACCCCAGGCACAGTTTGGAGCCCAGCCGCCATATGGTTTTCAAAACCTCCAGCAGCCCCAAGGGCAACCTCAAATTGCCCCATACCAAAATTATCAACAACCATAGGTTAATCCTTATCAAAATTTTCAGCAACCGTATGCTGCTCCTGTTGGTCAAGTTGGTAATCAATGGGCTACTGGTGGTCAAAACCAGGGTCAACCATCTAGTTACACTTATAATCCCTATGGACAAAACCCTTACGGAAAAAACCCTTATGGGCCAAATCCGTCTGGGAAAAATCAATGGGGGCAACCGGGAACTGGATGGAACTCTAATGTTGTTTCTTACTCGCGACCTCAGATGTCCTTCAACCCTCAATTACCTTTTTTGGTGACGTTGGAACTGTCGAATGTGTCCAAACTGACAAATGATCCCATTCTTCATAATCCGTATTGGCTACCCGTTCCAACCAAGATTCCCAGTGATTGTCCCAAATTTGACAGTAAGTTTGGAGAAGATCCCCAAGCTCATGTCATGACCTATCACCTATGGTGTTCATCTAATTCATGGCTTGACGATTCCATCCAGCTCCATCTATTCCAATGGACTCTCACTGGCTTTGCCGCGAAATGGTACATTGAGCTAGCTCGCGAAACTTTTCAGGACTTTAACTCGCTTGCTATGGCATTTTTAACTCATTTTCAGTTGCCAATTCGATATGAAACAGGCACACACCTCCTGACATCTTTGAAATAGGACACGACCACGCATATCTCCGATCATATCCATGAATGGAGGAGGCGTCGTTGTCTAATTAAGTTCTGGATCCCCGATCAGCTTCTGACTGACTGGTTTACAACCTCGTTCGTCGATCCGATAGCCCGGGACATTGCTATGGGGGCATGTGTAACTAAAGAGCAAGATATTGTGCATGCTCAGTATCTTGACTTGGTTTACTCCCAGTCTGGTACATTATATGATTATTTGCCTGATGCTCCGCAACCTGGAACTTCCAAAGCTCCGTCAACGCCATCTATTGATGGTGTCATTGGTTCTGTTAATGCATCCTCCAGAAAATCTCCCGCGAACCCTACGAAGAAAAAGTTTACTGCTCCAAACAAAAATGCTTCTCAAGGTCCACCCAATCTTGGTAAAATTTTTGAAGTTAACGCTGTCCAGTCCATCGCGGCAGATAAAACTTCGAAAGGTAAGAAGAAGGGAAAAGGGAAGAATAAAGCCTATCAACCAAAGAAAAATCCCCTTAAGCCTCCAGCCGAAGAAGGAGCCAAGTGCAAGCCTAAGTATCCCTATCTCATTTGCGATGAGGATCACTATACTAAAGACTACCCTAGGCGGTCTGAGGTTAGTCATTTGCTAAAAGGCACCCCTGGGACTCCTGTTGTGCTCAAAGAGCCTTTTCCCTCACAACAAACTCAAATGGTGGCTGATCAACCTCAATCCTCTTCCACCTTCAACTCTCAAGTCTTCATGGTTGGGACGATTCCCATCCATATTAGTACGCAGTCAAAAGAATATCCTTCACTTACCGGGAAGGAAATTGAAGTCCCCTCCAGTATTCCTCTGTCCAATACTGGTCCACTCCATATCGAGCGGCTTAGTACCGAGTCAGTGATTCAACCTCCTCCCAAAGGAGTGCTCTAGAAGTCTTCCTACAACCCTAATGCTCGTGCTACACAACACTATAGCATCGTTGAGGACTTGGCCCAAGCTCCTTTGGCTATGTCCACATTAGAAGTCCTCTAGAGCTGTCCCTCCCAGAGGAAGTCTCTGCTATCAGCTATTGGTGGCATTGACCCGACCGACTCGGATTTGATTACTTTTGACTTGGATAAACATGTACCGAGACTACCTCACCAGACCGCCTTCCTTATTCAAGTCATCATCAACTCTAAGACTATTCACCACACAGTTATTGATGGCGCTTCTACTTGCATCATGTTTGTTGCTTGTTGGAAGGCTATTGGTTCCCCAACCCTAAGTCAGTCTCCCAATACCTTGGAAGCCTTTGATGCGAGAGATTCCCATCCTTATGGTATCCTCCCGTGTCTGCCTATTACCCTGGAAGGGAAGACAGTTGAAGTTGAGGTCGAAGTTGTCAATGCGAATTTAACTTACAACCTCCTCTTAGGACGAAGCTGGACATATGCCATGTGGGCCGTGGCTTCATCTCTATTTCATGTCCCTTGTTTTCCCCATTAAGGGAAAATTGTCATGGTAGGCCAATTGTCCTTCTTCTCTTCTTCTTCTTCTGATGGCAATGTGCCTTTTGTGGATTATACCTCTGTTCCATATGAGAGTGTGGGTGCTGGGATTTTTAAAGATCCTGCCCTCATGGGTGTTTCTTCACTCCCACCTCCTAACATCGCTCCCATCAATATGATTTTTGTCCGTTCTAATCCTTGGGTCCTTCCTCCCATTGATTAGGTAGAATCCTAGGGCGATGTCATGTCGTTGAGTCCTACCGAGCTCAATTATGTCGAAATTGTTTCTGCCTCAGCTTCATCTTCTGAACCTGCTCCTTTGAGCAGGGCTCTCGAAACGTATATACAATCACCTTGGCTCGGAGATAGCGCTTCTTCAGATCCCTTACAGGAGATCTTTCCTTCTGATGAAGCAATTGTCGAGACTATGTCTTTTGAGGAACCTCCTTGGTTTGATCATCACCATCGCTCCTCATTTCTCCCTAGCCATGAGGCTATGATTAATTGCCTTGAGTAGTTTGCTTCTTGTGTCCCCTCCCAACCCCTTCAGACACCTATCCAATTCCATCAGGTTTTGTCTGAAGGCAACACGGGGAACATTACACAAACCATACCGATCAACATCTCCGTTAAATCGGGGATTGTCGAGAATATTCACATCGGAGTAACCTGTACTCCAAAGGAGATTCAACTTTATACCAATCTTTTAAGAGAATTTCATGATGTTTTTGCTTGGTCATATGAAGAGATGCTCGGAATTGATCATAGTATTATGGTGCATGAAATACCTACGTATCCGAGTGCTAAACTTGTTCGACAGCGTTTATGCCCTGTGCACCCCCAAATGGCTGCAACTATTAAAGGAGAAGTTGAAAAGATTCTTAAAGTTGGGTTTATTTACCCTATCCCACTCACTCATTGGGCTTCTAATATTGTCCCTGTGACCAGGAAGCAGGGCACTATTAGGGTTTGTGTTGACTACCATGACTTTAATCGTGCCTGTCCCAAAGATAACTATACTACGCCTTTCATTGACCAGCTCATTGACGATTGTGCTAGAAGTGAGATTTATTCGTTTATGGATGGCTTTTCTGGTTACAACCAGATCAATATATCGCTAGCGAATTAACACAAAACTGCCTTCATCTGCCCGTAGGGTACCTTCACCTATAAGAAACTCCCTTTTGGTCTTAAAAATGCCAGTGCTACCTTCCAATGCACAATGTCTTATGCACTTCATGATATTCGTCACATTGTACAACCTTACCTGGATGACCTTCCGGCCCATTCAGCGAAGTGCCATGTCCATCCAAATCACCTTCGCGAAATTTTTCTTCGTTGTTAACACTACCGTATCCGTCTTAATCCGCATAAATGTGTCTTCTACGTTGAATCTGACAGACTTCTTGGGTTTTTTGTCTCCAAAGAGGGCGTCCACCTGGATCCCCTCAAGGTTGAAGCCATTTTGAATCTTCCTCCTCCTGCTTCTTTGCAACAATTGTAGAGTTTGCAGGGTAAAGCAAATTTTTTACGCCGTTTTATTCTGAACTATGCTGAAGTTGCCAAGGGCTATATGTAGTTATTAAAACGGGTACCTCCTTTGTTTGGGATGCCATTGCACAAGAGTCATTCGAGAATCTCAAGGCACTCCTTGTTTCTGCTCCGTTATTAAGTTCGCTTGATTATCACAGTGACTATACTCTTTATCTAGCCACCGCCGATAGCACCATCGGCATGGTTTTGGTTCAAGACGATGATGTTGGTGCCGAGCATGTTGTCTATTATCTCAGTCGCAATTTACTTAACACGGAAACTCGATATGCTTATGTTGAGAAACTTGCATTGGTAGTCGTCCATGCTGTCCAACATTTCCATCATTATATATTATTGCGTACAATGACGGTGATTTCTGACTGCAATCCGATGACATACATTTTGTCATGTTAGTTGCTGGGGGGAAAATACTCGAAATGTATTGTCATCCTTCAAGAGTTTGATTTGGAGTTTACTATGGCCAAGTCTAAGAAATTCCTCATTTTCGCTGAATTTCTCTGCTCGCTACCATCCGCTACCACACCCTCTCGATTAGAGGACCATATTGGGACGAGTCTCTGTTCTTGATTAGCACCTTTGATCCCTGATACGGGGATATTATTGTCTACCTTTAGACATCCTGATTTGTCCAAGGATGCTCAGTGACATATTTGCCATCATTCTCAACCTTATCACATTATCAGGGACACCCTGTACCGTCTCACCATTGACTTTGTTCTCCGCCATTATCTGATATTTGAGGAAGTCGAATGAGTTTTGAATGACTTCCACTTTGGCACCTGTGGCGGTCATATGTCCAGGTATGCTACTGCCCAAAAGATCCTCCGCTGGTTATTTTTGGCCATCTATTTTTAAGGATTTCATTCTCGCCGTCCGCTCTTGTCATGCGTGCCAAATCTACCAATGGAAGATGCACACGCCTCCCTATCCTTTACACCCTGTCATTACCATTAGCCCTTTTTCCAAATGGGGCATTGATTATATAACCTGTAACCTTCGCTCGGCCGGGAGGCATGGGTCTATCATCGTTGCCGTCAATTATTTCACGAAATAGGTCGAGGCGATGCCTACTGTTAGCTACCTATACCAATAGGTTTCATTTTCATGATGGGCATGGGAAGTGCCAATATGATCTACTTTGGGAATGCAAAGATCTCATATTCTGATGGAAGACACACATTTACATTTGGTTGATCCTGCCCTATCTCCCAATGGGTGATCCAACAGCCTAAGCTGGGTCAGGCCATGTTTCAATTTTTTGTTATAGAGTAGAGAAAGAAGTCTGTCAAAACAATTCAATCTTGGCAGACAAAGTAGTTAGGTAGGGAAAGAAGGTTCCCAACTGTTTAATCTGGGGCCTTGGAAGCAATAAGGGTAGCCTTAGATAGAAACTCAAAAGAAAGCCAAAGCAAAAGAAAAGGCACATAAGGGTCTGCAAGCCTAAGTGCACCCTCCATGAAGAAACAAAAAATGCTAGGCAAGTAGATGGGTAGGTAGATGGGGTTGCAGAAATATCATTCATTTCAACTGAATCTTGCTGGTCTAACATGAAAGAAACATCAAGGCAAAGGAGCATGTCTAACATCTTGTTTCCCCCCTTTTCACATTCATTACTAACATCCCCACACCAGCTGCCTTCATGAAAGAATTCAAGGTCTTATGTTGGTTCTTGGTTCTTTAAGAGCCACATTTCTTGTCTAAAAATCTTTTTATTTTGATCTACTCTCTAGACTAAGTTGTTTTCAGATAAACTTAGTGTTTCACCCTCTCACCCCCTTCCCCCCTTCATATTAACCCCTAACTTCTTATTATCTAAATCCCCTATGTTCCCCTTTTCCCTACTATTGTAACACCATGGTGTATAAACCCCAAAACATGTATAATATCCCCCCTTGTTAGCACTATAGCTAAATAAATGTGTTAAAGGGAGACATTAGTCCACTAGGGACTATGGTAAACCCTGTCATGGGATTACTCTAGCCTCTGGTTGGAGTAATAACCTCCCCCTAATCCATCATCCCCCCTATTTTCCTAAAGAATGTCATCAAAGAGCCCTTTTCCCTTCACTCAAACCTAACCACAACCCTTATTCCCCGACAGATTAATTCAAAAAACTCAAAAACCCACTGAAACCCTTAAACCCAAAGTCCCGCGCCCAAAATATTAAAATGATTATTTTAATACATGGGCGGGTCCCCCCCAACATGCGCAACTGGTTAAAACTCCCGCCAGCCGTTGATCTTACGCCGCCCCAGATCTAACGGTGGGCGGTCAATCTTGGATCCCAACCTGCCTCCCTTTAACGTCCGGGGAGACGGCGGTATTGGGGGCCGTACCCAGGACGCGTGGCATGCGCTGGGGTTATTCGGAGCCCCCCTCCCCGATACCGCCTATCACCAAAGGTGGTGCGGGGAGACCGCTTACCACCTCCCTAATACCACCCCTGCCGCACCACGTCACCCACACGTCATCGTGACGTCGTGCCTCCTCCGCCCGCCCAGGCGCCCCGTGGCCCTCCATGTCGCCCTGCCACTGTCCTCTGCCCGCCACCGTGTCCGTCCATGCTGGCCTCCAGTTCAGCGTCCACGTCACCCTCCGTACCTCGGGCCCGACATGACGTCATGCTGACGTCATCGGCGGAAAAAGCGCCAATGACCCTTTTTGCCCAAATTTGTCGTTAAAAACAGCCAAACTAGCCGTTTGTGGTCATTTTCAAGTGAAAAGGACGCAGCCACTGCTGACCCGTTTACCGCGAAATTGCCTCCGAGCCATCAAATTCGAAGTCGCGGCCGCCATCACTTGTCAATCCAGCTGCAGTGAGCTCCCCCTGCTCGGCCCGAAGACATTCAGTGCTATTTTATCCAGGTATTCATCGCAAGTTCCTTATTTCGTCCCCATGCTTGCCATTACTCTGCAAATTCTCCAATAAGCATAGGTCCAATCCTAAATTGCATACTGTCCACTACGGAATTGACAATTAAAACAACCTGCATTACCCCAGCTCCAAGAATTTGACACTCTAATCATAATTCACGGCCTGAATTTACATATTAAGCCCCGAGTTGCCCGGCATTGTTCCCTTTTGTCGGGTGGAGGCATAAGTCTGCATATCACCAAATTGAAGCCCGCACACCTTCTGCAATCATCCTCACCAATTCACAATCCCTGCGAATTTACCAAAAAACAGCAGAGACAAGTCTGCCAAGCCTGCTTAATTCCACTTTGAAGATAATTTCAAGCATTATTTACAGTCAGCCAGTCACTTAAGCTCTGAGGAACCTTGCAAACCATTGCACTCACCTTGTTCAAAATCAGATTACACAATGGCTGCTCCTGCACCCTCAGCCCTCAGTGTTGCTCCTTTAAATGCACCAAACAAAGACCTGGAGTCCTTGCCTCTTGCTGACAGGGACTACCTCATTGAAGACTTTGTGGGTAACAGGGACTTCTTGCAGACCTTCAGGCAATTAAGAGATGACTACCTGAATGGTCATGATACATATGGGATATGGGAGTCAAATCTGCCATACTACTGTCTCCCCTCTGTAAATGTTTTTCCTGAGATTATTCGCCTATGTGCTGAAAACTATGATGTACAAAAAAGAGCTATTAAGTCTCCATCTAGGAGCATCCTCTTTCACATTAATCCTGAATCCATCAATAAGATGCTCCACTTTGATCAAACTGAGCTGTTGTTCCCATTTTCCATGAATTATCTGCTGGACACTGGTGCCAAGATGACCAGTGAGGATGTTCAGAAGGTCACCAGGACTTTTATGAGACCTGAATGCCAGCCCACAGGGCCACCTCCCTACTTGGATGTCTATTTTACTGAGGTAGGCAGACTGTTGCTAGATATGATTGCTTATGTGTTGGGATACAGAACCAGTGAGCATGTGGATGAAACAATGCTGGTATTGCTAGCTGCTTACAGCCCAGGCCAACACCCTACCCGCAAATATAACTTTGCCAAGTTCATAGCTAACAAGATTCATGATCAGCTGTGCAAAGTAGACAGACAGGGTGTCTTCAAGTACTCATCCTATATCTACCACCTTTTCATGTACTATCAGTCCGAGGTTTTTCCATGATACATCAAAAAGCTGGATTATAAAGGGGAAAGAAGATCTGTCATCTTCTGGACATTTGTCTATCACAAAGTCCAAAATTCACCCTATTCCTATTGTGAATTTATTGACCAATTTGTATACCCTGTCTCTTGCTTGTTGATGAGGTCCCCTCCTCCTAGAATATCAACTGAAATACAGAAAGTCTTGCAGCTCTCCAAGAATTACAAAATAGGTGATTAGTACCTATATGAGGATCATACAGTCATCAGAGTCTATGGCTATGAGCTCTGTCCATACAGGCTCCCAAAATATGTGCCTATGAGGATATTTGCCTTGGAGTATTATATGCAGTTGATTCACTCTGACCTTACTCACTTTCACAGCTCCAAAAAGAAAGCCCATCTCAAGTTCAAGCACCAAGTGGGCCCCTTCATCATGAATAAAAAAGAAGGATGGGAAGATGCTGACCTAATCCTCAAAGACAAATACAAGCTATCACATAGTTTCCGGTGGGTCCCTTATGACCCTGAAGGCTTCATTACTGCTAGAAGAGTCAAGTACAGGCTACTAGGTTATAAGCATTGCAAATATCCACACATTGAAAAATATGCCAACCAGCAAGAATGGCAGCAGGATACTTTAAGTGAAAAATTAACTGAAGAAGAGACAATGCTAAAGAATGTCAAAGAACTGGAAAAGACTCTTGACCTAGATTCTGTGCATCCGGTACCCTTCAAACGGCCGCACTCAGCAGGAGAAGGGACCTTCGGCCTCAAGAACTGCACCAGCCACACAGGCACCGTCTACAGCAGCACCAGGTACAGACAAAGGGAAAGGAATAATGGGTGCTGAAGAAGAAACCATGAAAGAAAAGCCTGCCCCTTCAGGTGAGCAGCAATCAGAGCTACAATTAGGGCAGCAACCAGAGCAACAACAAGAGCAGATTCTCCCTCCACAAACTGAGCCACAAATAGCCCCAATTATGTAGACCCCAGCACAGGGGGAGAGGGGTACAAAAAGAGACAGAGAAGAGGCCACTCCTGCTAGTGGATCCTCCCAACAACCTCAGACCAAAAGGCCAAGGGCTGACTCCCCAGAGGTAGAAGACATCACTGAAGAAGTCCTTGACAGTTCAAAGAAAGACAGGAAGGGCAGCCAACATACAGGTACAAGCTCCTTTCAGCAGGAGCAAGGATTACAACTTGGTTTGGAGGTGTCCTCCTCCTCTCAGCAGAGCAAGAAGCCCAAAAGTACTAAGGCTTCTTTCAAGCAAATTAAGGCACAGAATGACTTGCTGAGGGTGGAAGTCTACAAACAATTTTTAAATGCTACATCAGCCCAGAAAGAAAGGCTAATGTCTGTATATGACATTCAAGAGGAGAAAATGATCCTCAGCCATTTCAAACCTACAGTGCCCCATCCAAAATCAGGGGCAGATTATGTGAAGACAAGGGTGGAGGTCCTAGCCAAAGACATCCATCCCATGGACCAAATTGAACTCCACAAACAGACTGGAGAAATGGTCTATGCAACCTTGGTAGACAGGGCAACCATGGCCCATGAGCTTAAAGAGTCACTAAAAAATACCAACACTCAGTTGGATTTTGAAAGAATGTCCTCCCTAGCCAAAGACAATAGAATAAAATCACTTGAGGACATTATTATCGACCTAGGACATGATCCTAAGGATCCAAAGGGTGTAAGAGCCCTTATGAAGAAGAAGGAGGATGACCTCAATGCATTAAAGAAGAGGTTAAAGCTGCTGCCCACAGAGCACCCTCAAACAGCAGAGCTACAAAAGGAAAAGCAGGTTGATGAGCAACTGGACCTCATAATGCAGCTAAACCAAAAGGTCCTCGACTTGGAGAAAGAGCTTGAAGGGGCATTACAAGATAAACAGGGAGAATCTACATCCCAAGCTCCTCCAACTACTTCAACCACTGCAACAACTACAGAGGCAGCAGTGACCCCCACGACAGAAGCAGCAACAACAACAGCTCCAGATTCCAGCACAAGCGTGGAAGAATTGACTAAGGCTGTTAAAGAAATGGAGCTCCAGGCGAATGAAATAAAACAGGCCAAGGAAAAATTGGCAGAATTAGATACCAAGTATGATAAATCAAAAATAACTTTGGCAGAACAAGGCAGAGAAATAAAGGCCCTAAAGGAAAAGATAAAGGCCTTGGAGAAAGAGCTGAATCTGGAAAGCACCATGGCTCAAATAAAAAGGATTCTATGGGCCAAAATTGACCAATCCATCACTAAGCAATGGAAGTCAATCAAAACCATACATGAGCAGATGGATTTAATTGGCCAGGCACAGACCGAGATTCAAAGGGCCAAGACAGCGCTGGGAAACAGGCCTGACCAGGCCAATAGAATGATAGACTTTTTGAACAGGCAAGAAAAGGAGGAACTGGCAGCCATTGGCATAGTCAACAGAACAGAGGCTGTCCTCACAGCTAGGAAGGTACTCACTCTCAGGAATTATGTACAAAATGTGGAGAGGAAGTGCTATGAAATACACGCTGAGGTGGATGAATACCAACACAAAATGGCAGCACTACAAGCAAAAGGACTGCCCAGCCTACTAAGCGGTGCAGGAAGACTGATCTCCAGAGAGCAGTATGCCAACAGGATGGCAACTTACATTGAAAATCAAATCACTGCATCTGGCAGTACTTCTGTGGAAACAGGGCCTCCAACAGGACAAAGCTTATACAATAAACTTGAAGGCCTGCTTTTTATTGAAAATGAGGTAAAGCACCTTTTTGAAATTCCTCCAAATTTTTACAGGTATACAGAAGCCGATGAAACTTTAGTGAAAATTCGGAGACATCAGTTGCCCAAGGAGGATTGGTGGTAGGCAATGCTTCAGATTCTGCCATGATAGCTCCAGATGCTCGGTCATTGCCAGCTCCAACTCACTAGAAGACAAACAACAGAATAAAGTTAGCATTTAAGGCAGCTGAAAGGTGACTAAGCACATGGAGAACGACAGCTAGCCCAAAGGATAAGAAGATAGGCAGATTTTTGGACAGCGTACCATCAACCGACTCCAACAGCCGCCAAGTCAACAGTTTCTGACTATTTTGGACAGCTAAAGCACTAAAAAGTTATTACAGCATTAACTTTCTCAGCTACAAGGCTCCAGGAGTTGGCATAACATTAATGAGCCATTAACTCATTTCTTTGATATTTTTCTTATTTAAATTTTGTATATATACCCCCCTTAGCAACACATAAGGGGTTGGTGATTTTCACTCTGAGGCAAATGTATTGTACACTTTCAGATTATCTAATACAAAGGGCTGGACCAGCTCAGTGATTTCCTGAAAATTTGATGTCTTGCTGATGACATGCGTGCTGTTGCAGAATTCTTGTGCTGTCTGATGGAATAATAAGTTTCCTTAATCTCTATTTTGTCTTCTTATGTTATTAACTCATGCTCATGTTTCACTAAATCTAGCAATAGGGAAAAGGGATAGTGCAGGATATGTTTGATTACACTCTGTGCTCAATCTTCTATTGTTGTAAATGTTTTCTTCAGAATTAACTGTGGACATGAATTCTTAAATGCTCATGTTTCATTAATTCTATAAATGTGAATGTTGTCTAGAAATTCTTCACTGCTTCTAAATAATATTCTCACTTCCTTTGCATATCAGTTTATTGGAGGATTTTTAACTGCCTTTCATGAAGTGTATACATCACACTCAATCACAATTTCAAAGCATTGTTTCTTAGACACTTATCCAGCTCTGCAACATCACTACTGTATCAACACAGCACACCAAACTACTAAAAGACCACTGACTCCATGCCCAATGGCCTAGAACATACTAGTGAGCACATATATATCTTGATTGAAATCATCACCCAACCAAGTCCAAAAACAAGCCTTGAGCATCATAGCTAGCCTAAGATTCTTCTTAAAACAGAAACAAACCTCAAAGAGAGAGCCCTCTCTGATTACATTTTGGCTAGAAGCTGTAATCCAAAGATTGGTTAGTGGTTACCCCGACCGTATTCCCTTGGGAGTCATAGGGAACAACCTGGGTGTTAACATAATTGGCGACTCCACTGGGGAGTTCCTCAGGATATTCTAATTCCTGTATATTTCTTAAAGCTGCTTCAGTCAATTTTTATGCTAGCTTTAAGATATACGCAGTCATTCCAAAATCTTGTCTGGCCCTTGTAGACACAAAAATATTCCAAAAAAACATAACTCAAAACAAGTTCAGAAGCTGGCTCCCAAGAAGAATCCACGATATACAAGGTCAAATCCTGACCCAAATCCTCCAAATGTTTTTGAAAATCCTAATACAATACCTAAGATCATTAGGAAGCATCATGGACAAGAAACTCTTGCTGATTCAAGTCCTGATACAGCTCATCCAAACCCTGTTCCAACTCCAATCAAGGTTCTATTTCGGTGTACCCTTGATTCCCCCAGTTCACCATCCACATCTCAAAGCCCTCCTTTCACACCTCCATCCGCTGCACATATTCCCTTGACCAACACTCTAGTTTCTACCGTTCCCAATACCCCTGTTGTACCAGTCGTTCATGCTGTCCCAGTTATCCCTGTCAATCCTATAAATCCTGCAAATATGGCTAATAGATATGCACCCCTGCAGTTGCCTGCTAATGCTGCAGCTCTACCCCAGGACTACCAATCCAAGATCTCATATTTTGACTCCACTGGCCCTTTCACAGCAATTCAACATGCCAGAAGGATGCAAGACCACTTTGAGAACTATGAAATAGATGATGACAGTGTGAGAATGAGAATCTTTGTTCAGAGCCTCACAGGGGATGTAAGAACTTGGTTTAGATCACTGGCTGTAAATACCATCACAACCCCTGATGAGCTTTATCAAGCCTTTACTAACAGATGGGAGAAAAAGAAAGATCCCCTGCACATACTTGGTGAATATGATACAATCAAATGAGGTCCTCAAGAGACCATTTTGGAGTATTGTGCAAGATTCAACAATGTATATAACGCAATACCACAGAATTTAAGACCTCCTCCTGATTTAGCCTTGTACAAATTTCCGGATGGTTTTGACCCTGATATGGCATATCAGTTGAAGGAAAGAGCTCCTGAAACCCTTGAAGATGCCCAAAAGGTTGGTGTCACAGTAGAGGCTAACCTGGTTGCCAAAAGAAACAAGGCAAGATTGGAAAAGAGAACCACTTTCAAAGAAGAACCCTCAGCCTTTGATCAAAAGCTGGATGCAATACTCACTGGTATGAAGAGATTGGGTGATAGAGTAGAATCAGTTGAAAGAAAGTCATCCTGGGAAGCACCACAAAATAACCCTATCAGAAATCCCAATTTTAGGAGAAATCAAAACCCAAACGTGGGCAAGGCCGGTTCTGATCCAGACATAAGACCTCCCTTCCAGTAAAACTATACTGAGGCATCCACTTCGAATGAGCAAACATATGACACCCACATTAACCTAATGGGCCTGAATGATGAGCAGCAAGTTTTTTTGAGTCAAGAGGATCATAAGGATGATGACATTCAGCAATTCCAAACCAGGTCAGGTGAGTCATTTGACTTTAAACAAGGCTATGACACAGCTGTTTATGAAGTTCATAAGCAATATACGCTAAGAAGCAGAACTATAAATGTAACACAACCTGAAAAAACAAAGGATAGCCAACAGCCTAAAAGAGCCATAGTCACAGAACCAAATGACACAACTAATTCAGTTACAAGTGAAATAACCATTCAAGAAGTCACTGAACCATTGCCTTCAAAACAACAGCCTATGGCTACATCACCCTTGTAGCCCATTCCAAGTAACACTCCTCAAGAGAGGAGTAATAAGGACAAGCCTCAAGATCAAGATAAGAATCAAGAAGAAAACCTAATGAACAAGGAAAAGGCTGTCACCCACAACACCAAGATCCAATCTGAAAGACCCTTTGACTTAGAAGCTGAAATTGGCAAATTGAAGGTAGTTATCCCTCTCTCAGAACTAGCCAAGAATGACATTTATAAACAACAAATTAAGAAGTCCCTACAACTTACTCGTAATAAAGATAATGTCAATGTATTGGATGACACCCCAGAATTGCTTTTCGGTCCAGAGGTTGATGGAAAGACATCAGTCACAGGGATCTTACCTTTCTATGTCAGCCTGCATGTTCATGATAAGATACTACATAATGCAATGTTTGACTCAGGTGCCTCTCACAACCTGATGCCTAAATCAGTCATGGAGAGATTGAATCTAGATATCACAAGACCATATAAGGACCTATTCTCATTTGACTCCAGCCAAGTTAAGTGTTTAGGCTTGACAAAAGACTTATGTGTCTCCCTGGTTCAGTACCCAAATAAAACAATTTTAATGGATGTTGTAGTCGCTGATATCCCACCCAAATATGGGATGCTCTTATCAAGATCATGGGGGGCTAAACTCCAAGGTTCCCTACAATTAGACATGTCATATGCCACCATCTCAGTCTTTGGTCAACCCAAGAGGTTATATAGAGAGTCACTTATGAAATACATGGTCAGAAGTGAAGCAAAACCTCAAAACTTTCCCATATATGCTGTCCATTCTGACATAGACTCCTATATTCTCTTCAATGATAATATAGGTCCCACGAATGATGAAGAAAACCAAACACTCAAGCAAGATCAGCATATAAATGAAGAAACTGCTGTTCAAAACATAATGATTGAGAAATCAATTAACAAAGCAGTTCAAGAAGTAAAACCAAATGTGAGCCAAGATTCCAAGTTGTTGATGTTAACTCCCACAACAATTGACAATTCTTCCCTTAACCAAGAAGTCCTCTGGTTTCTTGAATTTGATGGGTCAGTCAACAAATTAGGGGCAGGAGCAGGGGTTTGGATACATAATAAACAAAACAGTCATGCAGAAGGCCGAGCTTATAGGTTAAACTTCAGGTGCACCAACAATATGGCAGAATATGAAGCTCTCTTACTAGGCCTCAAGCTAGTAAAATCCTTACAAGCCATAAAGGTTTCAATCCTAGGAGACTCAGACCTAGTCATCCAACAAGTAAAGGGTAATTTTGTTACCAATGACAAAAGACTGAGATCTTATAGATCTGCTGCTGCTGAACTACTGCAGTCCTTCATTGAATTTCAAATTACCAAAATTCCTAGAACCCATAACCTGCATGCTCACAGCTTGGCTACATTTGCAAGCACTTGTAAACTTCCTTTTGAACCCCAGCATTGCTTTACAGCTGAGGTAAAACACAGACCTTCTGTCCCAAACAATGTCAAGGACTGGCAGGTGTTTGAGGATGATACCCATATAAATCAATTTTTGACTTTGCAGCAAGAATTTTCAGGGCTAAACATTGATATGGAGGCTGCAAGTGATTCACAAACACTAGGTGAACAACACCAAACAAGTATTTCGCCCAAAACAGCAAACCAAATGTTGCATCCAACCATTTTCAACAAAGAAAATCTACAAGAACTTAAACAAATCAGTTGTGAGGAGATAGCTGATAATGAAGCTGAAATTATACAACTGAGAGACAACTTCCTCCCAACAGGCCTTACTCCCTTGGAAGACATTTTCGACTCAAATGATATTCTCAGGAAGCCAAAATTGCAGCCCCTCAATACTACCATAGAAGAGTGTAACATTGGAACTGCAGAACAACCCAAGATAATTAAATTGTCCGCATCTTTACCACCTGATGAGAAGCCTAAATACATTGACCTCTTTAAAGAATTCCAAGATGTCTTTGCATGGAGTTATGAGGATCTAAAATCCTATGACACCTCTGTTATTCAACACACTATCCCTCTCAAGCCAAATCAAAAACCCTTTAAGCAAAAATTGAGGAGAATCAATCCTATGCTTCTCCCAGCAATGGAGCAAGAGGTACAGAAAATGTTTAAGGCTGGCATCATAGCACCAATCAGATTTTCTGATTGGGTTTCAAACTTGGTTCCTACCAGAAAGAAAACTGGTGAAATAAGGCTTTGTGTTGATCTAAGGAACTTGAATCAAGTATCCTTGAAAGATAATTACCCCTCACCCAAGATGGATCACATCTTGCAAAGAGTAGTGGGGGCCTCAAGAATTTCTTTACTTGATGGGTTCTTAGGTTTCAACCAGATCCTAGTTCACCCTGATGATCAGGACAAAACAACATTTACAACCCCATGGGGAACCTTCAAATATGTAAAAATGCCTTTTGGATTGAAGAATGCAGGGGCTACATTTCAAAGAGCAATGGATATTGCTTTTGCCAAAGAGATTCATGACTTCCTTGTCATTTATTTAGATGATCTCACACCTTTCTCAAAATCTGACCAAGAACATTTGAAACATCTAAGGCAAATATTCATAACCTGTAGGAAGTATGGAATTTCTTTAAATCCCAAGAAATCCCTGTTTGGTTTAGAAGAAGGTAAGCTGTTAGGGCATATCATTTCAAAGGATGGCATTAGAATTGACCCAGACAGGATACAAGCTATCTTACAAATGCCCCACCCTAGGAACATCAGAGAATTGCAAGCCTTCTTGGGAAAGATTAACTTTTTAAGGAGGTTTATCCCTAACTTAGCAGAATTGATCAGATTACTGAATAACATGCTAAAGAAGGATTCAAAAGTGAAATGGACGGTAGAAGCAAATCAAGCTTTTGAAGGCATAAAGTTGTCCCTTACCCAAACACCAGTCTTAACAAACTCTCAATTTGATAGGGAATTCATTATTTTCTCTTTTGCCTCCCAGCATACTATTGCTGCTGTCTTATTACAGAAAGATGACCAAGGAAATGAGAAACCCATTACTTTCTTTAGTAGAGCTCTTAGAGATGCACCTCTGAAATATCAAATCATGGAGAAACAAGCTTATGCTTTGGTCAAAGCCATCAAAGACTTTAGGATTTACATCCTATATTCCCATGTTATAGCTTATGTACCAAGTCCCATTGTGAAAGACATACTTACTCAAGAGAATTTAGAGGGCAGAAGAGGAAAATGGATTGCCAACATCTTGGAATTTGATATTGAAATAAAACCCACAAAACTGATAAAAGGGCAAGGTTTAGCCAAACTAATGACAAAAGCAAACTTTCAAGCCTTAGACATTAACCAACTGGACAGTGAACCGGAGCTGGCGACTCCAAAGATCAACGTAGCCTTTGAACAATCCCCTTGGTATTCTGATATATGTTATGTGTTACAAAACCTGTGTGCTCCCCCAGGATTGTCCAGAACTAAATGTAGGTTCCTAAAAATGAAAACTTCAAAATTTTGTGTCATGGGTGGCAACTTGCTTTGGAAAAACCATGAAGGTATATTGTTAAACTGTTTAATTGAGAATGAGACTAACAAAATCATGCAAGAATTTCATGCAGGTGATTGTGGTGGACACTTGTATTGGAAGTCCACTGTGGATAAGATACTAAGGACTGGTTATTATTGGCCCACTGTCTTCTCTGATGTTAAAAAATTTACTACCTCATGCCACAAATGTCAAATATTTGAGGGAAAGAGAAAGTTACTGCCACTCCCTTTGAGGCCTTTTGCAACAGAGAGACCGTTTCAGCAGTGGGGCTTGGATTTCATTGGGGAAATTCATCCCTCATCTTCAGGCCAACATAAATGGATCCTCAAAGCCACAGACTACTTCACCAAATGGATTGAGGCCATCCCATGTAGACAGGCAAATGATTCAACAATCATTCAGTTTTTGGAGAATAATATATTGTCTAGATTCGGCTGCCCCAACAAGATAATAACAGACAATGCTGCTGCTTTCAGATCCAAGAAGATGGTCAATTTCTGCCACAAATTTCACATTACCTTGGGCCATTCTACTGCTTACTATCCCCAAGGAAATGGCCTAGCTGAATCATCAAATAAAACCCTTGTGAACATCATAAAGAAAGTGTTGGAAGAAAATAAGAAGAATTGGCATAAGAAGCTTGTGAATGCCTTATGGGTAGATAGACTAACAACCAAGAGGTCCATTGGGGTCAGCCCATATGAGTTATTTTATGGATTAGAAGCCAAATTTCCTTCATCACTAGGGGTACCGGTCATGAAATTACTCCAAGAAAGTCAAGCTGAGCCAAATGACATGTAGAGAAGGGTCAATCAGATAATATGTCTGCAGCAAACCAGAGATCAAGTGTATAGCAGAGTTCAAATCCTACAAGAAAAGCTGAAGAAAGCCTTTGACAGAAGAAATAAGGCTGAAGATTTCTTCATAGGGGACAAAGTGCTTAAGTGGGATTCAAGAAGAGAAGACAAGGGTAAGCATGGCAAATTTGACTCCCTTTGGAGAGGGCCTTTTGTCGTACAAGCACTACAGGGAAACAACACTTATTTTTTGGAAAATTTGGATGGCACTAACTTAGGTGAAGGTCCTGTAAACAGCAGGATGTTGAAGCACTATTTCAACTATTTTCCATGTATATAACAGAGTTTTCCCATCTGTATATAATCAGTTGTATATATTTTCTTTCAGCACATAAATAGTTCAGTTTGGAAAGCTACTACAAGTAAGCAGAAGGGGGCTTTATATGCCAGAAATTCCACAGAGGTAATAGCCTCCAGTTTTGAAGTACAAAGAGAGAATTTTCAAATTTTGGTAAGAACAGATCAAGGGCCAAGGCATTCTGACCTACTGTTCTTGGTCTTTCAAGAAGAAAAACCATCCCCAACTGGAGCCACTGTTAGCTACCTATACCAATAGGTTTCATTTTCATGATGGGCATGAGAAGTGCCAATATGATCTACTTTGGGAATGCAAAGATCTCATATTCTGATGGAAGACACACATTTACATTTGGTTGATCCTGCCCTATCTCCCAATGGGTGATCCAACAGCCTAAGCTGGGTCAGGCCATGTTTCAATTTTTTGTTATAGAGTAGAGAAAGAAGTCTGTCCAAACAGTTCAATCTTGGCAGACAAAGTAGTTAGGTAGGGAAAGAAGGTTCCCAACTGTTTAATCTGGGGCCTTGGAAGCAATAAGGGTAGCCTTAGATAGAAACTCAAAAGAAAGCCAAAGCAAAAGAAAAGGCACATAAGGGTCTGCAAGCCTAAGTGCACCCTCCATGAAGAAACAAAAAATGCTAGGCAAGTAGATGGGTAGGTAGATGGGGTTGCAGAAATATCATTCATTTCAACTGAATCTTGCTGGTCTAACATGAAAGAAACATCAAGGCAAAGGAGCATGTCTAACATCTTGTTTCCCCCCTTTTCACATTCATTACTAACATCCCCACACCAGCTGCCTTCATGAAAGAATTCAAGGTCTTATGTTGGTTCTTGGTTCTTTAAGAGCCACATTTCTTGTCTAAAAATCTTTTTATTTTGATCTACTCTCTAGACTAAGTTGTTTTCAGATAAACTTAGTGTTTCACCCTCTCACCCCCTTCCCCCCTTCATATTAACCCCTAACTTCTTATTATCTAAATCCCCTATGTTCCCCTTTTCCTTACTATTGTAACACCATGGTGTATAAACCCCAAAACATGTATAATATCCCACCTTGTTAGCACTATAGCTAAATAAATGTGTTAAAGGGAGACATTAGTCCACTAGGGACTATGGTCAACCCTGTCATGGGATTACTCTAGCCTCTGGTTAGAGTAATAACCTCCCCCTAATCCATCATCCCCGCTCTTTTCCTAAAGAATGTCATCAAAGAGCCTTTTTCCCTTCACTCAAACCTAACCACAACCCTTATTCCCCGACAGATTAATTCAAAAAACTCAAAAACCCACTGAAACCCTTAAACCCAAAGTCCCGTGCCCAAAATATTAAAATGATTATTTTAATACACGGGCGGGTCCCCCCCAACATGCGCAACTGGTTAAAACTCCCGCCAGCCGTTGATCTTCCGCCGCCCCAGATCTAACGGTGGGCGGTCAATCTTGGATCTTGACCTACCTCCCTTTAACGTCCGGGGAGACGGCGGTATTGGGGGCCGTACCGAGGACGCGTGGCGTGCGCTGGGGTTGTTCGGAGCCCCCCTCCCCGATACTGCCTATCACCAAAGGTGGTGCGGGGAGACCGCTTACCACCTCCCTAATACCACCCCTGCGGCACCACGTCACCCACACGTCATCGTGACGTCGTGCCTCCTCCGCCCGCCCCGGCGCCCCGTGGCCCTCCACGTCGCCCTGCCACTGTCCTCCGCCCGCCACCGTGTCCGTCCACGCTGGCCTCCAGCTCAGCGTCCACGTCACCCTCCGTACCTCGGGCCCGCCATGACGTCATGCTGACGTCATTGGCGGAAAAAGCGCCAATGACCCTTTTTGCCCAAATTTGTCGTTAAAAACAGCCAAACTAGCCGTTTGTGGTCATTTTCAAGTGAAAAGGACGCAGCCACTGCTGACCCGTTTACCGCGAAATTGCCTCCGAGCCATCAAATTCGAAGTCGCGGCCGCCATCACTTGTCAATCCAGCTGCAGTGAGCTCCCCTTGCTCGGCCCGAAGACATTCAGTGCTGTTTTATCTAGGTATTCATCGCAAGTTCCTTATTTCGTCCCCATGCTTGCCATTACTCTGCAAATTCTCCAATAAGCATAGGTCCAATCCTAAATTGCATACTGTCCACTACGGAATTGACAATTAAAACAACCTGCATTACCCCAGCTCCAAGAATTTGACACTCTAATCATAATTCACAGCCTGAATTTACATATTAAGCCCCGAGTTGCCCGGCATTGTTCCCTTTTGCCGGGTGGAGGCCTAAGTTTGCATATCACCAAATTGAAGCCCGCACACCTTCTGCAATCATCCTCACCAATTCACAATCCCTGCGAATTTACCAAAAAACAGCAGAGACAAGTCTGCCAAGCCTGCTTAATTCCACTTTGAAGATAAGTTCAAGCATTATTTACAGTCAGCCAGTCACTTAAGCTCTGAGGAACCTTGCAAACCATTGCACTCACCTTGTTCAAAATCAGATTACACAATGGCTGCTCCTGCACCCTCAGCCCTCAGTGTTACTCCTTTAAATGCACCAAACAAAGACCTGGAGTCCTTGCCTCTTGTTGACAGGGACTACCTCATTGAAGACTTTGTGGGTAACAGGGACTTCTTGCAGACCTTCAGGCAATTAAGAGATGACTACCTGAATGGTCATGATACATATGGGATATGGGAGTCAAATCTGCCATACTACTGTCTCCCCTCTGTAAATGTTTTTCTGAGATTATTCGCCTATGTGCTGAAAACTATGATGTACAACAAAGAGCTATTAAGTCTCCATCTGGGAGCATCCTCTTTCACATTAATCTTGAATCCATCAATAAGATGCTCCACTTTGATCAAACTGAGCTGCTGTTCCCATTTTCCATGAATTATCTGCTGGACACTGGTGCCAAGATGACCAGTGAGGATGTTCAGAAGGTCACCAGGACTTTTATGAGACCTGAATACCAGCCCACAGGGCCACCTCCCTACTTGGATGTCTATTTTACTAAGGTAGGCAGACTGTTGCTAGATATGATTGCTTATGTGTTGGGATACAGAACCAGTGAGCATGTGGATGAAACAATGCTGGTATTGCTAGCTGCTTACAGCCCAAGCCAACCCCCTGCCCGCAAATATAACTTTGCCAAGTTCATAGCTAACAAGATTCATGATCAGCTGTGCAAAGTAGACAGACAGGGTGTCTTCAAGTACTCATCATATATCTACCACCTTTTCATGTACTATCAGTCCGAGGTTTTTCCATGCTACATCAAAAAGCTGGATTATAAAGGGGAAAGAAGATCTGTCATCTTCTGGACATCTGTCTATCACAAAGTCCAAAATTCACCCTATTCCTATTGTGAATTTATTGACCAATTTGTATACCCTGTCTCTTGCTTGTTGATGAGGTCCCCTCCTCCTAGAATATCAACTGAAATACAGAAAGTCCTGCAGCTCTCCAAGAATTACAAAATAGGTGATTGGTACCTATATGAGGATCATACAGTCATCAGAGTCTATGGCTGTGAGCTCTGTCCATACAGGCTCCCAAAATATGTGCCTATGAGGATATTTGCCTTGGAGTATTATAGGCAGTTGATTCACTCTAACCTTACTCACTTTCACAGCTCCAAAAAGAAAGCCCATCTCAAGTTCAAGCACCAAGTGGGCCCCTTCATCATGAATAAAAAAGAAGGATGGGAAGATGCTGACCTAATCCTCAAAGACAAATACAAGCTATCACATAGTTTCCGGTGGGTCCCTTATGACCCTGAAGGCTTCATTACTGCTAGAAGAGTCAAGTACAGGCTACTAGGTTATAAGCATTGCAAATATCCACACATTGAAAAATATGTCAACCAGCAAGAATGGCAGCAAGATACTTAAGTGAAAAATTAACTGAAGAAGAGACAATGCTAAAGAATGTCAAAGAACTGGAAAAGACTCTTGACCTAGATTCTGTGCAGCAGGTACCCTTCAAACGGCTGCACTCAGCAGGAGAAGGGACCTCGGCCTCAAGAACTGCACCAGCCACACAGGCACCGTCTACAGCAGCACCAGGTACAGACAAAGGGAAAGGAATAATGGGTGCTGAAGAAGAAACCATGAAAGAAAAGCCTGCCCCTTCAGGTGAGCAGCAATCAGAGCAGCAATCAGGGCAGCAACCAGAGCAACAACAAGAGCAGACTCCCCCTCCACAAACTGAGCCACAAATAGCCCCAATTACGCAGACCCCAGCACAGGAGGAGAGGGGTACAAAAAGAGACAGAGAAGAGGCCACTCCTGCTAGTGGATCCTCCCAACAACCTCAGACCAAAAGGCCAAGGGCTGACTCCCCAGAGGTAGAAGACATCACTGAAGAAGTCCTTGACAGTTCAAGGAAAGACAGGGAGGGCAGCCAGCATACAGGTACAAGCTCCTTTCAGCAGGAGCAAGGATTACAACTTGGTTTGGAGGTGTCCTCCTCCTCTCAGCAGAGCAAGAAGCCCAAAAGTACTAAGGCTTCTTTCAAGCAAATTAAGGCACAGAATGACTTGCTGAGGGTGGAAGTCTACAAACAATTTCTAAATGCTACACCAGCCCAGAAAGAAAGGCTAATGTCTGTATATGACATTCAAGAGGAGAAAATGATCCTCAGCCATTTCAAACCTACAGTGCCCCATCCAAGATCAGGGGCAGATTATGTGAAGACAAGGGTGGAGGTCCTAGCCAAAGACATCCATCCCATGGACCAAATTGAACTCCACAAACAGACTGGAGAAATGGTCTATGCAACCTTGGTAGACAGGGCAACCATGGCCCATGAGCTGAAAGAGTCACTAAAAAATACCAACACTCAGTTGGATTTTGAAAGAATGTCCTCCCTAGCCAAAGACAACAGAATAAAATCACTTGAGGACATTATTATCGACCTAGGACATGATCCTAAGGATCAAAAGGGTGTAAGAGCCCTTATGAAGAAGAAGGAGGATGACCTCAATACATTAAAGAAGAGGTTAAAGCTGCTGCCCACAGAGCACCCTCAAACAGCAGAGCTACAAAAGGAAAACCAGGTTGATGAGCAACTGGACCTCATAATGCAGCTAAACCAAAAGGTCCTCGACTTGGAGAAAGAGCTTGAAGGGGCATTACAAGATAAACAGGGAGAATCTACATCCCAAGCTCCTCCAACTACTTCAACCACTGCAACAACTACAGAGGCAGCAGTGGCCCCCGCGACAGAAGCAGCAACAACAACAACTCCAGATTCCAACACAAGCGTGGAAGAATTGACTAAGGCCGTTAAAGAAATGGATCTCCAGGCGAATGAAATAAAACAGGCCAAGGAAAAATTGGCAGAATTAGATGCCAAGTATGATAAATCAAAAATAACTATGGCAGAACAAGGCAGAGAAATAAAGGCCCTAAAGGAAAAGATAAAGGCCTTGGAGAAAGAGCTGAATCTGGAAAGCACCATGGCTGAAATAAAAAGGATTCTATGGTCCAAAATTGACCAATCCATCACTAAGCAATGGAAGTCAATCAAAACCATACATGAGCAGATGGATTTAATTGGCCAGGCACAGACCGAGATTCAAAGGGCCAAGACAGCACTGGGAAACAGGCCTGACCAGGCCAATAGAATGATAGACTTTTTGAACAGGCAAGAAAAGGAGGAACTGGCAGCCATTGGCATAGTCAACAGAACAGAGGTTGTCCTCACAGCTACGAAGGTACTCACTCTCAGGAATTATGTACAAAATGTGGAGAGGAAGTGCTATGAAATACAGGCTGAGGTGGATGAATACCAACACAAAATGGCAGCACTACAAGCAAAAGGACTGCCCAGCCTACTAAGCGGTGCAGGAAGACTGATCTCCAGAGAGCAGTATGCCAACAGGATGGCAACTTACATTGAAAATCAAATCACTGCATCTGGCAGTACTTCTGTGGAAACAGGGCCTCCAACAGGACAGAGCTTATACAATAAACTTGAAGGCCTGTTTTTTATTGAAAATGAGGTAAAGCACCTTTTTGAAATTCCTCCAAATTTTTACAGGTATACAGAAGCCGATGAAACTTTAGTGAAAATTCGGAGACATCAGTTGCCCAAGGAGGATTGGTGGCAGGCAATTCTTCAGATTCTGCCACGATAGCTCCAGTTGCTCGGTCATTGCCAGCTCCAACTCACTAGAAGACAAACAACAGAATAAAGTTAGCATTTAAGGCAGCTGAAAGGTGACTAAGCACATGGAGAACGACAACTAGCCCAAAGGATAAGAAGATAGGCAGATTTTTGGACAACATACCCTCAACCGACTCCAACAGCCGCCAAGTCAACAGTTTCTGACTATTTTGGACAGCTAAAGCACTAAAAAGTTATTACAGCATTAACTTTCTCAGCTACAAGGCTCCAGGAGTTGGCATAACATTAATGAGCCATTAACTCATTTCTTTGATATTTTTCTTATGTAAATTTTGTATATATACCCCCCTTAGCAACACATAAGGGGTTGGTGATTTTCACTCCGAGGCAAATGTATTGTACACTTTCAGATTATCTAATACAAAGGGCTGGACCAGCTCAGTGATTTCCTGAAAATTTGATGTCTTGCTGATGACATGCGTGTTTGATCCGGATTTAAACAGGAACGCAATAGATTACAGAGATAACCATGAATATAGAGATGCGATAACCATAAAAACAGAGATGCAGCGGAAATAATACTTCATTTCATTACTGTAAAATACTGAAATATGCTTACAACCAGAAATGGAAATAAACCAGCTAGGGCGATGGTAGCTATCTCTGAGAAGAGATGTGCGGCTACATGCCTCTGAACTGTTCCGAACTGAGTTACAATGAGGCTCGAAGGCCTATTTATTGTTGAGAAACAATGGAAAACCCTTCACATCCCGAAAGCTAACCCCAGAAGATGAAACGCCAAATTGTGGGCCCCGTTTGGGTAAATTGGTACATCAATTTCCCGGGGTCGTAACTTTGGCATCCGATCTCCGTTTGACGCGTACGATAGCTCGTTAGAAAGATCTATCCGAGAACTACCACTTTGGGAAGGGCAACATCGGTCCATGGACCCATGTTGCCCCCAGATTCCCAAAAAAACGTCGTTTAGGGCCTCAAAACGGCTCCGGAAGTTCAGGACCCGAAAAACTGCTAAAAATAGTAAGCTGTGCTACAATTAAGGAAACTGAAAATGCTGAGAGAGACAATTGTGGGGGTCCAAATGGGTTGGTGGGTGGCCACCAACATCCACCTGGATCATTCCTCCCCCCTTAGGAAGCAATGGTCCCCATTGCGTTGAGTTCCTCCATCTGCTGAACTTGTCCTGCAATCTCTGATGTGTCCAGTGATGGTGGGAAGCATGGTTGACAATGGTCCACATTGAACATTTGGTGCCGGCGAAGGAATGGAGGAATGATGTGCTCCAAAGCATTGTTCCCCATAGCCTTGGTACTGCTGTAAGGACCATGTCGGCGTTGCCTGAGTTTCTGATGGGTTCTGGTAAGGCGTTCTCTCTGCAGATGTAACCAAACTTTGTCGCCCACCTGAAACTTGTGTGGTACCCCTGTGGATGAGGAGAAGTTGTTCCTGTATTCTGTCATGACCGTATCCCTTTGCTGCTGCTGCTGCGTGGAGGAACCCTTTGCAGGGGTCATGGATGTAGCAACGATCTTCCCCTTACTTTGGGAGTGAACCAGACAAATGAATTTCCTGGTCTGTGATATGAGCTTGCTGCCTTTCTTAGCAGTGATCAAAGATGTGGCAGTAGGTGGAGCTACCTCTGGTATCCTGTATAATGAATCACCCAAAGAAATAATGACAGCGCGAGGCCTTGACTCATACACAGCATGTCGCCTCCACAAGTATGGTTGGCCTAATAATACATCACAAACATCCAGAGGTGTAACATCACACAATACCTCGTCTGTGAAGGGTTTGATGCTGTATGGAAGGCGACACTGCTGGCGAACTTTCAGATCTCGTCCTTCGTGAAGCCACCCGATACTGTACGGCTGTGGGTGTGGTGTAGTCGGTAGGCCCAACCGCTTCACGACCTCTGCTGAAACCAGGTTCTTTTGGCTACCACTGTCGACAATGAATCGCAGCGGTGAACCCTTCACCCACATCTGTGAGTGGAAAAGACGCTCCCCCTCCTCTGGATCTTCGGGCTCATTTTTCTTGATCTTGGTGGTGGCAACAGTGGCACTGGGATCTGCATCAATGATCTGCTTCCCTTTGCCATTCCCCTTGTCGGGTTCTGGCTCAGGATCGGAACATGCATCTGATTCGGAAGCCTTCAACTCGGCCACCAGCGACTGCTTGGTCCGACACTCACTTGTGTTATGAGTGGGACTCTTGTGGAACTCACACCACTTTCCTGTGTCCTTCTTCGGCTTCATGGTGTTGTTCTTTTCTTGCGGCTTCGACGGGTTGTCTTGGGTCACCCCGCCTTGGCTTTGTCCTTTGGGCTTCGGATTTGCAGATCCAAAGTCTCGCTTCTTCTGTTTGAACTTTTGCTCGATTTTGACAGCGTATCGGTATGCTGTGCCGAGTGAGGAGATGTTCAAGAACACCATCTCTTCCTGGATGTATTTGTGCAGGCAGCCACGGTATTTGAGTACCAGATGCAGCTCAGAATCTTTGATACCCAACTGTGTGCGAAGGGTATGAAAAATGTTTGTGAACTCCGGCACATCTTGGTCTCGTCCCTGCCGCAGTGTGGTCCATTTGATATATTTGTCCTCATAGCTTCCGACAGGATAGTACTGCTCCTTGATGGCATCCCGGAAGTCATTCCAAGTGGGTGCGGCTGAAAATAGGGAGCCTGTGCTTTCATCCTTCTGCTCGCAGTAGGTTTCCCACCAGTCCTTGACGTGGGGGGTTGCTTTGAGAAGAGCGAAAATAATCTTTTCCCGACTTGAAAATTCGTGAACATAAAAATACCCATCCAGCAGATTTAACCATTTATCTATGGCATCTGCATCTAGTTGACCCTCGAAGATGGGGATTTCAAAATTAACTTGTACCTTAAACGGTGTGGCATTTCCAGAGTCGCTGTTGGAAGCCGATGCGTCGCCTCTGGGTAGCCGCTGAAGGATCTGCGCAAAGCTATCCATCATCGCGTTCCTTTGCCGCTCGAGTGCTTCTTCGAGCAAGATTTTGATAGGATCTCCTGCCCCCTCGTCTTTCTTCTCATCCGCCATGGGAGGCCGTCGGGATTTGCGAGGCTGGTCTTGCAAAGGTTCGACCAGTTCAAGCCCTAACTCCTTATATCCCGACCTCGTTGGGGACATGCAAAGAAAAACAGAGAAAAAGCAGACCGCTCTGATACCACTGATCCGGATTTAAACAGGAACGCAATAGATTACAGAGATAACCATGAATACAGAGATGCGATAACCATAAAAACAGAGATGCAGCGGAAATAATACTTCATTTCATTACTGTAAAATACTGAAATATGCTTACAACCAGAAATGGAAATAAACCAGCTAGGGCGATGGTAGCTATCTCTGAGAAGAGATGTGCGGCTACATGCCTCTGAACTGTTCCGAACTGAGTTACAATGAGGCTCGAAGGCCTATTTATTGTTGAGAAACAATGGAAAACCCTTCACATCCCGAAAGCTAACCCCAGAAGATGAAACGCCAAATTGTGGGCCCCGTTTGGGTAAATTGGTACATCAATTTCCCGGGGTCGTAACTTTGGCATCCGATCTCCGTTTGACGCGTACGATAGCTCGTTAGAAAGATCTATCCGAGAACTACCACTTTGGGAAGGGCAACATCGGTCCATGGACCCATGTTGCCCCCAGATTCCCAAAAAAACGTCGTTTAGGGCCTCAAAACGGCTCCAGAAGTTCAGGACCCAAAAAATTGCTAAAAATAGTAAGTTGTGCTACAATTAAGGAAACTGAAAATGCTGAGAGAGACAATTGTGGGGCCCAAATGGGTTGGTGGGTGGCCACCAACATCCACCTGGATCATTCCTCCCCCCTTAGGAAGCAATGGTCCCCATTGCGTTGAGTTCCTCCATCTGCTGAACTTGTCCTGCAATCTCTGATGTGTCCAGTGATGGTGGGAAGCATGGTTGACAATGGTCCACATTGAACATTTGGTGCCGGCGAAGGAATGGAGGAATGATGTGCTCCAAAGCATTGTTCCCCATAGCCTTGGTACTGCTGTAAGGACCATGTCGGCGTTGCCTGAGTTTCTGATGGGTTCTGGTAAGGCGTTCTCTCTGCAGATGTAACCAAACTTTGTCGCCCACCTGAAACTTGTGTGGTACCCCTGTGGATGAGGAGAAGTTGTTCCTGTATTCTGTCATGACCGTATCCCTTTGCTGCTGCTGCTGCTGCGTGGAGGAACCCTTTGCAGGGGTCATGGATGTAGCAACGATCTTCCCCTTACTTTGGGAGTGAACCAGACAAATGAATTTCCTGGTCTGTGATATGAGCTTGCTGCCTTTCTTAGCAGTGATCAAAGATGTGGCAGTAGGTGGAGCTACCTCTGGTATCCTGTATAATGAATCACCCAAAGAAATAATGACAGCGCGAGGCCTGGACTCATACACAGCATGTCGCCTCCACAAGTATGGTTGGCCTAATAATACATCACAAACATCCAGAGGTGTAACATCACACAATACCTCGTCTGTGAAGGGTTTGATGCTGTATGGAAGGCGACACTGCTGGCGAACTTTCAGATCTCGTCCTTCGTGAAGCCACCCGATACTGTACGGCTGTGGGTGTGGTGTAGTCGGTAGGCCCAACTGCTTCACGACCTCTGCTGAAACCAGGTTCTTTTGGCTACCACTGTCGACAATGAATCGCAGCGGTGAACCCTTCACCCACATCTGTGAGTGGAAAAGACGCTCCCCCTCCTCTGGATCTTCGGGCTCATTTTTCTTGATCTTGGCGGTGGCAACAGTGGCACTGGGATCTGCATCAATGATCTGCTTCCCTTTGCCATTCCCCTTGTCGGGTTCTGGCTCAGGATCGGAACATGCATCTGATTCGGAAGCCTTCAACTCGGCCACCAGCGACTGCTTGGTCCGACACTCACTTGTGTTATGAGTGGGACTCTTGTGGAACTCACACCACTTTCCTGTGTCCTTCTTCGGCTTCATGGTGTTGTTCTTTTCTTGCGGCTTCGACGGGTTGTCTTGGGTCACCCCGCCTTGGCTTTGTCCTTTGGGCTTCGGATTTGCAGATCCAAAGTCTCGCTTCTTCTTTTGAACTTTTGCTCGATTTTGACAGCGTATCGGTATGCTGTGCCGAGTGAGGAGATGTTCAAGAACACCATCTCTTCCTGGATGTATTTGTGCAGGCAGCCACGGTATTTGAGTACCAAATGCAGCTCAGAATCTTTGATACCCAACTGTGTGCGAAGGGTATGAAAAATGTTTGTGAACTCCGGCACATCTTGGTCTCGTCCCTGCCGCAGTGTGGTCCATTTGATATATTTGTCCTCATAGCTTCCGACAGGATAGTACTGCTCCTTGATGGCATCCCGGAAGTCATTCCAAGTGGGTGCGGCTGAAAATAGGGAGCCTGTGCTTTCATCCTTCTGCTCGCAGTAGGTTTCCCACCAGTCCTTGACGTGGGGGGCTGCTTTGAGAAGAGCGAAAATAATCTTTTCCCGACTTGAAAATTCGTGAACAGAAAAATACCCATCCAGCAGATTTAACCATTTATCTACGGCATCTGCATCTATTTGACCCTCGAAGATGGGGATTTCAAAATTAACTTGTACCTTAAACGGTGTGGCATTTCCAGAGTCGCTGTTGGAAGCCGATGCGTCGCCTCTGGGTAGCCGCTAAAGGATCTGCGCAAAGCTATCCATCATCGCGTTCCTTTGCCGCTCGAGTGCTTCTTCGAGCAAGATTTTGATAGGATCTCCTGCCCCCTCGTCTTTCTTCTCATCCGCCATGGGAGGCCGTTGGGATTTGCGAGGCTAGTCTTGCAAAGGTTCGACCAGTTCAAGCCCTAACTCCTTATATCCCGACCTCGTTGGGGACATGCAAAGAAAAACAGAGAAAAAGCAGACCGCTCTGATACCACTGATCCGGATTTAAACAGGAACGCAATAGATTACAGAGATAACCATGAATATAGAGATGCGATAACCATAAAAACATAGATGCAGCGGAAATAATACTTCATTTCATTACTGTAAAATACTGAAATATGCTTACAACCAGAAATGGAAATAAACCAGCTAGGGCGATGGTAGCTATCTCTGAGAAGAGATGTGCGGCTACATGCCTCTGAACTGTTCCGAACTGAGTTACAATGAGGCTCGAAGGCCTATTTATTGTTGAGAAACAATGGAAAACCCTTCACATCCCGAAAGCTAACCCCAGAAGATGAAACGCCAAATTGTGGGCCCCGTTTGGGTAAATTGGTACATCAATTTCCCGGGGTCGTAACTTTGGCATCCGATCTCCGTTTGACGCGTACGATAGCTCGTTAGAAAGATCTATCCGAGAACTACCACTTTGGGAAGGGCAACATCGGTCCATGGACCCATGTTGCCCCCAGATTCCCAAAAAACGTCGTTTAGGGCCTCAAAACGGCTCCGGAAGTTCAGGACCCGAAAAACTGCTAAAAATAGTAAGCTGTGCTACAATTAAGGAAACTCAAAATGCTGAGAGAGACAATTGTGGGGGTCCAAATGGGTTGGTGGGTGGTCACCAACATCCACCTGGATCATTCCTCCCCCCTTAGGAAGCAATGGTCCCCATTGCGTTGAGTTCCTCCATCTGCTGAACTTGTCCTGCAATCTCTGATGTGTCCAGTGATGGTGGGAAGCATGGTTGACAATGGTCCACATTGAACATTTGGTGCCGGCGAAGGAATGGAGGAATGATGTGCTCCAAAGCATTGTTCCCCATAGCCTTGGTACTGCTGTAAGGACCATGTCGGCGTTGCCTGAGTTTCTGATGGGTTCTGGTAAGGCGTTCTCTCTGCAGATGTAACCAAACTTTGTCGCCCACCTGAAACTTGTGTGGTACCCCTGTGGATGAGGAGAAGTTGTTCCTGTATTATGTCATGACCGTATCCCTTTGCTGCTGCTGCTGCGTGGAGGAACCCTTTGCAGGGGTCATGGATGTAGCAACGATCTTCCCCTTACTTTGGGAGTGAACCAGACAAATGAATTTCCTGGTCTGTGATATGAGCTTGCTACCTTTCTTAGCAGTGATCAAAGATGTGGCAGTAGGTGGAGCTACCTCTGGTATCCTGTATAATGAATCACCCAAAGAAATAATGACAGCGCGAGGCCTGGACTCATACACAGCATGTCGCCTCCACAAGTATGGTTGGCCTAATAATACATCACAAACATCCAGAGGTGTAACATCACACAATACCTCGTCTGTGAAGGGTTTGATGCTGTATGGAAGGCGACACTGCTGGCGAACTTTCAGATCTCGTCCTTCGTGAAGCCACCCGATACTGTACGGCTGTGGGTGTGGTGTAGTCGGTAGGCCCAACCGCTTCACGACCTCTGCTGAAACCAGGTTCTTTTGGCTACCACTGTCGACAATGAATCGCAGCGGTGAACCCTTCACCCACATCTGTGAGTGGAAAAGACGCTCCCCCTCCTCTGGATCTTCGGGCTCATTTTTCTTGATCTTGGCGGTGGCAACAGTGGCACTGGGATCTGCATCAATGATCTGCTTCCCTTTGCCATTCCCCTTGTCGGGTTCTGGCTCAGGATCGGAACATGCATCTGATTCGGAAGCCTTCAACTCGGCCACCAGCGACTGCTTGGTCCGACACTCACTTGTGTTATGAGTGGGACTCTTGTGGAACTCACACCACTTTCCTGTGTCCTTCTTCGGCTTCATGGTGTTGTTCTTTTCTTGCGGCTTCGACGGGTTGTCTTGGGTCACCCCGCCTTGGCTTTGTCCTTTGGGCTTCGGATTTGCAGATCCAAAGTCTCGCTTCTTCTGTTTGAACTTTTGCTCGATTTTGACAGCGTATCGTATGCTGTGCCGAGTGAGGAGATGTTCAAGAACACCATCTCTTCCTGGATGTATTTGTGCAGGCAGCCACGGTATTTGAGTACCAAATGCAGCTCAGAATCTTTGATACCCAACTGTGTGCGAAGGGTATGAAAAATGTTTGTGAACTCCGGCACATCTTGGTCTCGTCCCTGCCGCAGTGTGGTCCATTTGATATATTTGTCCTCATAGCTTCCGACAGGATAGTACTGCTCCTTGATGGCATCCCGGAAGTCATTCCAAGTGGGTGCGGCTGAAAATAGGGAGCCTGTGCTTTCATCCTTCTGCTCGCAGTAGGTTTCCCACCAGTCCTTGACGTGGGGGGCTGCTTTGAGAAGAGCGAAAATAATCTTTTCCCGACTTGAAAATTCGTGAACAGAAAAATACCCATCCAGCAGATTTAACCATTTATCTACGGCATCTGCATCTATTTGACCCTCGAAGATGGGGATTTCAAAATTAACTTGTACCTTAAACGGTGTGGCATTTCCAGAGTCGCTGTTGGAAGCCGATGCGTCGCCTCTGGGTAGCCGCTAAAGGATCTGCGCAAAGCTATCCATCATCGCGTTCCTTTGCCGCTCGAGTGCTTCTTCGAGCAAGATTTTGATAGGATCTCCTGCCCCCTCGTCTTTCTTCTCATCCGCCATGGGAGGCCGTTGGGATTTGCGAGGCTAGTCTTGCAAAGGTTCGACCAGTTCAAGCCCTAACTCCTTATATCCCGACCTCGTTGGGGACATGCAAAGAAAAACAGAGAAAAAGCAGACCGCTCTGATACCACTGATCCGGATTTAAACAGGAACGCAATAGATTACAGAGATAACCATGAATATAGAGATGCGATAACCATAAAAACATAGATGCAGCGGAAATAATACTTCATTTCATTACTGTAAAATACTGAAATATGCTTACAACCAGAAATGGAAATAAACCAGCTAGGGCGATGGTAGCTATCTCTGAGAAGAGATGTGCGGCTACATGCCTCTGAACTGTTCCGAACTGAGTTACAATGAGGCTCGAAGGCCTATTTATTGTTGAGAAACAATGGAAAACCCTTCACATCCCGAAAGCTAACCCCAGAAGATGAAACGCCAAATTGTGGGCCTCGTTTGGGTAAATTGGTACATCAATTTCCGGGGTCGTAACTTTGGCATCCGATCTCCGTTTGACGCGTACGATAGCTCGTTAGAAAGATCTATCCGAGAACTACCACTTTGGGAAGGGCAACATCGGTCCATCGACCCATGTTGCCCCCAAATTCCCAAAAAACGTCGTTTAGGGCCTCAAAACGGCTCCGGAAGTTCAGGACCCGAAAAACTGCTAAAAATAGTAAGCTGTGCTACAATTAAGGAAACTCAAAATGCTGAGAGAGACAATTGTGGGGGTCCAAATGGGTTGGTGGGTGGCCACCAACATCCACCTGGATCAGTGTGTTTGCAGAATTCTTGTGCTGTCTGATGGAATAATAAGTTTCCTTAATCTCTGTTTTGTCTTCTTATGTTATTAACTCATGCTCATGTTTCACTAAATCTAGCAATAGGGAAAAGGGATAGTGCAGGATATGTTTGATTACACTCTGTGCTCAATCTTCTATTGCTGTAAATGTTTTCTTCAGAATTAACTGTGGACATGAATTCTTAAATGCTCATGTTTCATTAATTCTATAAATGTGAATGTTGTCTAGAAATTCTTCACTGCTTCTAAATAATATTCTCACTTCCTTTGCATATCAGTTTATTGGAGGATTCTTAATTGCAATTCATGAACTGTATACATCACACTCAATCACAATTTCAAAGCATTGTTTCTCAGACACTTATCCAGCTCTGCAGCATCACTATTGTATCAACACAGCACACCAAACTACTAAAAGACCACTGACTCCATGCCCAATGGCCTAGAACATACTAGTGAGCACATATATATCTTGATTGAAATCATCACCCAACCAAGTCCAAAAACAAGCCTTGAGCATCATAGCTAGCCTAAGATTCTTCTTAAAACAGAGACAAACCTCAAAGAGAGAGCCCTCTCTGATTACAGTTTGGCTAGAAGCTGTAATCCAAAGATTGGTTAGTGGTTACCCCGGCCGTATTCCCTTGGGAGTCATAGGGAACAACCTGGGTGTTAACACCTACATTATCTAATGACGGTAAGACAACGGCTTAGTTTTTATTCAATCATGTAATTTATCGATTCGGAGTGCCTGAAGCTATTGTCACTGATCATGGTTCTCATTTCCATAATCATATGATGACTGAGTTAACAACCCAGCTGGGGTTTCATCATGATAGTTTGACGTTGTATTATCCTCAGGCCAATGGCTAAGTAGACGTTGTCAACAAAGTTTTGGTCACAATGCTTCAGCGCACCATTGGCATGCACAAGTCTAACTGGCATTTGATGTTGTTTTCTGCCTTATGGGCCTACCATACTTTAGTGAAGGATGCCACTGAATTCACCCCGTTTCAATTGGTTTACGGTCTGGAGGCTACCCTTTCGATTGAATGTGAGATCCCTTCTCTTAAATTAGCTATCGAATTGCTCCCAAACACTACTCCAGTAGAAGAACGTCTTCTTTACCTAGAGCGGTTAGACGAGACCCGTCGACTAGCCTCTTTAGTCATTGAAGCATAGAAGAAGAGAGTGAAAACTCACTTCGACCAAATTATTGCCCCTCGTTCTTTCGTTGAAGGAGACCTAGTCCTGCTCTACGATCAAGCAAATGATAAGTTGGGGGTAGGCAAATTTGAGCCTATGTGGCATGGGCCTTACATTGTGAAACACGTTTTGCAAAAAGGGGCCTATGAGCTGATCGATTATGAAGGGAATCCTCTAGATAAGCCCCGGAATGGGCTTTATCTTAAGAAATATTATGCATGAACTTCATGCATCTGCTATGTACATAAGTGTGTTTTCAGTGTGTGTGTGCATGTGTGGCTTTGTGTGTAGGCATAATTGCCACTTATTGTGTCTTTTTACTTATTGTGCAGATGTTTGGTACACCTTACGTTGGTTTTGCTGATGGTGCCTGCCATAGTACCCGGAACCTTTCCTCTACGGCATGGGTGATATATGATCCTCACGGTGAGTTAGTAGACCTCCAAGGTGTTTTTCTGGGTTGCACGACAAACAATGTCGCTGAATATAGCATTGTCATTGAATTACTGACCGAGGCTATTAACCTCGATATTTGTGCATTGGTTGCGAATCTAGATTCTCAACTTCTTGTCCACCAACTTAATGGGCGTTATTCCATTAGAGATCCTCGGATTTTAAGGTTGTATTTACGTGTCAGATTATTGGAAAGAAATTTTGGTTTTATCACATATCAACACATTCTAAGAAGATTAAACACATTAATTGATGCATTGGCAAATCATGTATTAGACAGACATTTACGCAACATGTAATCAAACATTGTATGAAAGCATTTAGATACAGTAATAAACCATAGATAGCATATATAAATATATATATTGTGTGGTGCACCAGGGCGCTCAAAAATAAGTGTGTATGTCAAAAAATAGAGTTTGTGTTCACAATACATCTGAGACACATGTCTCTAAAAAATTAGCAGAAAGTAAAGCCTAGGTGTCTATAGTGGTGGGTTCTGCTCCCTATAGTAGACCACCATCCGCACTACTCGTCTCAAGAGCTTGTGTATCCTAGGTGTCACACCGACGGTATGTCTCTGATACTCCACCGGGACCTCCTCGATCCCCCTGTAATCTGGGATCCCATCAGTCAGTTCCTTGAGGTTATGGGCAATCTCCTCCTCTACATTACTGCCAGGGCGAACCAGAACCATCTCTCTATTGCCCTCCCTCCATGCCTCAAGAGCCAATCCCACGGGTCTCTCCGCTCCCACATCTCCAAGTAACATAGAAACGAAAATTAAGACATATGCATGTGAAAATCCAAAAACATCATAAAAAACAAAACACATAAATAGTGTGGTGTTTGACCAAGTGTTTTACCTCCCTCATCCCACTGCTTGCCAGGTGGGAGTAGCATGTCAGGGTCTCCTCGGAAATTTGTGCCCGCATACGACCAATCCTCAACGATGATCTTTTGATGATCCAACCACTCCCGAAACAGTACTCCCCATGATACTGGCCGACCACCACCTCCTCATGACATCACATGTGCCCATCGGGTGATGCGAGTCTCTCACGGTCCCGGCACATACAGGTCCATATCCTGTAGCTAAATTGATGGCACCCACTCCAGCATGAGCGGTATCATAATGGATCCATATCCAAACTATTTCGTCTCCCCTCGTCGGCACTTAGTAAGTTGCCTCTTCATGTTAACGGACACTGCGTCAGCCCAATTGTACATGGTTGGAGTGAGGAAATCAAGGGCCAACCACATATGGGTCTTTGTTGCCTCATGCTGTGCTTAAGAGCCCACTGCTCTCGTAACCATAAATAGTATTGAGCGATGGGTCAAATACCCTACTGTCGAGATCTGCAATTTCCCGCTAGTGGATGATTTGCATGCCCCTGGGCACTTCGGCTCTATCAGCATATCAAGGGTCTTGCCGGAAGCCCGTACACCCTCCATGATTGGTCTCTCATCACGACGAGACAAACCAGTCAAGAAATATATGTCCGTCGCGTCAAAATCAATGTCCTTACCACAGATGACGAACTTGCCCTCTGTCGGGTTCCAAGAGTGAATCAGCAGCTCGAGCAAGTCCGGCTATGCCCGAAGGTGTGGTGTAAGAAAATATTTCAATAATCCACAGTATTGTAGGGCTCTTCTGCACTCAAGGTTTTTAAATGCATGTTCGTCATTGTCATCGTGGGTTCTCTCTTGCCATACGAATGCCATTATTGCCCTGCATTGAAGGAAAAAATAATTAGAATCTTTTTCATGAGCTTAAATGCACAATTTATAAAAAAAATCAATCTTTACGGTGTCGTTGCGACTATTTTTCAAACAGTAGCGACGACTCAAAATAAGAGCATTTTTTTCCTCGATCATCGTAACAGTACACCTGTCTCTAGCGACAACCCTGACGGTGGTGTGCGTTAGCATTCTCAGTCATCGCTAACCTGTGAGGGATTTCTGCGACAACCAAGAAGCGGATTTGAAATAAAAAATCTACCAAAAACCACCTATGAAACATGAAATTGACCGTAAAAACGATGAAAATGCAGCGCCGAGGATGGTTTACTTACTTGGTAGAAGTCTAGGGCGGGATGGTCAATCACAGATGCCAGAATCAAGCTCTGAACTTTGTACGGGTTTGCACTCGAAATCACTAAAGGTAAAAAACTAAAAATATAAATGTAAAAAATGAATTACCATGAACCTTTTTATAGTGATGTAAAATTTTAAGGTTTTGCAATATAGGGTTTAGGGTTTCACCATTTATTTTAAGTTTTTGTTTAAGGACTGTGAGTTTTTAACCTAATTTCCATATATATAATGCATTTGTATCGAATGGATCTTATGATGTGGTTTTTTTGTGCAGAAATAGGGACATCGGATACATTTAATGATCCATATATGCTTGGTCCACATTTTCTACAAGTCTTCTTTAAGTCCTTTTTCGACTTACAAAAGACGAAAAGATTGTCGAGTTTTCCCTTTTAACTCGTTAAATGGAATAAAAGGCGGTCCACTTCCAGCTCTTTTCTGACTGTATAAACATGAAAAGATCGTCGAACTTTTGTCGTTTCGAGTTCGATACTAGTTATGAAATGACGTGTCTTCGACGCTTTTTTACTTTTTCAGATCGAGGCCACTAATTACGAAAAGTACTCCTTGATCATAATGGTCAAGCGGTTCTCTCGAGTATTATTTTATACTCTTTTCGGGCTCGAGGGACACAAATTTAAGAAAAAGGACCCCCTGGAGTTTTCTTTTTCGTGTCTTTTTCAAACTCTCTAAACATGAAAAAGACTCTGAGTTTTACCTATGTCGGACTCGTTAAACCCTGACGACATTGGACTCGTCACCATGACGAGGCTCGAGCTTCTCCTCCCCAAGGCTCGTTAAACTATTACTAGGTTGGATTCGTTCAAAGGTCGAACTTATATTACAAGCATATTCTATCCCCTTCAAGCTTGTTTTTCAAAAATAATTCAGGTACTCGCCAGCAATGGTGGGGGAAAATTTGGAAGTCGTCATTGGTTACCTACGGCAGCTAGTCACTCTTAAACATCGACACTTTTGCTTCTTGTCGGGTTGGGATATCCTCACATCATCATTGGCTTTCCGAGGTTTTGGGTTGCCATTTTGCCTCATTCCATCTGATCCATGTTGTCTCCATTAGACCTCTGATCCCTTGGTACCAAAATGCTGCCGCATTCCGGAGTTGTGTTGCCGATACGTTCAAGAGTATAATCCTTCTGTAGTTACCCTTACCTCCTCCTTTGATGCTTTGTTTCACCATCTACCATTTTTTCCTCTTCTCGCATCGTTGATGAGGGAAACATTATGGCCCTCCTGCGACGGATCGTCTCCTGTCGACACCAACTCATTATCCAGGAGATTGATCTAGAGATCCCCTTCGGTACCTTGGAGCTTGCATGCCTCAATGGCAAGTTCTTCGCGCCCAACGATAGAATTTCATCATTGCTCTTCGATTGGGTGATTCCACAAGTGTTCGACATTAGCTCATTTTTCACACTTCATGGATTGCACTGGCAGTACCTTGAGAGCCATTGGCATTATTGTTGGTTTCTCTTGCACTTGTTAACCGTTTTTTATTATTGACCAGTAATCAAGTGACTTTCTATCATCCTCTACCTTAGCACATTTGTTTGCATGCTAGAATTTGTACTAAGATCGGTTAGGATTTCAAGACGCTGAACTAAGATTACATATGTTCGGGCTGCATGGATTGTTTCGCGATTACATACATGACTCTTTGATTGGATGGCTATGACCATCCCTGAGTCTTCATGGATGGCTGTGACCATACCTTTATCATTATATATGGTCTTATCAATTGGGTGGTTGCGTCCATACCACAAACCAAGTTTCATATGTCTTTTGGATGGCTGCACCCATGCCTAGACTACATGTATTTCACTATCAAAGATATCAATTGTACTTGCGCTTGCAGGTTCTTCAAGGTGGTGTTCCAGTTCGGTCATGGTTTCGTAAAGCATTTCACCCCTCCCACTCTCTCGGGCTTCATGCTTTAGGGGGCATCTGTTACACAGTAATTTTTCATTGTCCTCATCTCAGTCCCTCTGCTGTGTCATGTATCAAATAAACATGTTCATATCTTCCCACTCATGTAAGAAGATTAAGCAAATGCTCTCTGATGTTGCAAGTTGACCCTTATTCCCTAAGTTTCTTCCTCGTCGCGAGTAAGCCATTAATAGACGTGACAACCCCTTGTCATAAATAGTCCCATCATGACTCTGTCGCAAGTGTACACCTGTTTCCCATGACAGTCAAATCTTAGGGCTCGGCACTAGTCTTCCAGCTATTTATCGCGACGATTGGTCTGCATGCATTGCCTCCTTGTGATGTCATTGCTAAGACTTAGTTCATGACTAGCGACGATCCAGATTGGGCGAATTTGTTCAAATAGTCGGCCTTTTGGATGTCTCTAGAGCTGGTTGTTGGGTCAGTTTGGGTCACCCTTCCTCCTCTGGGATGGTGGTTCCGTCTTTTGTGCAACCTCCCTTGAGGATAAGCTCCCTCTCCCTCATTTCATGGAGACTCCTTCTCCTATAAAATCACTCACCATTGCTATGATCTGCTAGTTCTTTTGGTTGGGCAGTGCTGCTAGTTCTTTTGAGTTTGGTAGATAGCTTTGGTGTGAGTGTGACAAGTGTGGGATTGCTAATAGATTGGTAAGAGGTTGTGGAATGCCTTAACCTTGCCTTAGAGCTTGTGAGTGAGAGAGAGATATTGTCTATTTGGGGGACCCATTCTTGAGAGTGAATTCTTGAAGAAACATACTGGCTAGACCCTCTGAGAAGGCTCGCGACGTCAAGACTTGGTTGTAAGTTTTGCTCTTGATTCATTTTAATACAATCAATGATGATTTCCTATATCTTGTGTAAAATTTACTTGATAGCTTATGATTTCTTGACTTTATAAGTAAATAGATCATTTTTGTTCTTGGTTACGTGCTCTATTGTTTTCTTGTGGTGTTTTAGGTTGATTTCTCATCGAGGAGAAAGAAACGGAAGCTGGAGCAGCACAACGGAACTTCATCAACCACCGGTTTGAGGTAGGCCTCCAACGATGACTATTTAAGGGAATCGATTGTTGTTTTGTCTTTGCTATGACTAGACCCACTCTAGGGCTAGAGGGGTTGCCTATGTCCGCAGAGGGAACACTTTCCTACTTCACATCGAGATCTATCCATTTGTTCAAGTTTCGAGCTCTGTCACACACTTAAATTTTGAACGCTATATTGTTCCCCTGGATCACTCCTCCCCATTGCAAACTTTTGAACCTCCAAAATCTCATTTTCAGCCAACAATTAAATGAGTGTACAGTTCCCTCACCCTTCAAACCTCAATCCATTTGGCTTTGCTTGTTTTTGTCACTTTGAGATTTTCATGAAAGTACAACACTTTCCCTGATTTTGGAGTCCTTGTCTTATTGTTAAAGATAGGACCTTGCTGCAATTCTTCAAGATGTTTACATGAGAAAAATTCTGCTAAAGAAACATGAACATTCTCTCCTCTCTCATACTTGCACGGATCCAAAAAAAATTCATATTGAAGTTTAAACTATTGAAGACAAACTTGAGTCCATCTTGGAAATCAGAAACAAAATAAATTTTCTTTAACGTCTTCAAGCTATGCTTGTACATGAAAAGTACATTGTTGCAAAATTTTCCATGATATGATTGACCTTGCCTACAATACATAGTCATCTTAATAATGTAATCTTCGAAACAAAGATTAAATTCACATAAGTTTCACATCGGACACTTGTATTTGTGAACATATGACAATTTGTAGACAACTTTGATTGACAGTCTTGTACATTCACAAAAGGTCCTAAACATGTGGACTTATAACAAGTCAATACATATCAATGAAAAAAATCTACTTGTTGAACATAGTGACAATAATGTTCACTTTACAAAAGTACTAAACATGTAATGACAAGAAGTATTTACAAAATTTTCAGAACAACTTTACAATAACTGTACCCAAACTTTGCCTCTCCTAAGCTTATGGGTTCTCTTTTTCCATCTTCTTGTCTTGAAGGTCTCATAGGATTGTGGAGAGTCCTCTTTGTTACCTTTTGTTTTCCTTACGTTATGCATCATAATCTCTTTACCTTTCTTTGAATGAAGTTTCGGGTGAAACTTCCAACATCGTTCAGTGTCATGTCAATGCACTTTGCAATGAGTACAAAAAAACTTCTTCTTGGTGAATGACATAGAAGTTCTCTCTTGCAAAAGAAAGTCATTATGCTTGATGCCCAAATTTTGGTTCATTCATGTAACTATTAACATACGTTGCTCACATACAACCACACAATGGTTAGAAGCATCACAAAATGTACAAGGGTACTGATTCCACAAGTATTCAAAATTTCCATGCATTGGAAACACTCTTGAAAGTTATACATGTCTCTAGAATTGCAACTTCGATGGTTGTCACAAGGTGATGATATCTCATGCTCAGATGTTTGATGTACCTCAAGCCTTTTGGATAATTCTCCAAACTCCCTTTGGCTATAACCCAATCCCTAGTACTTTTGTCTTTCGTCAACCATAATCAGATTGGTAATTCCTTGACCATTTTTGGCAAGACCTCCACCTTCATATCCCATATTGAAAAGTAACTTCATAAATATACCCTTGGTATGTTGCTCGAACGTTGTGAAAGAGTTACTGTGCATAAAACCAGAAGGAGTGGAATTTGAGATACTGATTACCTCTTTAAATTTTTCATGCATCCTTCCATCTTTTGATGATGACGATGATGGGAAACTTGTAGATGACTCCAGCTATCCACTTTTTTTGATTGGCTTATAGTGCGCTTCTTGAAGATGTTTGCAAAAATCACATGTAACATCTTCCACAAATGGTCCAAAACCACTATTTGAACCATGCCCACACACTCGCCTCGTCTTAGATTTTTCCCTTGCTGGTGCAGGAGTTGATCTTTCTACAACTTGCTCATCAATAACTTGTTGCAAAACAAAATGAATGTGTACCTTATCCTCTTCAGTTATCTCTAACATTCTTCTCATTTCTTTGTTCTCCATTCGAAGAGCCAAATTTTGCTCCTCTATCTCTTGGAGATTCTTTTTGCTACCCATCTTGCAACTTGGTCAGTCAGCTCTCTCATACCGAACTCATATGAAAGTGGAATAGTTGATTTATGCCTCTCTTTCCAAAATCAAATGAAACAAAAACTAGGACCGTGTTGACGCTTTGCAAGCATGAAAATGGGTCTTCATAAGCAACATGTTTGTTTAGTGTCCCTTCAAGCATGAATTAGTTCTCATGTGAAAGTTAACCATAATGAACATAACACATATAATTCATTTAGGCATAGAGAATAACAACACAAGGTTTGATGATGGAGTTCACCCCTCCTGGACTACATCTCTGGGTCTGTCAACTTGACTAGACCACTGATATTTCAGTGTAAAAATGAAGTACATAAAGTATTTTGATGACCATGTGGATATTTCCCTTTAAGGGAAATGTTCTCCTACAGAGAAATCTGACATAAAAACATCATGTCAACCTACGATCACCATGTAAACTACAACAATACAAGGAGTCTTCTACAAAGACCCTAAAACTCATCTGAAAATGAGGATACATGCAAAAAGAAGGACATAATCCAAGCTTCCCTCAACTTGACATAGAGAGAAAACTGTCCAAGAGTTTAACCCCACAAGTATCAGCTACTGCAAATGAATTCTGAAGATAAATAAAAACCCCTACAAGGTCTTCTTCAAGCTCAACACCCTCAAGATCTCCTACAAAACACTGCTTGATCCATACACCCATTAGCCGCCAACCTACAAAAAGGTGATCCATGTGTGCTCAAAACATGAAACAGAGGTCATCAATGGATTCAGAACATCCAAAAACCTCTAGGTAGCTTCTTTTTGAGCTCAATTTGGTGAAAAACTCAAAACGTTATGAGCGTCCAAGCTCTCACATGAATTTTTATGTTAACCATCCTACAATTCGACCTAAACCTAGCTTGAGCACCCCAAATACAGGACTGGCGTGAAAACCTGGCCTACAATCCCGCCTGACGGGAAAATTTTCCAAACATGTAATCCAACCTCTAAAACCCAGTTCCGAAAAATTCAGGTCACATGGGGGCCACGTGCCTAGTGGTCGGGGCTAATTTCCCTCCCCTGCTAGTCGCGCCCCCAACATTTGGCATTACGATCACATCGTGCATGTGGAACTTGGGGCTGGTCCCAAAATCTGCGCCCCAATCTTAAATTAGCCTACGTTCATTTGAAGTCCCATGTGTCATGGCGTTGGCCCTTGTTGCATCCGCCTAGGGCTGGCCGCTCCTGCTCTTCCGCACTCCTGATGATATTACAGGTTAGAAAGTGGTTAGCCAAAGAGGGTGAGAAGGGAAAATCCTGAGGAAACCTTGTGGACTTGGAGCATGGTGTTAGGAGGCCCAATAAATATTAGTAGATGTTCTGGTATGTTCCTCAAGGACAGGATGTTGTATTGAGAAAGGCAGAACAATGTCAGGAAGAGTCATATGTGGACCTCGAAGGGTCTTATCTTGAAAATGTTGTTTTAATTGTGAAACTTGCTTGGGGGGGGGTTCTAGTAGAGGTTCCAAATCTCTATGGTTGGGTGGATCATATTTTGTACACTATGATTTAGTAGCAGACCAAGGGGTTTTTTCAGATAAGTGAATAAAACCTAATATGTATTTTTCTCTCTATCTTTCTATTGCAGTCCTCATGCCTGTGAATATTTCATGTATATGTTTATGTAACTCGCAAATTACGGGAATGTGTGAATAGAGATGAAATTGTTCTTTTGGGGCTAGGTTAGTTATCCAAGCTAATATACCTTATTAGTCCCTCGACCCAAGAATAAGAGTCCAGACCCTAATAAATAGGTGAGAGGTGTTGCAGGCCTTGGGTTACACCCACATACCTACGAACTAAATAAATATATGTAAAACATAGGGATTCTTAGAGAACAAAAAAAGAAGACAAATCATGGGAATAATCACAATTTTGGTTTATTTCTTATTAATTGTAAGATGATGGGTTTAACTAGATGCATAAAGAATTTCCATATATATCTTCTGTAAGTGATAGTAAGTAAAAGAGTAAACCCTTGGATTCTAATAAAAACTTGTTGGAAATAAAACTCAAATGACAGAATTTAAATAAATAATTGTGATTTATCAGGAATATTTTGTCACAAAAATTCATCACCCGATACTCATTCTTATCACTTAAACCCTAGTTACCAAATTCACTAGAATTGGTAAAAATAACTCGTATATTTGTCAATTTGTTCGTCTGAATTATCCATATAAAATGGATTCGTGTGAGCCCGAGAGATCATAACTGAAGATGGTCATGGTCTCCGCCTTATAGATAAAGGGGTTTCTACCTATTAAATCATGTTCTCCACCTTATAAATGCATGGGTTCCTACCTAGAAATACTGAAAGACAGCAGGAGTGCTAGCTTACGGACTTAAAGCCCACTAGACAGGAACATACCCACCAAGACACATACACACATATACGCAACAATTAAACATGCATGAGATCAACATTGATTTAATAGGGGTTTTCTTTTAACCTAGATTGTACAAAAAGAATAATCAATTGCACCTTATAAATCTCATAGTTCACAAAGAGGGAGCATTCCAAAGGGCAAGCCAAAACACAAGTAAATTTGGTAACTTTTAAAATATAGAATCAATTTTTTGAAGTATACTAACGAACTTATTTTGAATTGAAAAATTTTGAATCGAATTATTTCTATATCTTATCATATTTGAATTCGAACTTGGTAACTTGACTTAAACCCATATTTGCAAACTGAAATAGTCGACAGAAACATGGCTTCTTCTTCCTATTAAAGAAAACAATCGATAACAAGAGAAGCCATAAGGAATAACTATAAGTCGTGGTTACTACATGTAACCCTTGGAAATATTTTAATGTAACATAAAAATTATATGAGTGCATATAGATAACTGAGGAGGAGGCTGTAACCCTGATGCACTGTACAAAAGAAAATAAAAAGAATGTTTGTACATATTAAAGAAAAACTTTCCTAGTTGATACCATTTGAAACTGGGAATTTGACATGCATTGTAAAGAACATAGCGTATAGACGGCCTCGAGGGCACTGTCAAGAAATAGGGTTAAGGTTGTAAGTGGTTGTGAACCCTTATGGAAAACAAACAAACATTCCTAAACGAAAATTTGCGGTGAGGGTTTTAAACCCTAGGCCATAAAGATGTCTAGATTCAAAAGCGACAGGACGACACATTTTCCATCTATTGAATTTAGATTGGTGAAAGGACGCGCTTGAAATGGTGAGACTTTGTGGCCATCGTTAACTGTGGAAGAAGTGGCCCACCTCTAACTTCGCCAACCTCCACAACCTAAATGCACCTGATAATTTAGACTTGTCAGCAATAATACTGACCATGGGAGAAAAGTTTTGCAGGTTCTTGGATCCCGTTCTTGAAACACCACCTATGTTTAGTAAGATGTTTTTACTTTTATTATAAATTTAGTGCTTTTTACTTTTATATGTGATATGTATTTATTTTCATTAATTTAAAAATATAAACATATTAAAATTGGATACATTGACATTTACATTAGCCTTTTCATAATAATTATTTTAAAAAGCATTTTTAATGGTGAGGTGAAATTGTAAATACAATAAGATAAAATTAGTTTTTTGATAATGATTTAAGGTATTTATTTATTAATCGTTATGAGTTATCTCAATCATCATTGGTTGCGATAAATTTTATTATTAAGTAATTAATAAAATATTTTTTTGGATGAAAAGGTTTTCTAACGCAGGGCAGCCTGAAACAGGGCTAGCCGTGTGTATCCAGTCTTCACACCTCAATGGTTAAGGCCCTTTTCTTAATCTCTTTATCGCAATCGCAATCTTCCGCGGTCCATCAACATTCCTTTATCGCAACCGATATGCGATAAATTTCCGGACTTCAAATGCTAAACAACTGCGCCCCTATAACCCTATTGGGTCCACTCCAATATCGCAAATCGCCATTTCAAATCGCACTTGTTAAAGGGCCGATACATATCCGATATGCGATTAACACTCCGGACTTCAAATAACATGAACCCGCGTTCATTCTCTTGTCGGGTCTGCTCCCATATCGCATGTCGCAATTCCAAAGGCCCAAAGGTTAATTCATCAATGGGACGCTGCGATGCGATATTTGTTTAAACTCCTCCACCGTTGATCTGAGCCTTGATCCAACGGTCAGCGATGTTATCGCGCATCGCTATCACAAAAGGCTTGAAGCTTTCCTCCGATGCGATACCACTAGTTCCCCTCGCTGTGACTTAATCCTGTATGTTGATCGTAAAGATCCAATGGCTACTGAGCATCGATCTTTCACTTCTCCGCTATCCTCTTCAATTGGGTTTTATGTTGTTCCTATGTTTTCTCTGTGGTTTTTGGTTATTCAATGGTTTTGGTCTTCATCCTCCGTTGTTTCGCTGCGACTCCCTCCTGAGCTTAACCTTTGTGATTTCTTTATCACAATCATTCAAGAGTATTATTTGGGTTCTTTGTGTTGGTTCTACGGACCTTTACAATCATCTCTGTGTATTCGTCGAATGCCTGCATACATATAGATTATGCAAATCTTTGATACATTCAATTTATTAGTCAATACATCGAAACACACACTAACGTAGTCTTGAATTAAATCTCTATATATTTATAAATATGAACCATTGGTACAAAATGAGATATCTGTCTCTCTCTGGCCTGATTTTTCTAATTAGTGGCCGTTGTTCCACATTCTGCCATAGGCTTACAATTGCACTCTAATCTGGCTAACCCCCTTCTACCTTACTCTTTTTTTTCTTTTCAATACATTATTAGTAGTTTCTTTTACAGTTGAGGAACTATTCCTCAGTTATTTTTTAGTTGCTCAACAGTTTCTTCAAACAAGTTCTTAACTAATCCTAATTTGATCCGTTTACTTAATTTGAGAACTAACAATGGCTGAGTCAGCATTAATTTTAAAGGAAACAAAAATAAAACAGAACAAAAATATTTCCCAGCTATCGCCTCTTCATTCGGATGCTCCTGCATCATTTTCTATATGAGGCACTTGAGAAGGCGCTGCCTCCTTTAGTCCTTGCTATTTTGATTCGGGAGCTAAAAAGGATACGTAGATAGAATCTACCAATTTTTTCCGGTTTTCATTGGAAATTTGACACATAATTCAAACAAAAAATAGTTCAATACATACAAAAGGATGGTTAACACAATAACGGAATCATGTACCCCACCAACTCTCCAACCTGTTGCTGCATGATACATGACGAAATATTGACTGCAATTTCTAGAACATTACAAAAAGGACATACCAAGAACAATGAAAAGAAAAGTAGGAAATTTTTTAAGTACATTCAAGGAACATTATAGAATATAGGCAATGAAAATGGCTCACCCCTCGAAAGTACGTTCAATATGTCTCCATCATATAGTGAAATGTAAGCATGTGCTACATATTTTGAGGAGAATAAAAGATAAAAAGTATCATCAAATATCCTCTAGATTGAATCCCTGTTACAACAGGAAGGATCAAACATGCGAAGTGTCGGCAGCAAAGGCAATAAAGATGATGTGATTTTGGTATTGGGTTCGGTAAGAAGAGGGCACTCAGGTCATTTCCAATTAACATATGCATAACTACAACATGTACCTGCACATCATAATAGAAGAAACCAGAGGAAAGAAAATAAGGTGGACTGCTTATCGTGAAGTGCTCTCAGCGGTATTCCAGTGGAACCTTTTCTTTCCTTCCAATTCCTGCATTGGAGTGTGAATGCCTCATACACTACTACATGTAGGGGTTTTAAGACAATATTTAAGACAATTTCGAGTAAATTGTCTTAATTTGAGACAAAAAAAACTTGTGTATTGTCTTCAATATTGTCTTTAAGTGGGTGTCTCAAAATTATTGTCTTAAAAATTTGTCTCTATAAAGAAAATATAGAATACATTATTATTGTCTCTATAAAGACACGGGAATTATTGTCTTTTAAGAGACAATTTTATTTGTCTCTGAGACACTTTCATTTTTGTCTCTTTAGAGACAATTACCACTACAACACAAAGGAGGGTTTTAAGAAAATTTTGGGTAAACTGTCTTAATTTGAGACAAAAGAAACTTTTATATTGTCTTAAATATTGTCTTTAAGTGGGTGTCTCATATTAATGTCTCAATAAATTGTCTCTATAAAGACAATATATAACGAAAGTGTAATTGTCTCTTTGGAGACAATTTAATTTTTGTCTCTCGAGAGACAATAGTTTGGATTAAAGACATATTGTCTTTATAGAGACAGCTTGTATTTTGTCTCTTTAAAGAAAATCTAAAACCATGAACCTGGAAAAATATTTGACCACTGATATAAATCAATATAAAATGTATTTAATTAAAAATAAACTACAATATCTTTGATAAATTCATGATAGGGCATTGATCCAGGTGGATCTTTAGGAACACACAGGACAAAAAGGGCTTATGGAGACTCAAAAATCAAAGTCATCAGAATGACTTTGATCTAGGACTAGATCGTAGATCTCGTTGTCCTGATCGCAGAGGTGTGAACGGTTCGTCAAACTGAACTCGTATGCAAAAGCTAGAGCTCTTCAAAGTTTGACATAACAGGGAAAAAGTGAGGCCCACAATGTGCCACATGGCATCATAGTAAGCAAGTGAGACCCACATGGCAGCCCCTCAGCCATTGACACATGGCAACCGGTCACTGGCCTCCTAAACCTGCACAAGAAACAAAATTCATTTTTGGGTTAAAAAAACATATAACAAAAATAATTTTAATATAGTTATTAAAATAACTATATAAAAAAATTAAAAAAAACCATATATATAACAAATCATTTAATATGGCATATAATAACTAAAAAATATGGCATATAATAACTAAAAAATAGAAAAAAAAAAGGTTAATATTTTTGGTTATACTAAAAAAAAGTGTCATATATTATTATAACAATGCAAAAACAAACCAACGTTCAAACGGTTTGGTTGGTATGGTCAAAGGGGTATATAAGGCATAGGTATATAAAGTCATAACAAAACCACCGGCCCAGCGCTGAAGGCGGATACAAGCTGATCAAAGGAGATGGGTACGGGCCCGGGGATACAAGCTGATCAAAGGAGATGGGTACGGGCCCGCCTCCCAAGTTTGGTTATAATATAAAGCATGTATAATGCGCCCAGATTTCATAGAATTTATATGGTAAAGGGTAGGTTCAATCAAACTGATATATGGTAAAATTAGAGCACAGGATTTGACCACCTGTCTTTCTTCAACCAAATTCTAAACATTACCATTACACCAAACCAATTTCTTGGTAATTTCCCTAGTGAATTTATTTAAGAACTCAGTTTGTCAGAAGGAGGAGGGGGCACGAATTTCGAGATTGAAGCTGGCATGCAAATCGAGGCAGCTTAATAATTTTTTAAAGCAGGAACCATGAATTTTGCAAGAGGGCAAAATTTTCAACTTCTCAGAAATTGACAAATTTTATATGGATTTTACACTTTTTGTCGCCACGAACACAATGGCGTTATCCATTTTTCAATCCGAGTTCTGAATCTTCCAGTGATTTCCATAATGCACGTGGACCCATGATTTCAGCGAAAACAGGGAGCGGAACCATGAGCCATGAAATTTTCCCACGGAAGCAAAATTTCACTTTGTCAGAATATGGTCAAGTTTATACTTGTTTTTCATGGTTTTTCGCGGGGATACTAATGGTGAAATCAGATTTGACATCTGAGCAGCAGATTTTCAACTCATCCCTGAAACAGAATCTTTGAGAAATCCCAAGGGAATCTAAAAGATTCCTTGAGCTCCGAATTTTCAAATTCTCAGAATTTGGATTTTGGACAGTCGTTTTAGCACTACTCGATGCCAAAAATCTGCTAGTGTATTCAGATTTGTCTTTCTCTCGTTCCTTCTTTCAATCACTTTTCTAAGTGTCAGTGCAGATGTTCATCTTCATGTGCGAATAGTGTTCTTCTTGCCATCGATGATGTGAGATCGATGTTTCAGTGAGCTTCAACACTTTGACAACCTTTTCTTCAGATGGCCCTTGGTTGTGAGGTATATGATTCGTCATGTTCATGTACTTCTTCTTTCTGCATTATGTTGTACAGATCCATGATTGATGATTGATGCAGGATCTTGTTATTTCATGTTGTCACGATTCCTTGCTTCATGTTATGCAGAATCTTTCTATGTGATGTACTTTATGTCATAACTCTTTATGTTATGCTTTGAGATCCCTTGTTGTATGTTGTTGGGATACTCTTGTTGTCGTCATGCATGTGTTTTGCTTTGACATCCCTTTTGTGCCATGTTGGTGGGATGCGCACCATGCTTTTTGTTGTGTCATGCTAATAGGAGTCTTTTGATTGAGACTTCTAGCTGTGGAACATATCTTAGAGCCACTCCTGCATGAGGGCATTCTTCCTTGTATGATCGAGACATCATATCTATGTACATCATCTTTATTGACATCACATAATGCAGCGGCCTACACCATCTTGACACCGGGGCCCAGAGACGTAGTCCCTCCTGGATGAACTCCGTTATCAATGGCTTTTGCTTTCATGTGCTAATGATTGTTATGTTCCTCTTCTTTACAGTATGCAGATGGATTCCTTAATGTTCCTTTAAAAGCAATTTTAACACATCACGAAAGTAAAAGGTCTTGGGAAGGTCCTTCTTCACACCCGGACCTGGATCAAGTGGTATCAGAGCGGTCTTTATGTATATGTGAATTGCAGTGTGAACAATGGAACCTGCAGCGACAGAGAATGAAAGAGAAATGTACGAGACAATGGTCAACATTTCGAAGTGAGTGGAAATCATGTATGAGGCTCTATAGAAAGAGACAGAGGAAAAGGAGCGGTTGCAGCTTCAGTTGCAAGCCACAGAGAAGGCCATGGAAGAATTGAAGCAAAACAAACATAATCTTCAAACATAGAATGATGAATTGAATATGCGTCTACATGAAGAGAAAGAGGAAAAACAAAGTTTGCTACGACAACTGCAAGCAAAGGACGAGGCCTTGGAGAGGCTGCAGCGTGACTCATGTGAGGTAAAAAGTAGTTCTCCATCTTCACGTATGTTTCCTGATGATGATTTCACTATGTTTGAAAATCACACCACAGGAATTGGCTCCAAATTGTTGAAGAGAATGGGGTATGAAGGAAAAGGCTTGGGCATTAATGGCCAAGTCATTGTCAACCCCATCAAAGTAGAGGAATTACCCAGTCAAGCAGGACTTGGGTATGTCAGGAAAGAATTTGGGGAGTGCTCAAAGGTGTCAGAGCCATCCAAGACATCGTTGAGGAAAGAGAATGATGGGAAAGCATCCCCATCATCCCATGGTAGTTTCCATCATAGGGAGAGAGCTGAGGCAAGCTCTCATCAGCATGCTGACATCATAAACAACAAAGGAAGGTATAATCACTTTCGATCTTCGAATGTTCATTTTGATTATGATCATGTTGTTAAAAATGAACGAAGACAAAGGCATCGAAAAACATGTACTTTTTGTGGTTTACCTAACCATACCTTTTCTAAGTGTTGGAAAAGAATGGCAACACTCATGAGGCGTGAAAGACCCTCTCAACAGCATGAAAAGAAACAGGTTAAGTAGATATGGAGGAAGAAAACCTACTGCAGTCATTGTGATAGAAATGGCCATCAAAGAGCCACTTGTTGGAAGCTCCATCCAGAGCAGCGCCTTAAAGACAAAGCGTCGGTGCATGAACTAGGAAGAGCAGTTGTTCAACAAGCAAAACCACCTCAAGGAGGTGACCCATTCACATTGATCAGTGAGAAATGGTTTCTAGAAATGTTTTCATTTCATGGTCATTCTTTTGTAAATCATTTGTTGCATTTTAAAGTGCAAAAGTGATGATGTGTTCCCCATCACTTGTTCAGCAACAATGATGTCTGGTTGTGTTTTGAGTCGTATTTTGAGTTGCATGTTAAAACTCTGAAAGTGATGTTATGTTTCCATCACTTTGTCAAAACAATAGTGTCTGGGCTTATGAATGTAAATCATGTGTTTCAGTGATGAGGTGTTTTCCATCACTTTTTGAAGCAACCATGATGAGTTGGCCTTGTTGTCATAACTGGGGTATTACGTCCATCTTGTTGTAAACTTGACCACTGAATATGTGTTATAAAATCGTGGCAAGTATGGGATGTTTGGGTCTTTAGTTTGGTCATGTCATTCAAAGCATGTCATTTGCAAGCAATGTACTACAGGTTGAAGATGTAGCAGGTGTTGGCTCATCGCTTAAGGCTCTGAAGGACAAAGGTGAAGGAGATGGAAGTAGGACCTTTTAAGGACGCTTGTGATGTAGACAAGGTACAGGGAAAGTTGCAGATTATTCTACATGCTTTTGGAGGACCAAAAGCTCCTCAGTGGGGAGGATTGATCCAGGTGGATCTTCAGGAACACACAGGACAAAGAGGGCTTATGGAGGCTCAAAAATCAAAGTCATTAGAATGAATTTGATCCAGGACCAGATCGTAGATCTCGTCGTCCTGATTGCAGAGGCGTGAACGGTTTGTCAAACCGAGCTCGTATGGAAAAGATAGAGCTCTTCAAAGTTTGACATAACCACCAACCCCCTGCTTATAAGCAAGTTCTCTTCCATTGACATAGAACCCTTTGAAGAATTATGTAATCAGGTTGGCAAGTTGGAGGATGTGGCACAGATACAGGAGTTGATGATGAGCTTCAGGAGGGTTTCCAAGATGAAATTGATAAGATGGAAGTGGTTGAAATTTGACATCAACTATCCCAAAAAATATGAACGTCTTAAACTCGGGAGAATTAAACAGGATTGAGGCATTTGTCCATGAAAGTCATCTACACAACATTCAAAAGAAGAGTTAACTAAAATATGAATTCTAGCAATTTCTTAAACGGGGAAAAAATAGCTATTCTATCATTATTGTTGAGTTGGAAGAATGTGCAAGATTCAAAACAAATAAAATTTCTTCTAAATAAGCATAAGATCACTAAATATCTAATTTATTTGAAGTGTTAAATTTTTTGTCCCAAAAATTAGAGGAACACATTTACAATCAATCGATATAGTAACAAAGGGTAGTAGTTTTTCATGGCACTTTTCCACCTACATTCACATCCTTTTATGTCCTTGAAATATTGAAGTTCTACTTTTAGCAATGTTAGATGAATACAACATGATGAGATAGGAGGGAGAAGAGAAAAAACTAAGGCTCAAGATATGAGGTTAGACTTTGTTAAGTGCTTTGATATACTTCACATAAACCACAAGACTTTTCTGCAAAGGTAAAAAGACCAGTTTTTGACATTTAATCTCCATATTCAGAACATCCTTCTCTAAAGACTTCCATGCTCAAATATAGACATAATGCACTTGTTTAAAGGTACAATATGCGTAAGAGAAAAAATGCCATAATTTTACATATTAACGGAAAGGTGGACTTTCAATGGTGAAAAGTATTCCTAATTTTAGAATATAAAAGCACACTGGAAAAGCCTATATTGAAAGCTAAGGGTCCATCACATTCTAATTTTATATTCCTAGATGAGATGTAATTTCTAATAGTAAAAGATGCAAATGTCCTCACATTACTAGAAGCCTTATAATCTACAATACAGGTTACAAAATGTTCAGTAGTAATGAAGCCATAAAATCTACAATACATGTTACTAAGTGTTCAGTAAACCCATGATACTAGAATAAACACATAAGAACATAGAAATATGACATGGGTGTGTTTGCAAAGAATAGTAGTTCAATGAACACCTGCATATGCATTGTAAAACTTAACATTTCAAAAAGGTCAAGAAACTCCATACAACATGAAAAAATGGTAGAATAAGGTCCCTAACTGCCCAATGATCAAAGTGTCTTATTTGATGAGAGCCACCTCTAGCATTGATGCACTGAATTTCACTCAAGCAGTGGTTTCACAAGGGATGGTACTAGTTGCATTGTCTATGTTTCCTACAATTTGGGGGCAGGGGGCACCTTGGGGAGGTTCCTAGCTATTCCAGGGATGTCACCTGTTAAAAGGGACACTTGGAAATTATCCCCTTTCAAATCTAATGGCCGAAAAAAGGGAAATTACACTTGTTTTTGTTTTTTTACTTTTACTATGGGTCCAAGTACACTTTTCACGAAACCACAAGTTCCAAAAATTCTAAATTTTCATTTTTCACGTGAAGGAGAAGTGAGAGAAACCAAGGTAGTAGCTTGTAAGGAATTTCTGAGCAGCAAAAATAGAATTTCTAAATAGCAAAAATGGTTCTTGTGATTGAAGGAGAAATTTTTAACTTGAAGTAGCAAGACTTTTAACTTGGATCAGGGAAAGGAGCTAGTTTGGAGCAGGGTTATGATTCTCTCCAACTTAGTTGTTTTTGACTCACAAGTCAACTAACTCACTAAGACTCTAGGTCAAAACTCATATCACTATCAGATGTGGAAAAATTGCAGATATTTATGGAGAATCAGTCTATTGCAACATGAAAATCTCTAGTAAGGAAACAAAGGTGGCACCAAAACTAAGTGAAGCAACAAAACACTGGATGTGGATGAGTTGGATCCAAACACAAATTATTCATGACTGAATTGATATCAAATAGAATGAAAACTGAACTAACACCTTTAAGACATTGATAGGTTGTAGATTATCAAGGAGAATGATTGATCCCTATTAAGTAAACAACGAGATGCCAATAAAACTATATTGAAGGAACAAAACACTAGACATGGGAGATTTGCAGTCAAATGCAAATTGATCCTGTGCCCTAGGACAGTCAGAAAATGACAAAGAACATAAGGGCAATGTGGTTGGAAAGAATAATAAGTTGTAAAGGAAACTACTGGATGTTTAATAGAATCAAATATTTACACAAAATCACACAGGTAAACAAGTCTTCTAAAACCAATCATGTTCGAGCTACCCATCACAGGTAGGCTGGCCACTGCTATAGTAGGCATGACGACTTCATAAGGGAACAAAACATTCTTGTGGCCAAACACTTACACAGTCAAATCCATGCTCAGTCACCATCTCCTGTACTTGGAAATTAATGTCACCATTCTACTCAATAATTTCGTGAAATTGTAGTGTTAGAAATGCTTTAGAAAATCACTATGGGCAGTCATAGAATTAGACCATTTTTTATGACTATTTTTGTCTTTTTGTATTAATAATGAAAAATTGTACTTTACTACAAGTATATGATGCATTAATAGGTGTAATGAAAATGCCATTATTTATTATTTTGGACCAAAATTTTGGTTTTTTTAATAAAATTCTTCCTCTAATCATTAATATAAATAATAAATACATGTCCTAGCATTTTATTTAAAATGATCAGCAGGTTTCTTAAACAACTACCAATAGCAAAACGAAAAACTAGGTGGGTTCAACACCAAAAATTCTATTAACACAAAACAACAATGTGACAATACAACAAACCATACAGATGTCAACGAAACAAAGACAACAAAGTCATGGCCAATTGACCCGCATCCTAGAGGAACACAAGTCCATGTTCAACCCTAAGCAGCAGTTGATATTAGCCGAGCACTAAAAGTAGGATAATTGTGATCATGGGGGATCATTCCCCAGCCTTCAGTAAGTAAGTTCAGGATCATGAACTATTGGCTCCCAGCCATTATTCCTTGGTTCAAGTTTCAGGGGCTTCTTAGCTTTGGATATACTTGTGGCTTTGATATACTTCACCTTTATTTGAATAAGGCATAGGCCATCTATTCTCCTAATCTAGTGTCTCATTAAAATGAATAATTCACTCCATTGCATGGGTTTTTCCTTTGAATCGGGATTGGACTTGGACTGTGGATAATTCTATCCAAATTATCTAGAATCTGTAGTTCTACGGGGAAAGGCCAAGGAATCAAATATGGATAAAGCTTCAATAAACATATATATCATTCTGATGAGATTAGGTTTCTTTGAGGTAGGTGAGATTCCAATCTACAGTGCTCAAAATCAAGAGATGGTTATTGAAGTAGCCAAGGAAGGTATAATTCTTCTGAAAAATGAGGGATTGTTGCCCCTATCAAAAAATCAGATTAAAATTTTGGTTGTGATTGGACCTCATGCCGATGCCACAAAACCTATGATAGGAAACTATGTAGGTACATTTTTAGTTCTTCATTTGAATTACATTTGATAACTCTAGATTTATCAAGTTTTGAAAGATAAATGATTAAGGGTATGGTGTGGTATCCCTATGTGGGATCATGGTTGCTTGGGAGTGGGAGTGGAAGCGGAAGTGAGGAGCGACATTTGAAAAGCTCATGGGTTGGGCAAGATTTTGGGAGAAAATTTTATATAATATATATTTTGATGCATATGTGTCACAAAAAGCATGTAGAATGATCAATTAGTGATAAAAAACATAAAAACATGGATTAAAGCATATTACATCATTCATATAGTAGTTATAATCTTCATCAACCATAGGTCCACAAACTACAAGTTCTCATTTATATAGCATGTAAGGGTGCACATAACCAAAATAACATTGAGCACAATCCATCTCTGAATTGAAAATACATCAACAAATAGGCTCTAGATGTCCTCTAGCATCCAAAAACAATATGGTGAAAAAATCCTAGTTTGGAGCTTTACACTTTGAATCTAGGATACAAGGCCATGTTTGTTCCAAACAGATTTTAGGATATGCAATGGAAGTGGAAACCACTATGGAATATCAAATATCCTCTAAAATATGAGAGATTTATATGGTTTCCTATCAGAGACAAAGCACTCACATGGGGTATCCTTCAAAGAAGGAACAAACATTGTCTCGGTAGACTTCCCTTGTGCAAAGAATCTCTTGAAACTATTTCTCACCTTCCAATTACTTGCTCTTATGCAAGGTCTATGTGCACTGAAATGGGCCTTCTCTCTAGAACAAAGGATAGCTAGCAAGGGGTTTTTGTAGAGGATTGTTTCACAAAATGGAAAAAAACTATGCTCTAAAGGAATTTAGAGCCTTGGAAATAAAAGTTGCCTTAAGGCAGATGGTTGGTCAGGAATGCTACAATTTTTGAAGAGAGACTCATGTCTCCTTTTCAATGTGAAGTTCAAGCCAAATATATTTTCTATTGCCTCAAAACTATCTCCAAAATCTCTCCACAAAGGATTTTATCACACAATTCCATTTCCAAAACTGACATTTTGGGTTTCTTTTATGGAGCTAGCAAGGGCACCCGACATTGACATGGGGCAAGTGGCCTTCTATTTTTCAATGCTTCCATTATATCAATTTCAAAGCAGTTTTGATAGGGGGTTCAAATAACTTGTTGCAAGAAAGGAGTGTCAAAATTTCAGGTGTATGGGGATAATCTAGTGGTCATCAATTGTATAAAATGAATCTATAAAATGGAGAAATTGGTACTTAGTCCTATATATGATGAGGGAAAGAGATATGTTTTGTGTCTTTAATCAATTTCCTTATCAATGTCTACAAAGAACATAACTATGAAGCAAACTCTTTATCAAAGGAAGGATTATAGTTGGTAGTTGCTTCACACATATGAAAATAATCAAAGGATGGGACAGTGGTATAGGAATCCAGCATTCCTTTTCTTTGATTGAGGGGAAGTTCTCAAGTGTAGGTTTTCAGCTTCCTGTCAGGTTTGTTAAGATTTATCTTTCTGCTATTTTGTGGTAACATGCCTACAAAGGCCCTGTTTGACTCTGTTTTAGTTATATTGAGAGAAAAGCTTTTCATTTCCAAAATTATGATGTAATTTTGGTTTGACTTAAATTTTTCATCTCAAAGGGTTGTTATGTTTGGATTATGTGTGAGGTAAAAATACCTTAAGTTTTGAGATCTAGTCAGTGGCAATTAAGGGATTAGTTTGTTTTTTCTCTTCTTTCAGTTGCATCTTACAAATCTATCATGCAATGCCAATGACATCTCCAGAAAGTATCTCTTCATATTGAATAGAATATACAACTCAAATATAAGTGAAGTATGTTTAGTAGATGCACACTTTAATATCACCTCCATCATCCTCCCTCTATTTCAATTGTTTTCAAAAATAATAGGCTCAATTTTTTTGAAGCATTTCTATGGTCTATCATTGGTTGTCTCGCCTATGTTTCAGTGTTTTCAAGAGTTATGGGCCCACTCATTTTGGTGCATTGTTCTGGTCCAAATTTGTTTCAAGATCTATGGACCCATATTTCTTGTGTTTGGATTGGGCCTTGGAGAGGCACATTTTGTGCATGTGTTGAGATGTAATTTCTTTGTGAATAGGCCGAAATATCTTGTGTGTATTGCACCACAACCCTGGAACAAATGTGATATAAAGGCTGAGTTGTAGCGCAGGAGTATATGGATTCTATAGGAGGATTTGCATAGGTGTTTGAGGACTCTTAGGTTGAGTTGGGGCAGCATTGTAGCTGTTATAGGAATCCCTACACAAGGTTGAAAAACTTAGAAGATATTATGCATAGGGCCGAGTATTTGAGGGAAGATCAACAAAGAAACTTAGCACTTGAAATTGACCAAGTGTTTTCTAACAAAATCAACAAAGAAATTTAATGTAACATTAGGAAATATACTCATGTTGTCACCTTGGTTGTTTCATCTCACTATGTGATGGTCATTTTCCAGCGTTGTTGGGGGGTTGGGGGGGGTGCGGGGGTTGGGGGGCGCGAGTTTCTAAGGGGTCTAACTCTTATATACACATTGTTGTTCATAAATTATACCTTATATTAATGAAGTAATTCATTGATGTTTCTAATTAGGAAATTAAAATCATCAAGCTAGGCTGCAGACAAACACTAAGGTGAATCTGATGAATTGAGTTCTCATTTAAATCTGTTACAAGGAAATTTAAATTTGCAGTGGTTTGCTACAGATATGAATTGATTATATTAAACAAGGAAATGATAGAAGATGTAATAAAGTTGTAAACACTCTCTTATCACCTATGTGGACTGTTTCCTTCATGGATTGGACTGACGAAGAAAAGAGAGTGGAAATATGCTACGCAAACTTATTAAGTTCTATTCTTGCAAATGAATATGAAAATAATAATGACAAGTAAATAATAAGAAGAGCACCATAATGTCACATGATCAACATAAAACATTTAAACTGATAACCACATGGAAATTGATAACCACAGGGATATCTAAGCATTACCAACATCAAAAATACATCCAAAAATTTGATAAAACATAGATCAACTCTGTAAATTCGATAATACCACTTCTCTGCACTCCTTCTCACTCCTCAATGACACAGATGATATAATGGGAAAGAAGAGAAATCATAAATGATCAAGGATTTCCAACTTCGGATATTGAAAATATCCCAAGACACCTAAATAGGCACCATCCTAACTATGGAAAGGATCTTCAGGAGTTTGGAGGGAACTCTTTTAATGATGTTTCACATGTCCTAGCATTTATAAGGTATATCTCAGAATTGGAAGAAAGGCATGAAGATGTCATGATCATATTATTTATATTTTCTTTGGGATAATAGCGTAATGGCTGGCTCAAACATTCGTGCAACCCAAAGAGCATACATTCTCTCAAAAATCTAGTTGAAACTTGAAAGCTTCCTCAAACATTGTCACCCAAGATTTCAGAAATTTGATGATCATGACCAGCACTTGTTGGTAGCCTTGCACTAGGAAGGCCACCTTTGTATTTTTGTAGGAAATGATGGCATCCATGAAGATAATGATGGAGATTTTGTGGAGGAAGAACACCCTGTGGTGCTAACTGAAGAAATGGATGGAGATGAAAAGGTATTGTAAGAAGAAGATCTTCCTCATCTCCTTCAACATGATGATCATATAGATATGGAAGACAATATAAAGGGTGAATATCTATATTGTGTTGATGTTGCTATTGATATGAATAAAGTGTTGAGCTCAAAGTTTAAGGAAGTTAGCATTGCTGGCATCATAAGAGGCTACTAGACTACTACAAATCCAGAAGAAGAATAACATAGTAGCCTTGATACAAACTTGATCCATATTCTTTATTTGTGCAAAGAAAAGGAATATCATATGTTGTGTGTTTTGAATCCAATCCTATCTATCATGAATATGAACATACAAATGATATTAAAGAAAAATTATTAGATTCAACTGTGAGCCACTTTATTTTCCTAGAAATCAATGTCAACACAGCTAATGTTATGTGTGATAAATCCAACCCCAAGGCAGATAATGACAGGGCTGTTTATTAAGAGGATAATGAAGAAATTGGTAAAGGGAGCATATTAGATCATCCTTTTGATGAGGGATTAATTCTACCTTTATATTTTGTAATGATGAAACTCTTACCTCTCCATTCGATGAAGGCTATGACAAATATGAGGAAAATCCAACTTTGGAGGCCTCAATAGTCAAATGATATGCATTAGGGAAATTGCAGAAGTAAAAAGCACTATACAACATGCAATGATAGGATTTTTCTTGTTCTAGAAAGTGCAAGCAAGGTTTTCTCACAACAAACAGTAAGGTAAAAGGAGAGGTTGAATGATATGAATTTTTTTCTATTCAGTTATCACATATCATAGATGGCTTGACAACAAAGATTATTGCAAATTTTAGTGAAGATAAGATTGCATTTAATCAAATAGTCCACTGAAATTTCTCAAAGAGACCCTGAAATCTTGGTTGCCATATTTCTTCTCTGTGGAAGAAATGGTCATTCTCAAGATGTTGTTACATACGATGAAATTGTTGGGAATATGAGAGTTGTTTAAAATGGACCATTGAGTCTAGAGGTGATGGGGATCCCAACATATTTTCATTTGGATTTTAATGTTTATCTATTTTTAACAATGATGAAACACAACGGAAATGGATATTGCAGTTTGGAGATGATGAATTGGTTACTTTGGATTATGGAATGCACTTTGGCAGGTTTATCTTGAGAGTTTGGGGTTCTCAAGTGATCCCAAGAAGGAAGTGTTTTCCCAATAGGAGAAATGTGTTTACCCCTGGTTCGCATGAGGGTACCATAAAAAATATCTCTCTAAAAATTATCCCATAATTTGTGGACAGAGGAAATCGATGAAATGTTTGGATCTTTATTATGTAGGAATTTACAGGGTAAGTTCCACAGACAGAACACCAAAGGACAACGCTCACAAACATATCACAGATCAATACACCAATATTATTGACGTGGTTAAAAACCTCAAAGAGGGAAATAGTCCTTGGCCTGAGCCAAAGCCGCCACTTAAGGCAATTTATTAATAAAAGAATGAAAATTTACATAAGCTTCTCTCATGAATGGTTACCCTACAAATGACCCTCCATGCTCTTTAAATGGAGATCATGGACCAATCGGGTGTTAAGCCATGGATCAAGTGTCGGTAATACCAAGGAGAGAATGAACCATCGTATCACTTCATGTCTAGAACATATCGTGACCATCAGATTGTAAGTTACAAAAGTACATAGTAAAGAAACACACTTTACCTAACTCTATACTAGACCAAGTTATACTTAGCTATTTCCTATGTGTGAGAATATCCTAACATCCCCCCTTAAGAACAACATGGGATATGATTGAAGGATATAAAAATATGACACGATAGGAGAAGGAACGAGGCACCAGAACCTATCCCTCCTTAGTGACAACTTCCTGAACTCCAACCATAAATCGAATTTTAGTAAACTTCGCCTCTGTGAGAGCCTTTGTAAAGATGTCTGCAACTTGACCATCTGTTGAACAATATTGCACTTCAATAACATGGTCATGAATGAGCTTTCTGATGAAGTGCATGTGTAGTTCAATGTGTTTGATACGCTCATGTTGGACTGGATCTTTGCATAATTGAATGGCACTTTGTTTATCACACCAAAGTGTAGTCGGATGATGCTGCTGAAAGCCAAACTTTGACAGGATTTGACGAAGCCACATGGCCTCCTTACTAGCTTCTACGACACCAAAATATTATGCTTCTATTGAAGAAAGATAAATGGCACTTTGTTTCTTGCAAGCTCATGTAATAGGTCTTGAACCAAGAGTGAACGCATAACCTGCAGTAAACTTCCAATCATCAGGGTCACTAGCCCAATCAGAATCATTGAAACCAACCAATAGAGGAGATGCTTCTGCACTGTAATGAATCCCAAACTGAACTGTACCTCAAAAATAACGAAGTATTCTTTTAGATGCTTTACAATGACTTTCATGTGGGTTTTGCATAAACCGAGAAATAAGGACAACAACAATGGAAAGGTCAGGACGAGTATGGGTCAGATACAAAATTTTTCCTACAAGTTTACGGTATAAGGTAGCATCAACTTCAGGGGAAGTACAAGTGATTGAAAGTTTGGCTCCAAACTAAAAGGGAGAAGGGGCTAGCTTACAGTCTTCCATGTGAAAATGGTGTAGAAGATCACAGGCATACTTGAACTGGGAAAGGGAAATACCTTCTTTGGATTGCAAGACTTGAATACCAAGAAAATAATGCAAGTGTCCTAATTCTGTCATTTCAAACTTCTTTTTAAGGCTGGACTTCACATGGTTTATATGGTTGGAATCACTACCAGTAAGGATAAGATCATCAACATAAAGAACAAGAATGATAAGAGACTTGCCCACTTTCTTGGTGTAGACAGTATTGTCAGAATGACACCTAGACAGGCCAGTTTCTAAAAGAAAGTTATCCATTTTGGCATACCAAGCTCAAGGGGCTTGCTTGAGACCATAAAGGGATTTCTTAAGCCGACATACAAGGCTAGAGTTTGATTGTATAAGGCTAGTAGGTTGTTCCATATAGATTTCTTCATGCAAGTCTCCATGCAAGAAGGCAGATTTAACATCCATTTGATGGACTTCCCATTTGAAAGAGGCAGCAAGGGAAAGAACAAGGCAGATAGAGTTCATTTTGGCAACAAGGGAGAAGGTTTTAGTATAGTCAATGCCTTCAACTTGTGAAAACCCTTAGCAATAAGACGAGCTTTATGTTTATCAACTTTTCCATCTGGTCCATACTTGGTTCTGTAAACCCATTTGCATCTAACAAGTTTTCATCCCTTTGGAAGAGGAACAAGATCCCATGTATCATTTGCCAATAATGAACAATATTCTTCATTCATACCTACATCCCAATCTGGATGGCCTGAAGCTTTTGCAAAGGTGTCAGTATCATAATTAGCTAAAGCTTGAGCCAGTAAAGAAGAGGCTCTATCGAATTGAGAATGTGTACGTTGTTGATCTATAGGATCACCGGCAAGAGCACCTGCTGCATCCCGAGTAGCACGAACCCATTTTGGAAGCTAAGGAGTTGAAGGAGGATCCTGAGAAGGTTGGGGAGGATTGTCATCCTCGCTATCAACATCTGAAGAAGAAATATTTTCAGAAGTAGAAGGGATAGAAATAAGTGGCACATCCGCTGAACTAGGCTCGTAGGCCGATATATTTTCAGCAAACTTTACATCTCTTCTAATGATAAAATTTTTGGACTTAAGTGGAAAAAGTCTGTATCCTTTGACATCTTCAGAATATCCAACAAAAATACATTTTTCACTCTTAGGTTCTAAACCTTTATGTTTCTCATCTGGAATATGGGCCCATGCTTCACTTCCAAAAACATGAAGGTGACTTACATCTGGTTTAATTGAGCTCCATGCTTCTTCTGGAGTGATGTTCTTTAAAACCTTAGTAGGAGTGCAATTTATTATGTAATTTTCACAATTAATTGCTTTTGTCCAAAAATTAAGACTAAGTCCTTTAGATTGAAGCGTACAATTAGCTATTTCCTTTAAGGTCCGATTCTTCCTTTCAGCTACACCATTTTGTTGTGGAGTATATGGAACAGTATGTTGCATTTGAATTCCATTCTCAGTGCAAAAGTTGATGAATTTGTTGTTAACATATTATCAACCATTATCAAATCTTAGCTTAAGAATTTGATGTCAAGATTGTTTTTCAACAAAGGCCTTAAAGGCCAAGAACATGTTAAATACTTCACTCTTGAGTTTTAAGAAGTATACCCAAGTGCGTCTGGAGAAATCATCAATGAAAGTTAAGAAATACTTGTAGCTAGAGAATGAAACAACTGGAAGTAGACCACATAAATCACTATGCACAAGTTTTAAAGGGGTTGAGGCGTGCCAAGAGGCATGTTTTTCAAAACTATCCTGATGATGTTTTCCGAGTACACATCCAGAACAAACACCATCTCTGCAATATACCATTGGAAGACCTGTCACCGTATTTTCTTTACATAGATTTTGAAGGGAGCGATAGTTTAAGTGACCAAATTGCTCATGCCAGAGTTTGCTCACTTCATCATTATGAGCAACAAATACCGAGGGAATATTTCATGACCCAAAGTTGCTAAGCTTATACAACCTTGTCGAATCATTAGCAATGCCAGTAGCTACAATCTGTCTAGGATCTCTTAGGTCCTTAATTACAACATCATGAGGTGAAAATTCAATGATTTTACCTTCACTTGAATGAGTTATCTGATATATAGATAGAAGGTTGCAGGATAAGGTTGGAACACATAATACATCATTAAATTGACCATTGCCTATATGAACAGTGTTGGCATTATGATGCATGTGTTGTACTTGATGGCAACCCACTCATAGAAGAACATCTCACTTATATACAATTAGATGAATCTACAAAAGAGATATCAGATGTGACATAATACATGGGATGCAGGACAGCTCAAAGGAATCAAATGACAAGTCCTTAGTATGACAAGTTAGCTTTGCCATCAAGTCCAAAGGGGGAGATTGTTGGCATTATGGCTCAAGTGTTGTCCTTGATGGCAACTCATACGGATGACAGATCATAGTGCAACAGGTCAGTAGTAAAGATTGATGATCAGCCTACAAAGAATGAAGAAAATAAGAAGTTTGCATGTGCGCCGATCAATAGGTGCGGTCATAGGCAGGATCCGCAGGAACATCATTCAGAAGGTGCGGACATGTTCGCAGGTTCACAGTTCAATAGGTGCGGACCCCAGTTCACACACTTTCATGCAGAGAAAAGCGCACACACGTGGGAAATCTTATGGTTGGTCCACAGTATTAGTCCGACAGTTTTTGATCCTATGGTTTTGGTCCGTGGTATTGTATCCAAAAGAGTTGAACCCAAGTATTGGATCCTTGGTATTGTTTTTCAATGGTTTTGGTCCATGGTTTGAGAAAGGCTTAGACTATAAAAAGGGGAAGGAGATCATTTGGAGGGGACACTCATGGGTTGAATATCTTAAGGTGAGCAAGATCTGAAATACTTGTGATCGGTTGGTGAGTAATAGCTAGATCTGAATCAAGGAGAAACCTGAGTATTATAGACAAATCGACTGATGGGTCGAGATATCCTTAGCACATGATCAGATATTTAGATCTGATAGTCTGGGGTATGCTTGAAGACTGATAAATTATCTATACCCGGAGGTCCGCAGTCAAAAAATGGCGTAGGTGCGGAGGTGCGCAGGCGATTCGCAGCAGAAATGCGGAGGAGCGCAGGAAAGACACAACAGCAGGTGCGGACGTACGCAGGAAAGACATAGGCATAAGTGCGGAGGTACGCAGGAAAGACACAGGTACAGGTGCAGAGGTGCACAGGAAAGCCAGAGACACAGGTGCGGTGATCCGCAGGTCAAAAACGGAGAAAGTGTGGATACCCGCAGGCTTCCTATTGGTGAAGTTGCGGACTTCTCAGAAAATATGTTTTAGCTGATTTTTTTTGCTGTGTTCAGGGTTCTGAATCAATGTCTGGTTACTGGTAGTGTATTCTCATAACAACATTCTGAGAAGTGATTGATTGATTGATTATGTTTAGCTTCAGTATTGGTGGATGAGATCTATAATGGATCAAGTTCATAATGACTTATCTTTATGCGATTTGATGGACTACATCTGATTGCTAACACACATATTATCCTTGTATATGTAATGATCTGGTGATTGGATGATTTAGAAGATTGATTGATTATGTGCTTCAATGATATTGATGGGTCCAGTATGAAAATTGGATGAAACATGGCCTTCAGATTATGTGTTGTGCTTTAGGAGTATCCAATTTGAAAATGTATGAAACGTGGTACCCGAAGGAGAGAAGATTGTAGGCTGGTGCCTACGTACTAGTATCTTAGCTATTACAAAAGCAAAGGGGGTGGTAGCTCCCTTCTAGTAGCGGTTGGAAAACTTTGGAGCATGTCAGCAGGTTGCAGCCTGCGTACTAGTAAATGGATCTGTTAGTACAAGAGCTAAGGGGGTTGTAGCTCCCTTCCAGGAGAGTCTGGAAAACGAGAGAGGGTTGTAGCCTTCTGCGGGTAGAAGTCTGTGTACTGGTATAAGTCTGCACCAATACAAAATATTGTAAAAGGAAGTTTCTTATTAAAAGAAGATAGAGATGACTTGCAGTAGGTGGTTTTCACCCACATTGGGTTTCCACCTTATATCTTGGTGTTCATGTGTGCTTCATGTGTGTGATGATATGTTCTGTTTTACTGCTTTGGTTTACTATTCATATGGTTAATAATGTTCCAATGCACTCATTAAGGATCAACTAACTGAATCATGAGTACATTGGATATACTCTGATTGCATTAATCATTGTTGTGGAAGTAGCATATATGAATCTGAATATGGAAATGAAAAAGTTTTATTGATTTGATAATACTGATTCACCCCCCCTCTCAGTGTTATTCCCAACAAACAGTTCCAATCCCTACAACACTAAGAGATCTATCATCACCACCATATATATTTTTGGTGTTACAATCATTTAAAGAAGAAAACATGGCTTTGTTTTTTTCCATGTGATAAGAAGCTCCAGAATCAATGAGCCACTCATGAGAATTAGAAGAAGAAGATACATTTAGTGCATATCTAGACCGAGATGTTTGACAACCACATGTAGAAAGTGCTATTCCTGAAGATGAAGTTGAAGTTAAAGAGTGCTCCAAATGGATGTTATCCTTCTTCATTGTTGCTTCCAAGGCTTCCATCTTCTTAAAGCATTTGGATTCTAAGTGGCCATCTCGATTACAAAAGTGGCAATGTCTCTTAGTCTTCTTCCCTTTGTTTTGATTTGCCTTATCATTTTTTTGAAATGATTTTTCATTTTGAGACTGAAATTGCTTAGGACCCTTGTTTGGTTTGGGACCATTCTTTTTAGGATACAACTTCTTAGGATTCTTTGAATTAGGTTGCTGCTGAGCGGCTAAAGATTTCTTAGAAGAGTTTCCAAGATTAAGAAGACCAAGATGTAAGAGTTTTTCTTGTTCTCTTATTAAAGAATCACAAAAGGCATCAAATGAAGGGGACTTGTAGTCTTGTCCTTGAGAAATGAAGGCTTCTCTTGTAGAATGCAAGGTGGAAACAAACACAAATTACACTGGTCCTGACTTAGTAAGAATGGAATAGATAAGGTTACCATCTTCTTTCTTAACCTTAACACCTTCCAAGTGAAGTCTAGGGGTCTTGAACTTGGACAAAAAATCTTCAATGGAAGAAAAATTATTGGGGTCCAATGTAAGCAACTCATTTTCGAGTTGATGGGCTCTAAGTTCATTTTTTAATTCCAAAAACTTTAGTGATCTGTTTTATTGCTTCATTAGGAGTATCAAGTTCTGCAATATGGAATCCAGGGTCTAGAGAAATAGACATCCCTATCAACCCACATTCTTAATCTTGCCTATTTTCCCATTTGGCTACCTTATCTTCATCTTTCGGTTTGGTTTCTTGGCTCGAGGCTATTCTATAAAGACCTTTACTTCTAAGTAAATCCACAATGTAAGACCGCCATTGGAAGTAGTTGGTGCTGTCAAGAATAACTTGGCATGGAATTTCCATTTTAATAGAAATTGAAGCTATATATGTTGAAACTAAGTGTTCTAATGGAAAGATCTCGAAAAATTAGGCTGATTAAAAAAAAATGGCTCTGAAAACGATTTTCGGATGAAGAAGTTCTGGCTTTTTGAAGAAAAGTTGTTGAAGATGCCAACAAAGAGCAGGAATGTGCGGAAATGAATGATAATGTTATATCTAAATAAAATCTGGCCCCCTTTCCAAACTTAATCTAATTAGCTCAACAAAAAGAAATACTTGAACTCAAGACCTCTACTCTCATAAAGTAGCTTTGGACCAAGTGAGATAAATTAAAAGGTTAGTAATTTCTGGAAAAGAGGAAGGGGGTTTTGTTTTTTTTTTTTAGTCACTAAAGCTTTGGGGTGCATGCTTACTTGAGAAATCTCTTTTTTGCCTACAAAAAAAAAAACACAAAACCCAACACGGCCATACAAAAAAAAAAACAAACCTTACAGCTTGAAGTTAGCTTTAGCCAGAAACGAAATATTTTCCTCAATGTTTCTGATTTTCCGAGATCACACTAAGGCGTGACGGAAAAGAGCATACGCATGAGAAAAATCCTTCCTTTCTATTTCTGATTTGAAAATTTACATAAGCTTCTCTCATGAACGATTACCCTACAAATGACCTTCCATGCTCTTTAAATAGAGATCATGGACCAATCGAGTGTTAGGCCATGGATCAAGTGTCGGTAATACCGAGGAGAGAATGAACCTTCGGATCACTTCATGTCTGGAACATATCGTGACCATCGGATTGTAAGTTACAAAAGTACATAGTAAGAAACACACTTTACCTAACTCTATACCAGACCAAGTTATACTTAACTATTTCCTATGTGTCAGAATATCCTAACATATTACTATGATCAGCCTCTACCAGTTCCGATGATCGATATGACAGTCTGTGGGATTTCTTCTAAATTGGAGACAAGGCTATGGTTTGAAAGACACTTATGGGAAAGACACTTATGGGAAATTGGATTTCATATAGAAGAAGATAACTAAGATAATTAATCCCATGGTTGGAACATCACCTGGTATAAGTGATGATCCTAAAACAAAGTGTAACCTAGTGTGATGAGTAGATAGGTATTGTATTGAGAAGCATTAGGGTGTTGTTTGAAATGTATAACCAAGATGTCACCCTACAACAGTATTGTCCACAAGGATGATGGAGATATTAGACAATTGCAGAAACTAGGCAACATTTGAAGTAGATCTTCCATGACTTAGAACTTATGAGTTATAAGGAACTATATGGCTACTAGTTTTGTACAAGTATTGTGGGGCATGCATATCAAAGCCTAGTCAAGGGTGAACGTAAGGGAAAACAACAACCAGCTCGAAACTAAGTTATTAAAGAAACCAAAGCTTGTATCTACTCGTGAAAGTAAAAATCAGATATCGAATCAAAATGTTTAAAGTAGATGACCTCAATGGACCATGTGGGCCCTCACATGAGAGCCACATGCCTCACCATTCCATCTCCATAACATATCATGAAAGCATTGTGCCATGGCACACAATCCTGCAACATGCTAATATGTTATGCCTATATGGGAAGAAGTTGTCTGTCTCACCTGTAGCCATCATTTTCATTTCTTCGAGCACACTGTTCCACCCCCAACCAAAGAATTACCATATCATCCCAATTGAAACCATCAAATGGGAAGATCCACAAGGATTCATCAAAATCAAGGTTGTTTTGTAGGTCATGTGTTGTAGTGAGCTATACCAGGTTACAAGGTCTCTAATGGGTTTTAGTCAAGTGTTCAAACCAATGAACTTTAACATGTCACCAAGGTCTCAACCCCCTAAATACATGGCTATGTCAATTTGGCCAGTAGACAAAATTACCACATCTAAGAAGGTGCAAGATCTAAAAACAACCCCAAAAATTTTCAACTCTTGCATAATTTTGGAGACACCCCTGTTATAGGCATTTTTGGGCACTGCAACCCCAAGCGTAAAATGTCCATAAACCAAGGGCTCCTAAGTCCCTAAAAGTGTTGTTCTAACCCGTAAAGGAACAAGGTCAACTGATTACAGCTTCTCCCAGAAGTTCTCCATGAAAAACTGCTCAGAATTGGTCAAAACAAGATTATTTCACCTGCTCCATAGGAAAAGTGCGTTGCATCTCACCTAAGTACACTTTGTGGGTGCGTTGCATTTCAAAAAGCCCTTCTATGGGGTGCGATGGGTGAGAAGTGACAAATGGCAGTGTCAATCCGCAAGGTGGAGAGGCATGGAATCTTCCAGAAACTTCTCCTGTGACACTTTCCTCTCTGAATTCGACCAAGGATGAGTAAGAGATCATAAATCTCCAAGTGGAAGCAAGAACTATCAGAGGGAAGACACTAATCAAATCACAAGCTGACTCATCTCTCTTACAGATATCTATATATGGATCCCTCATCCCAGAGATCCAGGGGCTGGAATTTTGCATCTTGTAAGGATTTGCTGTTAGTTTCTTGAGGCAACATCATAGTGTTGGGTGATCTAAGCTTTGTATGAGGTGAAGAAGGGCTTACTAGCTGAGAGGATGATGTTGGGTTAGAAAAACTGGTTGTAACTCTCTTGGCTCTTTCTTGATTATCAATAAAATCTATTCAAGTTTTCCTCCATACTCTTGTGTTGTTTATGTTTCATGCATTTGTATGGTCAATTTACATCTGATCCTAGATTGTTTATGATAATAGATCCATGTTCTTGTATAGTGTTATGCTACTTTGATTCTATAGGTACTCTGTGAAGCTGGGTGTATAAAGAAGCAAGTAGCAAAGGACTATCAGAAGAGAGAGGAATCGAACCAGGAGCCAAGCGCAAGACAGAGGTTGGTCTCCTTTATTCTTCTCTCATCTATCTTTCATAAAGGAAAAATGAAAGTATCTTTACTTTGTTTGTTTCTAAGGTAGCTACCACACCTTAGTGGGATTAGCAGTTCTGCATAGACACTTTTCCCTGTAACAAAATGGCGACTCCACTGGGGAGCGACTAGGTTTTTTGTTTATCTACCTTGTTGTTTACTTTATAAACTTACAGATGGAGCCTGAAGTTGAGCCAGGTAGCTTTCGAACTGCATTTGCTATGCAAATGCAAAGTAGATAAATGCCACTTCAGTCAATCTTCGGGTTTTGTTTAGGAATTAAACAACTGATTTACAAACTATCTAATTGCCCTTGTGGTGGCTCTAGTAACCTCCTTAGATCTACCCCTGTTGTTGATTTACTGATTACCACTTGCTCAGCCAAAATCCCTGAACTAAACTGCAAACTGTGACCCAGAACCCAAGTAAAGTCTCGTCCCTGGCCCAGCGCAGTCTCTGTTCTGTGAATCTGAAATTCAGCGCACTTCCCGAGTGTAGTAGGTGCGCTGCATTTCAAATTCACTGTGTTGCAGGTGCGCTGATCAGACTAGACATTGTTCCTGAATGTTGGTTTCTGTTCATTCTTTTCAGTTCTATTCATGAGTTTTGCTGCCTATGGTCAGTATACCTCTGTTTGAAACCCCTTTCCTTGCTGTTATTTCGCCTCCATTGTGCAAAGAACTGTAAATGTTTTTGTGTATTTGTTGAGTCATTTTCAGTTTTCCTTTGCAAAAGGGTAACGTAATTGTACTGTCGTTTCTTGATTTGAAAGTGTCGCAAGTGTCGTTTTCAGTCATAGAAGAGAGTCTGATTGCTCCTGATAGTCGATTACCCTGTTACTATTGTAGTTGATCTGAATTTGTAGTTTTTCTAGTGTCGAAAGCAAGTATTCATTTCCAAATCGTAAAGTGTTGTCATTATATTCATTTTTTATTTTGAAAAGAAACTTGTTAGTAATTGTCACTTGAAAAGTAATTCAGATTTGCGCATTAGCTTTCTTTTTATCATTCACATATTAAGAAGGTTGAAAACAAATACATGCATGTGCATTTGCATTTAGACTGTTTGATTGGTTTGATTTAGGACAGTGCATATAGTGTGTGCTCTTTGCTCTTTGTTGAAAGAATTATGTCTTTATTTCCTTAGTAGCTAGGATTTTCATTGCACAAAGAAGATAAAAGATTGTTTATCATCTTATATTGCATTTTAGGAATTGTACATCTACATCACGCGGTGAACCTGAAAGGAAAATTTCTTAAGCAAGATCAACTATAAAATAAATTTAATGAATCTAACAACGCTTTGGAACCTAATGCACAACATCTAGAAGTCTAGGCTAGAGATGTATTCCAGCGTCGTAAAGCCTGGTAACTATTGTTCTCACTGTTGGTTGGGTGATTCCTCCACTTTGAGACGATAAGTGCCAGTACGGACTTGTGCTCCCACGTACCGTCGAGTATATTTTGGGAGACCACAATAGGCTTAATCCTTTATCCATAGGAAGCCGTGTCTGCCGCCCTATCGATTGCAATGCACTGAACACAGCATTCGGGAAGATTGACTGTCGTACCGTAAAAATTATTCTACAGTTTTGCGATTGGTTTGGTAATCCCTCTGCCTAGATTTCCAGAGCAGTCCCTTTCGTTCCTTTTCAGACTCCTTAACGGAAAAGGTCCATCTGAGCACTTGTCACTTCAGGCTCATTAAAAATCGAAGGCGACTAGAGTCATATTTTGTTTTTTCTCGACTCTTTAAAATTGAAAAAACAAGTTGTGTCAAAGCGTCTAAAATTTATTTTAAACGGAATAATCATCACCTTTCCTACGTTGGTCTTAGGTTGAAAGAATGGAGTCCACCAACCAAGGAATTCCTCTTGGAGAAATCCTAGTCCCTTCTGCTCTTGGGGAGATGTTGGTGCACCCCATATGGCCACATTGTTGCTTCTAGGATTGACAATCGGCTTACCCGTATGGCTCTTCTCAACCTCTGTCGTTCAGAACACCACAATTCCTGAACAATCGAGTCAGCAACTAGACGATTCCAGAGTTACCCACCAACCTTCTACTTCCTCCAATTCTTCCTCTCCTCCTTCCTCTTCGCTTGACGAGGCTGGTAAAGCCAAAAATCAAGTACCTGAGAAGAATAAGGAAAAGAAGAAGAAAGAGAAGAAGAAGAAGGATCCAAAAGTGAAAGGGGGCAACCAAGCGTCGTCTAGCAAAAATCCACACACTGCACCGACCAGGCCTAAATCGCCATGTGTCATTTGTAAAGGAGACCACTATCATCGAGATTGTCCCTGCATCCCTCGGATCTTAGGGGACTGGTCTCCTCGTTTGCACAACCCAGTGTTGTCAACCTCTGATGATCATGTTGAAAACACACCATCGACTAGTGAAAGTGAAGCCCCAGGACAAAAAGGAAAATATAGATTTCCTTGTAAACTGTGTGAAGGCGATCATGCTGTCCACCGTTGTCCCTTCTTAGACGAGGCTAAAAGAGTTTTGGACGATCGTCTGGTTTCACCGTTACGACTTCCTCTTGGATATAAAAAACTCTTGCCGAGTCCGTCGCTAGTTGAAAATCTGGCTGACCCGCCCAGGTGGTCGGCCGAAGCGTCTATCATTGAATACAAACCATCTAAACCCATACCAGATAAAAGTCAAAAGGTCGAGGCGGCAGTTGACCCGGTCTTGCCTTCAGAGGTTCCATCTTCGGATGATACAGTCACCGAAGAGAACAAGGATGACACCGTCCAAATTCTTTTCGTAAGCACGGACTCCAATGAACATGGGGGCAATTTACCCATTCCTTTACCGCAGGAAGAAAGTTCATCAAAGCCGTACTCGGCCGTCTATTCGTCCAAGCAACCTAGTTGTTTCCTTCGACTGGAATCAACTAGGCAGACCCCGCTTACCGGCTAGTGTACCATTCTGAATCATTGATCAAATATATATAATGGTTATGGCTGGTACCATCATAGATGAAGGGGCTTCTGTGAGTATCCTTTCCTCGACTACTTGGAAAGCGCTTGGTTCGCCATCGCTTTTGCCTGAGATGAGAAATCTAATAGGCTTTGACAAAGGAACCAGCCGACCATTAGGGATCCTTACCAATGTGCCCATAACATTGAGAGGGAAAATCGTTCATATGAACGTAATGGTAGTCCAAGGACCCCTGGATTATAATCTACTCCTTGGACGAGACTATATTTATTGCATGGGAGCCATTGTCTCATCACTCTTTAGAGTAATGTGTTTTCCGCACGAAGGAAGAGTGGTCAAGCTCGTAGACCAGCTTTCATTTCCGGGATCACGCATAGCAAGTAGTCATATACCATCCCTGAATGGTCTTTTCACACAAGGAATGTCTCATCAATCTCCAGTCCGTCCACCTGATGAGCGCGAGTGATTCGGGGGACATGACTGAAACCCAGGGGGCATGCACCCTGGTCTGCTTCGGCAGGAAAACTTCGGGTATAGGGTAGGTTTCCGCGAGAGATATATGACTAGTCTGTACTCCCGTCCATGATTGGAAAAGGGGGTTAGACTGGAATAAGATTCCCTCGTCAAAGTTATGTGAGTGGAGGCGTCTGCACCACTCACCTTTGTCTATTTCGGTAGACATTGCCGAAGAAGTGTTTTGTTTGCGCTGTGAATAGAACAATCTTTGGTAACCTGAAAGAGGTAGACCTTTCCTGATAAAAGAAATGTTTTGTCGGTAGAATAAAAGGTGACCTTGAAGCTTTATTTTATACCTGGGGGCATGCAAACCTTTTGGCGTGAAAGCGAAGAGCGACTATTTATTTTTTAAATTTGTAGGTCCTCTAACCCTTTAAACTCGTAGGATTGGTCATTTCCTAACTTGCATAAAGAAAGGATGTGGGGCAAAACTCTAAAAATTGCCGTTTTCATATATGAGACATTCTTATTATACGACTGGATTAATCGAGCAGTTTTAGCACATAGTTCAAGCTCGTTAAAAAATAAACATAAGTAATGAGCAAATGTTTCCCCCAGCATTTAAGCTCAATAAAAAATGAACCAATTCCCGGTAAATAATCATCGTGAATATAGTACTTCAGCCTTTAAAAGCCTTGGTCGTGTTCCCATCATCACCTCCACTCTGTATTGGCCGATCATTCACCTCCATTTGATTGTTTACCCCTTTTGAGGAACAGTTGTGAAGAGTGATCCCGCTAGCCATCCTTGTAACACTGTCGTGATTGGAAAATTCCAAACCTTACCTAGAATCAGCTGCTACCCAATTTTATCACTCGTTCCTCAAAAGACGAGTCTCCTTTAAGCTCTTTTCAACTGACTCGTAAAATATGAAAAGATTGTCGAACCATTGGCCTCTCCAGCTCGTTAAAGGGACTGGAAGTGCTATCCCTCTTTTAGATTTTAATATTTTTGGACCTGAGGGATTATTACACAAAAAGATCGAGCGCTTGTTTTGTTCAGCTCGTTAAAAGTATCGAAAATTCATCCCTTCTATATTGTTTCATACTTTTTCGGACTTAAGGGATTAGATGACGAAAAAGGAATTTTGGAGTTTCCTTTACGTCCCTTTTCAGACTCTCTAAAATTGAAAAGGACCGAGTTATCTTTGTCGTTAAACTCGTTAAAACCTAATAGCGATGAACTTGTCCATAGCAGACAAGAACGAGTTTCACTATCGCTAGACTCGTTAAAACATAGCGATGGGTTTGCCCGAAGGGAAAATTATAGAACAAGCATATGTTATCCTCCTCAAGCTTGACAAAAATAAAGAGGTACTGGTCAGCAATGGCTGGGGAAAAATTTGGAAGAAAACTTGAAGAAACTTTGTTGGTAGCAAGTCGCTCTTGAACATGACACTTTCACTCCGCATCCAAGTCGGGTTGGGTTGTTTCATTCACCGGCCACATCACAATGGTCCCATCACACCATCCACATTTGGGGTTAATGCTACCAATCCATCACGTCAGTGTCGCCGATATGTTCAAGAGAAGTCACTCAGAGAATTCACCTGTGTCTCACCCGCTGTAATACATTTACGCTCCATTCTTTCATGACCGCCACCCTGAACCTTATATCACCAGATCATTTTCACCTCCATTAAAATCATTTTCTCCGTTCCGTGTCATTGATGTGGGATTCATTAAGGCCCTCCTATGACGGATCACTTCTTGTCGACATCAACTCATTATCCAAGAAGTCGATCTAGGAACACCCCTTCCAATACTTTGAAGCTTGCATGCCTCAATGGCAAGTTTCTCACTTCCGGCGATAGGTTTACATCAATGGCCTTCAACCGAAATATTTTGCGTGGTGTTCGATGCCAAGTCCTTTATTCACACCACGTGAATTGTACTGCAGTACCTTGAGGGTCATTATCATTATCGGTGATTCCTCTCACGCCTGTTAATAGCTTACATCATTGGTTGGTAATCAGGCGATGTCTTTCCATGTTCGACTCCAGAACATCTCTCACATGGATCGACTTGTACTTCGAGTGAAGATCAAACGAGATTGAAGACCCTGGATCTAGTTTCATCCATCCGGGCTGCGATATATATTCAGGGAAATAAAGACATCAAATGTACATCGTTGCTGCACAGATAATCGTCCAATCAAAGGGATGATGGATCTACCAGAATCATCAGTCTACACTCAGACGATTGTCTGTCCTATGCACATGAAAATGAATTTATAAAGCTGACCATGGGAATGCCCGCCTCAGCTAGATCATGAAAATATTATGAAGATAATGTATTGTATTGTATCTTATTACAGGTCTCCTCCCAGCTTGAAAGAACTTCGGATCCTCATGATAAAGCATTTCACCCGACATCAAAAAATATTAACGACCTCATGCTTTAGGGGGCAACTGTTATAGGCATTTTTGGGCACTGCAACCCCAAGCATAAAATGTACATAAACCAAGGGCTCCTAAGTCCTTGGAATTATGCATGATAGCAAGCTTTATAGGTGTGACCTTTGTTTTCCCATTTACAACTCTAGAAACCCGTTGTTCCTCTGTTCTTACAATTACAACAACATCCCCATGCCCTTTGTGCTATGATGCTTTTAAAGATCCTCCTGTCTTTTGGATTATCAAACTTGCACTTGGTACCATACTTGCAAATACTTGTCTTGACAAAAAACTGAGATCCACAACAAGAAATTCAATAAACCAACAGTTCTGAAAGAAAAAATATAATCTAATTAGAAACAACTGTAGAACATGAAAACACAAAACTCATCACTGAGTATCTTAAAACACACTCAAGCTCACCAAACCTCTCTAGTAGTGAAACAACAACACGTTTGACCTACAAAATCAAGAGCATATAAATTCAGGGACTGATTACATATCATATTAAATGGACGAAAAAAAATAATGGATGAAAACACATATTGACTTGAGTACCTCACTTCCATCAACATTCTCCTCTGATTTTAAGGTTGCCAACCTATCTTTTGGGTGGTGGAACTTGTATTTTGAACAAAATTTGCAGATGCTAGTTTTCATATAGTACTAAGTTCAATAATATGAAAATTAGAAACACAAAAAAATATAAATTAAAGAACATCAAAAGAAATCAAACATTAAAAACAAAAGCTAATTTACAACAATATGAGAAGGATGTGTGCTACAACAAAATATTTTTTTCTCTGTTTAACTTACAGGACACTGAAGCTTGCCTGGCCTCTCCGGTGGGGACTCACTGCTTGTGGCAACAGATGGCACCTAGATCCAAACAAAATATGTAAAATTACTAGACCCATCAAAATTAATCATGTATTATAAAATGGAACAGCCTTGTTGCCAACCTTACAAGATTGGATATACTGAATCAAATGTTACAGCAACCTGACAATTTACTCAGGCATTATTTAGATTGAAATTTACAATAAACATGTATATACCCAACCGAAAGTTCATCTGATAACACTGCAAGCATTAGTTCAATATGGGGCTAGAAAGAACAATCAGAACTACAAATATGTAGGTGGGAAATAATAGAGACAACAAGACAACAATAAATGTAAGGCTATTATTCTTTCTACAATTTGAATTTCAAGGGTGAAAAACCAATTTTGTAAGGATGGTAAGAGCCATACCATATGAGAGAATTACAATTAAGCCCATGATTTGGAATTTTATTTGTTAAAGGAATAATTGTTTCATAGAAACAAATTACTCCCTAATACAACTCAAATGTGCTATCTAAATCATTATTTTAGTCACACTATTTAGGTGTAGATAATCCTAATACCTTGATATAAAAGTTAATAACATATTAACACTTTGAAGTGGTAATCAATTTTCGCAACACATCCCACATAGTCCACTAATAACATATCACATTAATAAATTTTCCAAACTAGAAGAAAGATGTCTATTTTCTTCACAAACATAGATGTGTAATCAAGTGTGCTTGTCTTTATTATCTTCATTTTGATGCTAATTAGATTATCACACAAAAAAGTAGTAACAAGTACTACAATAGAATTTCGAACATATAATTGTTTTGATAGCCAAGGATCTATCAATTTTGTCAATTTAATCTAGTCCAGGTGAAACAAATTACTCCCTAATACGACTGGGATGTATTATCTAAGAATAAGATCATACATGCTATTTAGGGGAAAATAATCTTGATGCCTCGATATAAAAAATTAATAACATACTAACACTTGCATGCAGTAAATAATTGCCACACAACCCACAGTCCACTTACAACATATCACATTAATAAGTTTGCCACACTGGAAGACATATTTCTATTTATTTCACAAAAACATAGACACATAATCCAGTGTTCTTATTCTTATTAGCTGCATTTTAGGGCTAATTAGATTGGCACACACACACAAACAAATACTACAATAGAAGTTTGAACAATTAATATAATTGTTGAGGTAGCCAAGGATATGCCAATTTTGTCAATTTGATCTAGTCCATAGAGTTGGGAGGAGTGTTATCCTCCCCACCTAGGTTGAATTCCCCCGAGTGACCTTAGCAAGTATATTGTTCAACAGATTTGATCCATGTTGTTGACCTTGGCTTTTTCTCTTTGTGTTTGTTCCTATAGAACCTACCTCTCACATACCTTGGAACTTCACATACAACACTTGAGAAATCAAACTTGAGCAGCTTGGAACTCTATGTTGGACAAACCAGCCTAGATCCATCTTAACTCTGGATCTACCAAGCGCCAAGAGGGATCAAATGTCTTGAGATGCAAATTGCCTTTAGAGTGAAAATATATTTTATCCCTCTCATCCCTTGGTATATTTAGAGTTAAGATGGATCTAGGATAGTTTAATTTCTCCTTTTAAATATGTTATATTCCACATGAATACCATGTGTCAATACCATGGGTTCCCATAAACCTGGACCTCAAAAACCCAGTAACTTGACCACGTCCAGTTTTCCCAACAAAAAATCATAAAATAATAATAAAATGTAGAATTTCTATTTCTATTTTTATTTATATTTCCCGAGTCAAAATGTTTACAAGACATTACATCATCTCTACCATACTAGGCTGGAAAGCGCCTCTCAGCGCAATCAAACTCATCTATGAGTGGATGTTTTTTGGAGAGGATTCAACATCTTAATATGGTAAGTAATTCATTTAGTCCATTGAAAATTACATGGGTAAAGAGCAGAAGAAATAGATTTCTTTTGGTTGAGAATAGAAGAACACAACTCATTCAGTCAATCAAGAATAGAAATTGGGGAATAAATAAGAATAGACATACACACACACATTCAATCATGAGACAAATGTCTCCATTTAAAAGTGTAACGTATTTGTGTTTTTTAATTATAGATAAATCCACCCTTTCTTTTGTTTCTGAATAAACAAAGATTGAAGACAAGATATGCATGATGGATCATAAAATTGCACACAAGCCATAACAAAGGGGAAGATGTGAATGGTCAGAAAAATACGTATGATTGAAGATATTAGACAATCTGCAATTTTTTTTCGATCACAAAATGAGGGATTTTATTAAATAAGGTACATATTTTTAGGGGAGAATTATATACTACAATTGAAAGTAACTTGTATATTATTATATGCTAAAACATTATAACATTATATGCTAAGAGAAAACAAGCTACTATAAGTACTAAGTTACAACTCAATACAATTAAATAGAAATACAAAGTTAACAGTCACCTCTTTCCAGTTTGGAATTCCACCAGCTGGAACACAAAAGGATGATCAAACTTGTAGTCAACTCCAAATTTACAGGTTCTTGTCATCATATAGGAAGTACAATCCTTTTCTCCAAGTCGCTGAGGATAAATGAGAAAATCACTTGAACCGTCAAACCTAGGGTGCTTGGCCAATGCATTCACAGATGAAAGAGCTTCACTTCACCCAAATGTGTTGTGAGTTCCCACAAGAGTTTGTGAAACTATAAGGAGTAGAGAGAATATAGCATATTCTTCCATGGTACCCAATTTAACCAAATGGCATTCTAGGTTGAATTCTTTGATAGCAAAAAGCACAGTCATGGTTCCAATCACATTGTTATGTTGAGTATACACTGATCTTCCTCTGCCTATCATGGAATAAGGAGAAGACCTTTGTTCTTCAAAGTGTACGACTGCCTCGGGTTCAAAGGACTTGAAAGCCTCTACAAGGAAATCAAAATCAGAAACATCTCCCACAAAGAGGTCAAGTTGTTTGCTAGAGACTTTCTTCCATCTCTTTATTCTCTTATGAATTGAGACAATGGGAGTTAGAGAGTCGATCCCAAGCTGTTGGTCAAACAATCTAGAGTCAAGGATATCAACAATGGAAACTTGGTATCCTTTGTTTGAGAGATGAAAAGTTGTTACCCATCCACAGTAACCATCCCATCCTACAACCATTACTTTCTTCCCTTTACCTCCCCCTTCCATGGCAGGGGATGTTGTTTTCACTTATTTCTCCTTCACAGAAACAACCCTCAGGGAAAATCTGGAAACATTTCTTCTACATTGCATTGTATTTTAAGATACAAACCTACTGCATCCAAACAAGGCCTCTTGCTTCCAAAATGAAATAGAACTCTGCCCTCTTCTAAAGGAAATTGCATTAGCAGGCATCAGGATAGTGCTAGTAGCATCCAGATGAGGCTTAATGCAAGCCATTGAATCAAAACAAGAAGCAATCGATAGCGTCTATGACATGGATTCACGGTTGAAAGCTAGTGTGTACCTAACCTAATATAGAAATGGTACATCAACCCCGAACTCGACAACATGTGAGAATTAGTACATATAGAAAAGATAATCACAGTCGTTTTACATAGAAGATCTACATGACAAAGGTGTGCATGATTATTTGGAGTCATACTGCTCCTCCATATATGATTATTATAAGTAATCTGGAACAGACCAAAAGATTTCCCCTGACTTGATAGAGAAGCTTCAAAAGAAAATTAAGACCTAATGTTTACCAAATGAATGCAAAATGATAAAACTATGGTTTGGCCCTAGAGAAGCTGAACATCAGCTACTCATAACTGCAATTTCTAGCCTAAATATTAGCCAGAGACTTCACTCTTGAAAGAAATGAATGAATATTTTAAACATTGTAAGCCAAGTAACAAAATTTTTATAACCCGTGCCTGTATAAAATAACAAAATCCCAGCTAAGAATCTTACCGGTGAAGAAAACCTGAAGAATATTTCGTCGTATTGAAGGAAAATGAGGTCCTCCCACAATCACCTATGAGCAGGAATCCATGTTAACCTAGGAATATGATTTTCTCTAGAAAGTTGATGATGAGTTAGAAACCATATAGAAAAATGTGATACTCTAGTAACAACATGAATAAAGTAACAACAAGAATAGATGTTTAGTGGCAGGAAAGGGCTGAAACTGACAACGAAGGGAAATTTTCCTTAGCAGCGCAAAGCAAAATGAGGGAGGGAAATTTTTCTTAAAACAATATTAAAAATAATAAATAAATTAAAATAATATTAAAAATTATAAAATATAATTTGTAAGGTTAAACTATGATACAATTTGTGTTAAGTATGAATAATAACTAGTCAAACAAAAAATTGAATTGAATGTGGGGATAATAAAAGTATTATTATTAATTAATCATCTTAGATCTATTTTAATTCTGGATTTACCAAGTATTGAGAAAGATCAAATTTCTTTTCAATCTAAAATGGTTTGCATCTCAAGATATTTGATGTATCTAGGCTCTTTGTAGATTTGGAGTTAAGATGAATCTTGGTTGATGTAGTTATTATTTACAATTAAAAATATTAATTTTATTTGTTTTATTTTTATTTTTATTTTTATGTAATTTGACCTAATCAAAATGTTTACATAGCATAAGAGGACACGACAATACAATATCTCTTCCCTACTAGGCTAGAGAGGTTTAAGTATCTTTCCATTTGAGCAAAAAAAGTCACTTGACATAGACACTATATCTAATGATCAAGGCCTAGAGAGTGATGATTTTGGCCTAAGGGCATCAATAAACACTTTAGAAGGCCTCCCTAATGCAATCGAGTATGCTGAGATAGGAGGGAAAGGGTACACGAGGTCTACAAATAAGGGAAATATCCACTAACCCTTAAGGAGGTGAGAAATATCCTCAAATATGTGAATAATGTTATCAATAAACTCAAGTAGTTGTAGGTAGCCCATTATTTTTGGAGAACTTCACTTAGAGCTCAAAATACCCTATTAGAAGATAGTCATAGTTTAGAAGGCCTACACATGTGTTGTTAGGAGACACAAAGCAAGAAGAGGTAGATATACCACATTCCTCTAGGGTATAAGATAATATGATTGCCCCTTAACATTGTCATGAAGAATATTATGATCTAAGAGCAGAAGAGCTAGATAACCATCTCATGGACTTAGATCAAGTAAAATGAACAAGTATTTTTTGCTTGGAGCATCCACTTGAGGTAGAAAAATGAAAAGATGATGTCAAATGTAGAATTTTCTTGAAATTCTGCAACTACTATAGTGAACAATCTGAAAACTAAAAACTACTTTCTTTTCACTAAAACATGGAATTTATGTACTTCAAATTTGCAATGGAATAGAAACAGAAATAACAACAATCACACAATTCAAAACACAACTTTTTTTTCTAGGGAACCCAACTGGGAAAACCCTCTGCTTGCTTGAGAATTTTATTGAAGAAAAAAGACTGAGCAATAGATCTCTTACAAAATAATTGTTTCAATTAGAAAACACACTTGTTTTCCCTGCTTGTTTTAAGCATGAAACCCTTGCAAGATTTTTTTATATTTTCCACCCTCTACCAATTTGTGCACAAGATTCTCTTGCACACTCTTCCTCTCACAAGCTCCACGCACAACCCTGTGCAACCTTCTAAAAAAGTTGTGAGCTCTAGCATCTTTTCTCACCAACTCGTGCTCAGAAGACAATGATCAAATTGTTCCTTCGTTCCTCCTTATAAGCACTTTGATTAGGCTACTACTATCAAGTTATATTTGAGGAAAACCAAAATATTGATTGAATAGATAACAAAAGCTCACTGATTGTGTTAGCTCTTCCTTCCTATAATTTAAGAGCCTGACTCAATCAACTCATCCTTTAGCCAAAATAACTTGCACTAGAAGACAATAAACTTGGCCTTCCACTAATTAGTACTAGTCAACTGCTTCTTGCACTCCTAATTTTAGGAATTCACCCTAAAGTTTAGGAGCATGATGATCTATAGGGTTGAAAGGCTTCTCTATAGAATGAAAAGTGTCAACCCTAACCGATTATTTTCCATGTGAATCTTGAAAGAATTCTCCACCAACAGAGAATTTACATGCTCTGTCTCCACTACCGGCCGCGTGATGATAATTTTCCTTTGTTTTAGCAGTAGGAGTGGAAGAAATATTTTGGTAGAGGGACTCCTATGCCAAGGTAAGGTGAACACGTGGAGTCAAGTTTAAGCCTTAACCTTTGACAACTAAATCAGAAAATGTGGTATTTTCCCATGTATAGGTAGATATCAGGGTACCATTTTGGGAGGCTAATTTACTCCCAAGGAAATATAACGAAATCATATTTTAGGTCCCTCTTCAATGTACATCAATAAAATTCCTTTTCTGATCCAAGAACCAGGGCGAAACCATGAAATTTTAAATTCAACAATGATATTCAGCTTGTGGTAGTCATTTTCCTATTTGAAGTAATCCAACAAATATTAACTTTGCAAAGCGTGTGTTCAAACTTTAGCCTCTCATTAATCCCATATAGTATTGTTTTTTTTTTTAACCCAATATACATGAATTTCATACGAACAAGATGCTTATAGCTAAGAATTAATATGAAGAGAGAAAAAATAGTACTTACAAGCTCCATCCACATTCATTGTTCTGGTGAAGTAGCGGTTGCCTCACTTGTTAATCCCAACCAATGTGCTAAGGTGTAACCAACCAACGATCGTTGATACCAATTTCTCCATAGCTTCTTTCTGCTCTCTACATCATACGGCTTGTCAGGGGTACTCTGGAGCTCCAACTCCTAGTGAAGACACATTCAGTACATGTATGCAGTGCAAAGAGTTGTAAAAATCAATACCCTGAATTTTTTATTTAAAAAACAAAGGATTCAATACCCCGATTTAAACTCTAGCACTGACTAGTTGCAAGGTCAATTGAATTGAGATGACGTTCCATAGGCTACATAAGATAACACCCCAAAGCTTGAGGATGAGATGTAGCAACCTTTCTAGTATATAGGTCCCACTTTCCTCCTTGCTGGAGATGCCTTGAGATAGCATGGTGGCCCCATCAAGGGAGGTGTGCCATGCAAAAGGAGTTTGATTAGGATTGAGGCCTAGAGCTAGTAGCCAAGAAAAGTACTCCATACTTAGTGAAATTGTCCCACAATTTCAATTCCCTGTATCCCTTGTGCTAGTTTGGAAGACCCTTTATCTTTGCTTCTTCATGCATGGGTGAGATCCTGCATTGCTATTTCCTCACAAGTGATCCTCAAAGGAAGCAGAATTGCATGGGACCATTTCTATTCCAATGGGGCATATTTTGAGTCGAGGACATGATTGGCTAGGTGGTATACAAGTTTGTTTTCTGTGCAACAAACTGGAAATAAAGGCTATAGAGGAGCTTGGATTTTGTACATGAGTTCTGCCACTCTTCGAATATTAGATTCAATGCGCCAGCTTTTGGAGACTTTGGATATGGCTGAACCATTTTGAATATTTTTCATAATGGTAATGAGGATTAAAGAGTCTCCCTCGAAGATCAACTATTGATAAGAATTTTTGATGGAAATTTCTAAACCATGTTCCAATTCCCAAATTTTCACTTCATTATTGGTAATTATACCTAATTTAACGACATAGATGCTCAAAATTTGGCCTGAACTATTATGAAAAGCAAGTCCAATACTTATTGGGCCTGGATTGCCTCGTGAGGCTCCATCAAAGTTCATCTTTATGAAGTCCATGGGAGGAGGAAACCATGAAGAAATGTTGACAACCCTTCTGGTAGACATAGGAATGTCTATAGGTTGGCCTTGCTACCAAATGACCAATGAGTGAAGAATATTTTGTTCTTTTGTCGGACAATCCCACCCTTTGCAGTCCCAATGCACCACGTTTATCATCTCTTGAAGGAAGGAGAGGCTAGAATTCCAAACTTTCTCCACCGTGGAGTCAATATATTTGAAAATTTGTGTGTTCCTTTCCTTGCAAGGTTTTGAGAGAGTGAAGCTTGGATTTAAATTCCATATTCTATTGAGAATGGGGTTGCTATAAACCGTTGCATTCAAGTTTTCCAACAATATAGAAATGGAGCCTGGTTTAAGTTCAGATCCCTGAAAGGTATGTAAGAAATATTTCGGTAGAGGGACTCCTATGCAAGGTAAGGTGAACACATGGAGTCAAGTTTAAGCCTTAACCTTTGATAGCTAAATCAGAAAATTTGGTATTTTCCCATGTATAGGAAGATATCAGGGTACCATTTTGGGAGGCTAAGTTGCTCCCAAGGAAATATAACGAAACCCTATTTTAGGTCCCTATTCAATGCACATCGATAAAATTCCTTTTCTGATCCAAGAACTAGGGTGAAAATGAAATTTCAAATTCAATAATGATATTCAACTTGTGGCAGTTGTTTTCCTACTTGAAGTAATCCAACAAATATTAATCTTGCAAAGCGCATTTTCAAACTTGAGTCTCTCATTAACCCCATATAGTATTGTTTTGTTTCTTAACCCAATATACCTAAATTTCATACAAACATGATTCTTACAGCTAAGAATCAATACGAAGAGAGAACAAATAATACTTACAAGCTCCATCCACATTCATTCTTCTAGTGAAGTAGCAGTTTCCTCACTTGTTAATCCTAACTAGTGTATTGATCGTAACCAACCTATGACCCTTTATACCAATTTCACCATGGCTTCTTTCTGCTCTCTACATGATACTTCTTGTCAGGGGTACTCTAGAGATCCACCTCCTAGGGAAGATGCATTCAATACATGTCGACAACACAAAGAATTGTAAAAATCAATACCCTAACTTTTTTATTTTGAAAACAAAGGATTCCCACATGGGCACGAGTGCTATGAAGTTTCTCTTCTTCCCACTTCGCCCAATCCGGAGAGGGTGTTGAACATACCCATGTAGCAGAAGTAGAATAGGGATGGCAGAATCACTTGAGGCGTGGTTACATTACAGAGTCTCAGGGGTGGCTCGACGCAGAGATTCCTCCTGCCCCGCACCTCTCGCATGCTGCATCAGAGTGCTCAAGGATGGATCGATGTGGATCATTTTCATTGTAGAATGCTCTTGTCACGGTGCCTCTCGGCTGCTGCATCACAGTGCTTAGGGGTGGCTCGATGTGGAGAATTTTCACTGTAGAGTGCTTAGGAGTGGCTTGATGTAGAGATTCCTCTTGCCGTGACGCCTCTTGGTTGTTGCATCAGAGTGATCAGGGGCAACTCAATGTGGATAATTTTATAATGTGAGATAGAGAATATGAACCCGACACCTCTCAAGACCCTAGACCACAAAGATCGGAAGACTCGAACTTGCACAACGTGCCAAAGAAAAGCAGAAAGGGGGATAGGACAAAATAATAAAATTTTGAAAAAAAAGACTTAAGACAAAAATTATAATTTTAAGATAAAATTATTATTTCCTCTTAAACTAATGTTTAAATATATTTCGTTCTGTGGTTAGCATCACCACGACTATTGAAATCACAAGTTTTAGCTAGGGTTTGGGTTTTCATGCAGGTGATGAAAACAAACTTATTCACGCAAATGAAGTAATCAGTTTGCAATCTTCCCTGATGGATTTCGAAGTTACTCTGGCTCGCTTCACTGTGACTAAAACCAAAACGAGAATAAGATAAGTGTTGGAATGATGTCAGACTATTTTAGGTGGTTGCATCTAGAAGCCCAAGTCAGTGGTCTTCCCTAACAGATCAAGGAGTTAATGGCATGCATTACAGCTAGGTGGGAGTTAGGGTTTGCATTGTGTCTGTTATGCTCCTATACCAATAGGTGTCATATTTCATGATTGACTTGATGAGCTATGTAATATGTTCATGCCTTTCCTTGTTGCAAAGGTTTTCCATATTATCAAAAAATCAAAAAAATTTAAAAAAATGTAAAGAGGGTATACCCTAAAAGAAAAATTAAAGAGTGAAAGAAATAAAATGGTCAAAAAAGTGAAGAAAAATGAATCCCACCAAAATAAAGACCAAGGAAAGTGTGCAAGTCTAAATGCCACTACTTTTTACACTTATGTAATAATCAAATTGTGTGCAACTTGTAACTTATTCCACAATTGGTGAACAGTCAAATAGTTTAAGCTTGGCTAGTCCATATTTGAATTTCATGTTTTAGAAGTAGAGAATAAACTCTGACCAAACTGTTTAATCTTGGCAAATAAGTAGATAGGTAGAGTGAATAAAAGGAGCTCAACAATTTAATCTGAGCCCTTGGATGTAATAAGGTTTGACTTATATAGATTTCTATATGTAAAAGAAAAAGAGTCATAAGGGTTTGCCAGTTCGAGTGCACCTTAATAAAGAAGAAAAAATATCATGCTAAAGTAGGAGGGTAGGTAGATGGTGTTGCAGAATTACTTGTGATGGATAATGTCTCTGAATGTGTTAATTTTCACTTTTATCACAAGTATAAGACAGACATTTCATTTGATGAAGTTCAAGCAAAACAAGGTTAAATAATTAACTTCCCTTCATATTTTTACCTAAAGACTTCACTAATTCCCCTTAAAGTATTAAGGTCTTTGAATATTAAAGGGGCTCAGAGCATTTCTCTGACTTCTGGAGGGACGGACCCTCGACCCAATAATTTAAATGGCCTAAGTACTTAAAACCATCCATAAATCTTTCATTCACTCTCATAAGTTATATCCTAAGATTTTACTTAGGAAAAATGTGCAATATCACATAAAAACTCCTTTTCCACTTTCAGCCTAAGTTTAAATATATACTCTAATATTTTTACTTAGCGCTCTTTATCACATTGCTTCATATTAATTTTTGACTTATATTATATAAATCCTGTGAATAAAATTGACCCACTCCCGTATTATTTAACTATATAAAACCCCGAAATAGTATATATCTTGCCCCGGTTAAATATAACCATAGTTACTGGTCAAACAGGATTAATTGGAATTATTTGATGCTTACGGTTAATTAAGAACCAACCCCCGATACAATTACATAAATTTTATTGTGTTGGGCTCGCATACATAAAGCCCCGCCGTACCCCGCTCCCGTCCACCATTAGATCCCATCCCCACCATCTGACGGTCGGTATCGATATCGCTCCCCCCTTGGTGACTGCACGTTAATGTGCGATCACCAGGCGGTTTTCCTCCTGTACCTCTGCCGTGTGTCGTGCAGTCAAGGGGATTGCTGTCCCCCGGTCAAAAACCGCCTGCCTCCAAAAACGGTGCGATCCCATCCCGCTTACCGCCCTCCATAAAACGACAAAACGTCATTTCCCTGCATACGTCACCCGCCCGATAATCCAAAAAACCCCCGTCAACCTAGATTTGCGAATAAAACCAATGAAATGTCATTTTTGATGTTTTATACGGCAAACTGTGTTCCCATGCAAAGTGACACCCCAGTCAACCACTGAAGCTTTTCAACCGCTGAAGCTTTTCGACTGCCACCTGGTTAGAAAATTTGTAGCGACGCCGTCCAGAACCTGTTATCCATCCTGCCATTGCACTGTTCACTTCCCCAATACAGGTATTTACCCATTTCCACCGAAACCCTGCAAGTTTTTTTTTTATATTGAATATTCCACAGAAATGACCAATTTCGCTATACATTCAAGTCATTGTTCAATATATAGGTTCCCAAACTCACTGTTTTCATTATTTTCACAGAAAACCCGAATTCCATTCCTGAATCCACAAGAACCAGAGATGGAAACTCCTATGGCCCTGAATGTTGTACCTATGAACGCCCCTCACAAATATTTAGATTATCTGCCTCTGGCCGATAAAGATTTTCAGATAAAAGACTTATCTGGTGATGAAAACCACCTTAAGATCTTTTTCCAAGCCAGAGACAGTTATCTTAATGGCTCTGACATCTTAGGACTGTGGGAATCCAACCTGGCCATGTACTTCCTCCCTTCAGTCCATGTGTTCCTAGATATAATCCATCACTGCTATGCCAATTATGACCCTAATCAAACAGCAGTCATGTCCCCTAGTCAAGAAGCCCTTTTTCCCATAACTGCTCAGTCCATCAATGAAATGATGCAATTCCACTTTAGTCATGCTCTTACTCCCTTTTCCATGGGATACTTACTTGAAAAAGCTCCCCAATTGTCTCACTCAGAACTGACTCGCATCGGTCAAATGTTCGTTGACCCTAAACATTAGCCCAAAGGCCCAACTCCTTATCTGCAGGCTTTCTTTATAGATACAGGAAAAATTATTGTTGATATGATAGCCTCAATCATGGGATTCAACTCTGGAGAATATGTTGATGAGATAACCTTAGTATTATTGTCAATTTTTACTCCAGGACAACCCTCTACTATTAAATATGATTATGCCTCCTATATTGCCAACAAAATTCATGACCAATTCCTAAGAATGGACAATGAAGGAGTCTTCAAATACACCACTTTTATCTATCATCTTCTATTGTATTATCAGTTAGAAAGTTTCCCTTTCCATGTCAAGGAACTTGACAACAGAGGCAATCCAAAGTCTATCATTTTTCGGAGTCCCATTTTCCATAATACCATTGAGTCCCCTTACACCTACAATGAGTTCATTGATCTATTTGTCCATCTAGCAACCACTTTATTGACAGGAGTTTCCCCTCCTAGGATCAATGGTGATATGTAGAGAATCCTCCAGCTCTCCAAGCAGTACAAGATAGGTGACTGGTATCTATATAAGAATCACACAGAAATCATGATTTATAGGTGTGAACTCTGCCCTTTTAAGCTACCAAAGTATGTTCCAATGAGACTCTTTGCATTGGAATATTTCAGGTAAATGATAAATGCAAACCTAGTCCATTTTTGTAATGCCAAGAAGAAAGCTCAGCTTAGAATCAAGAACCAGCTAGGCCCTTTTGTCTGCAACACTAGGGAAGCACGGAAAGAAGCAAATTTGTTTTAGAAGAGCAACTTAAGTTACAAAAGAGTTTTGAGTGGAAACCATATGATCCTAACAGTTTTATATGTGATAGGAGAATGAAGAACATGTTGTCCCCATATATTCACCATAGAATTCCAGAAATTGAAAAATATGCAAATATGGTTGAATGGAGGGAAGGTACCCTAGTAGAGCATGATAGTGAACAGGTCAATTTTGAGAAAGTTATGAGAGATCTTGAGAAAACACTTGAATTGGATTATTTTGGGCAGGTATCATTTAATTTATCTCAAAGGTCAAGAGTTGGTGCCTCCAGTGTTGGAACCTCTCAGCAACCTTCACAAGAAACAAGTATACCAGTTGTTGAGCGATAAAAGGTGTCTTTTTAACTCCTAATTATCTTCACATTAATTGTCAACCCAGGGACGACTTTTTATTTCAAGAGTGTACTCAATCTGAGGAGGCTATTTACTCAAGAGTAATGTTTTGCAGTATAGTGCTTAAAATCCAAAAGTAAATGAATGTTGTAAACAAAATATAATCGGAACAACAAGAAACTAAAACACTCTGCAACTAAATCATTCACTCAAACAACCATCAATCGAGGATATAGTAGCAATAACTCATTCCTCTAGAGATTGATGCAATTGAAATCAAACTGGAACAAGATGATCAATCTGGGAACGAGGAAGCAATAACCAATGTTCTCTACAGTTGACAGTCCTGCTTTAAAGCAATGATAAGGAAATAGAAATTGAACTAATGCTGCTATTGAAAGTAAATTATGAAAACTCTTTAAACGCAAACTCTTTGCAATTAATCAACAAAAATGAATAGCAAAGTAAATATGCAGCAAACTGTAATTAAATGAATTAAACAATTAATCATATTTAATAAATCTGAAAAACAAACTCTAATTAATGGAATCAAATAACCAACAATTTGTAATGAATATCAAAGTCTGCAATGAACAGTGAAGCTTTACATTTGAAATGAACATCATAACAATATATGTTGGAGAGGATAATAATTTCTGTTATGATGGAAAAGAACAGCCACACGATTCAATCTCAACTTGTGCAATAAAAAAATTCCATAAAATACTATAACAACACGTTGTAAAAACATGAAACTGTAAAGTAATGCAATTCAAAGGAATAAGAATAAAATCAAACCATCACATGGCAGAAATCGTAAAGATAAAATACACAAGAACAGCGTAATCCACTAGAGGCTGGGATTTTTGCCGCCAGCGGATGTTGCTGGGCTCCTTCATATAAGACGAATGAACAACAACTCCCAACTCATATATTAATCATCAAATTGTGAAATCATTACAACAGCAGAAGCTTTGAAAATTACAATGGTAATGCAACAATCTCCTTTTCCTCCTATTCTATCCTATCATGAATAATCCATCATCATCCTTGAATCTCCAATTCTGAATCCTCAATTCTCGCCCCCCATCTCTGATCTCTATTTTCATTTAAATAGAGAGATCAGATAGCAGTTACAACGGAAATAATTACAACATGATTTATATTACAAAGTTGGATTGTTTCTAACCAATTGATCAACAAGAAATATATTTCCATCCATCTTTCAACAAGAGCAAGGCGAATTTGTCTTTGTAGCTGAGATTTGGAAAATGGCCACACAACAAATTTGAGAAAATCGTGCTGAAAGAACACTGCGTTTCTCTCAATACAAGCCGAATTTGGGCAAACCGTTTGTTTAGTAAAGTTAATTTGGTTTGTTCTGGACAAAACCCATGTTCCGAATTTTCCAGATTCTTCTTCATTTTCCCAGAATCTCAACCGCAAAACTGTCACTTCTTATTCCAACGAATTTCTGAGTTGGAATATTTAATGATCAAATCTTCAATCTGGAAATTGTATTGGAGGCTAAAAATGGTGAATAATGTTACAACCAATTTATTAAAACTATCATTGATAAAATCGTGCATAATCATCAATTTATTAGAAATAAAGGAGAATAAATAATATTTTTACATAAGAGCATAAATCATTATAAAATGGATTTATATAATAAATTATAATAAATGACATGATAAAGAAGAGTAAAAATGGATAAAATAAGTATTTAAAAAGTGGTCGTATTCACGGCCCAACATACCCCACACCCAATATATTGCATGTCATCATGCAACAAAAACTGAATATATTGCATGTCCTCATGCAACCCAAAGACAAAACCCATGTGTTAACCAAGCAATAAAAATTTGTTCATTCCAACTCATGAAATGGATAGAACAAATGAATGCTTCCTTAATTAATGAATATTCAATTTTAGCAATCTTGATAAAGGCATAACAATTTTTACTTTGACGTTCAAGTTATGTGCATATGAAGTTGCAGCAAAATATGACATAAGTAACAGCAACCTTCATTAACCATTTACAAACCATCTTTTGCTGAAATTTGGCAAGTAGATTTCTACTATATTAATGATTCTATGATCCAAAAATCAGATCATTTTGATACACGGATCATGAGATATAAAAAAAATGGATGTAGGTGATATTGCATGATTTCCAAAATTTTACAAACTAATTTAATTTGAAATTATCTGGGTTTGTGTATTTTAATGATATGTCTGTGTTTTCCAGAAATCACAGAAATTGAGTTCATAGTTTTAAAAATATTATGAAAATCAATTTCTGCACTGAAATTGTATGCCTTAAATGAGAAAGAAAATAGAAAACATCCATCATGCGTAGCAGTTCATCCCCCTCTCTGAAGAATTAGCGTGCCCTCATGCAATGCTAGAAAAAAAAAATTGAGGTGGGTGCTACCATCTGTTGAATTCTATTCTTAGGGTAAAACAACATGGAATAAGGGAGGTGTTGAGAATGAATAAGAATATCAATGGATGATAAAGAATATTAATGACATAGTCATAAGAAAGAGATGAATGAAAGCAACACTCCCTCAAATTGAAAGAGGATATGTCGTTGAAATATGGGAAGTGGTAAAGAAGTGGAATGAAGGATGATAAATAATGTTCAAAATGGATTTTCATTAAATTCTCCTAAATTCGTAATAAATCAAAAAAACTATGCTATTTTACCTCAAGTTTTACCTCCAAAATGACATATGTACTGGCATTTGTTGAAGCTGATGTAGGCAGAGTTGGTGCTGAAATTGATGCAAAAGGTGAAATCCAGGAAAGCACATCATGTCTGAAGAATTGTTCACGTTCGCGAGTTGCTCAAGCCTCTTTTATTAGTTGCAATAGTGTGGTCATGTTGCGAATAGAGTTTCCCCCCCATACTACTTGTTTTCCTGTAAACAAATCACTATTTTGCATACAATGTTCTTGAATCTATAGTATTAGTTTTGAATAGCAACAGATTAAGATGCATGCAAAAATTTCAATTAGAAAAACTTATGTATACATGCAATACTAATATTTTGTCAAATCAACAAGTTATGGCAGAGTGCAGTAATCATATCGCATGCTATCCCATAATGCATACATTCCCCCCTCCAATTGGAAAAGGGATTCCATGACCATAAGGCCTATGAAAGGTGTTATGCTGACGACAAGGCACAAGAATGAACAATACAACAGTAAATGAAGGAGAGTACACATATCAATGATAGGACAGCAAGAGCTATGGTTATAATGAGAGCAGCGTGTATAAAGATAGTTATGAATAAGAGATAGGACGCTTTGGATTGATGATAGTTTATGCAAAATGAAAAAGGACAACAATATGCTAAAAAGTTGCTTTGCTGACGGTATTCTAGCTGAAAATGATGCGATTGATCTGAAAACAGTTTTTCATGCATAAAGGTTCAAAACAGGGAAAATTAAGGAAATAACTTCTCTGATAAAAAGAAAAAATAAGAAAAAGGTATTATAGTAATAATTGACGATAAGATATAACTTCAATACCATAAGTAGAGCCTTTGTTGCCAGCAGGCGTCCATAGCCTCGGCAGGATTGCTTTTTAACCTATATGAGCCAGGATCCTCAATTTATAAATGGAGAGTTACAGTGTTGTTCTACAGAAGAGATTAATGTGTTGGCATGGTAACCAGATAACCACACTGCCATTCACTGGGATGTAGCAAAAGTGATCAGGCCAGCTTGTGATGAGACCTCCTGTTGCAAGGATAATTTGGCTATCCAATGGATCATAATCTTGGTGTGGTGGCCATAATGGGAATGTCACTTTGTTACAGCCTTATGAACATGGTAGGCTGGCTCGTAATGAGACCCCCTATCCTCTATCTGCAAAAAAAAAATTGTTGTTATTACACATTTTTATGATATAAAGAGGGAGGCTCAATACTCCTTAAGAGTAGGGATGGTGGAAGAAGTTGAACATGTCAATAGAAAAAATATATACCCATAATTTCATTTATTACAGACAGAGAAAATTATAACCAGGAAGGGTGGAACCAACATGGTATTAAGATGATCAATCAATATCATGTTCAATAGAAAACAATACAGTAAAGTCGTATATAAATAATAATTTGTGTCCATTTTGAAAATAATCTATCATCAAGGAGCTGTCATGTTAAAGATCATAACGTGAATAATATTAACTCGCTTCAATAGAATCCATAATTCTTGTCCTCATAGAAGTAGTGTACTTCATGCCATGAAAGGGAATTGGTAAAATGTGGTTGAGACGAATTAGGAATAATCCCACAAGAGGAAGAAAGGGTTGCTTTTGAAAATACTCCCAAAGTGTTGCTCTTTTGAAGGAACAACAAAAACATTCAAAAACGTGTTGTTCCTTGTACAGAACAACAAAGAAAATGCATGCCAGAAAACAAAAATACACATGAAAAAGGTGTTGTTTTCTATAGGGAACAACGAAAAAATGCATGTGAAAAAGTGTTGTTCCTTAAGACAAACAAAAAAAAATGTGAAAATGCTTTTCCTTTTCAAAGGAACAAAAAAATGAGAAAGTGTTGTTCCTTTTTTGAAAAGGAACAGCAAAGTGCAGAAGGCTGTTCCATTCGAAAAGGAACAACAAAACTTGAAAGTGCAGAAGTGTTGTTCTATTCCAAAAGGAACAACAAAACGTGAAAGTGTAGAAGTACTGTTCCTTTAAAAAGGAACAACAAAACGTGAAAGTGCAGAAGTGTTGTTCCAATCGAAAAGGAACAACAAAAAGTGAAAAAGGAACAACAAAATGAGCCGTGGAAAATGAACAACAAAATGAACCGTGGGAAAGGAACAACAAAATGAGCCGTGGAAAATGAATGGAAAAATGAAAATGTTGTCCCTTTGGAAAAGGAACAGCAGAAACAACAAAAGTGCACACAAATGTTGTCCCTTTAGAAAATGAACAACAAAATGCACAAGCACAAAATGCAAGCATGCAAAGAATGAATTAGTTGTTCACTGAATTGATGTTGAGGATGGGTTACAGTTTGAATGAAGCAACATCTGAAACACAAAATATAAGAGAGATCAGAAAAGAAACAACATTTTATTTAAAAATAGTATGTAAATAAATTAAGTTACAACAGCTATGATATTATGTAAAAAAATGATTTCTTTGAAAAATGTTTTGGCAGCAGTGACAAGACATGAATCTTCAAATGGAAATCAATTCTTCATTTCTTCGGTTATGAATCCGTTGGATAATGAGTTGGATGAAATTCCCTTGTTTCATTAAAATTTCTTTCAAGAATCACTTGTCCATAAATTGGCCTTCTTTTTCTCCTAGGACCTGCAAAAAACGAGTATCTACCTGCAATAAAATATTAAATCATGGAGAAAGAGAGGTGCGTGGGCTCCCCTAATCCAAGAATTATGCAACAAAATAATAAGTAGTTACTCTGTAGAACAAATCCACGGATAAAATAACAAAGTAAAATTTATTTGTCACATGCGGGAGAGTAGTGGTCGACCATACTAACCAGCAGTGTTTTAATTACAACTTCTTTGTTTTTTGTCCAAATTGAGTGATTCCAAAGCCAAATGAGAGCTAATTCAAAGGTTTATCTCCACTAGAAATAAGTTTTAAAAATTCAATGGTATGATATGTCAATTTTAGTTATAACAACCTGCATAACGGAGTCATCTTCGATTACCCTACTTAGAACAATAGTGAATGTTTTAAGCATAGATTCTTCGTTTGATGTCAGATTCAAATAATTCAAATTGGAAATGAAATTATATTCATTTATATCTCCACTAGAAACAAGTTTTGAAGACAAGAAGAATTAATAGGTCAAATTCTCTAAGGAACAGCCGGAAAAACAGAGTTTTAAGGGTGCTGATTTATGATAGACAGTCAGTATTTTGATCATAACTTCCCCATACGATATCGAAAATGAGTGATTCCAATAGCCTTGTAAAATATATTCATAGGGTAATATACCATATAAACATGTTTTAAAAATTCATTCATTTAGGCCTCCAAAAACCAACTGTCCCAACTCTATTCTTGAGCTGCCTACTAGACATCCGGTCAATGTTTTGGTTCTAACTTTTTCGTTTCAAATCTAAATTGAGTGATTCAAATTGGGTTGGAAAGTATACATCAAGGGATACTTAGGATGGAAACAGGTTTTAAAAATATTCCGTTTTGGTCCTCAAAACATGACTGTCCTGACTGTTTTTCTAGACATTTCATCAAGCCTGTGAACCAAAAAAATATGATATTCAAGCATTTTTTCAAATTGGTGATAAAAATGAATATGAATGTTTGTAGAACCATTATTTCTATTATAAATCATCTACATACACAAATGAATTAAAAAAACTATCACCGATGTTGATTTCCATAGCATGTTGTAACAAGAAACAACTAGTTTTACATAAAAAACCAAAATGCATTTATTTATTCCCTTATTTATTTTATTTTCTACACTAACCTATTTTGATTTGAAAAATGAATATGACTACGTATATGAGTATTTCCAATGAAACCATTTTCGAAATAAGGCTTCATGTATGCACATACCCAAATTTGAAAAATGCATGTTAATGAATATTAGGGTATGAGAAGCCAACTTCCCTTGAAAAGATGGTGTCAAAAATTGTTGAAGTATGGAGTAATGTTGTAAACAAATGATGGAGTGAAACCAATCTTCAATATATCCTTTACTTTCTTGATTTCCCATAGCCATCATACTATGAAGTTCTTGATCTTTTAAAATAGCTTGTTGATGCAAACTAAAAGAAACCTCATTTTCTTCCATAACTTCTACTATTTTTGAATTTGAAACATTTTGAATCTCATTGTAAGTTTTCTCTAATGGCGCATGTGAGATAGAATGGGTGGGAAGGGTGGGTAAATTTTGCAATCCAACATTGTAAGCATGTTGTACTGGTTTATTATGGTGAGGGTGTGGAATTAGTTGACCAGGAAATTGTGTATGGAATGGAGCATTTTGATGATGTGGTTGATTGGGTTGTGTGGATGGTTTTGATGGGCAAGCACGATGTTGTGGAAGAGCTGGTGGAGAATATGGAGAATGCGTTTATGCTACAAGATGAGGGAGAGTAGTCATGCAATCATGAGATGAACCATGCCAAACTTGAGATTTGTGGGGGTTATATTGAGATGGACATGGCTGCCCTAAAACATGAGTATTCCATAACGGATTATGCAAGTAAGAAAATGGAGAAGAAGTGTTTTGAACCATACCTGTAGGCCATGATTTCCATGGTTTTGACCTTGTTGCAGCTTCCCCATCTCTTTGATATGCCACTTCCAAATTAGATAAGAAAGAACAACCATCTATGGTATGCTCCTTTCGGTCATGACTGAAAAACACTTCATCAAATTCTTGATTTTTATGAACCTGCAAAACATACAATTTTGCATTTAGAGAGCTAATAAATCAACTTTAAAATTTTCAAATAAAGCGTTTATTTCAACTCTTATGTCTCCTATTCTTGTAGCAGATTTGGAAAAGAAAGAATAAACATCTCTAGAATTCTTACCAGCCTTGAAGATTCCTCTTGAATACCTTATGCACAACTCACAAACATCATCATATGATAACTGAAAAACATCACCCTTTCCTATTAGATTTAAGAGTTCTAAAGTTTCATCTTTGATTCCTTTAAGAAGGAGTGTTTTCAAGATCTCTTTTTCCAAATGCTTATGTTTTGATTTTTGAAGGTTGTATTGAAATCGATCTACATAGTCCTCCAAGCTTTCATCTTCCCCTTGCATTATATTGAAAATATCTTCATTGGCCTTGCAATAGTTCTGGTACTTCTTCAAGAATACGTTCTTCATGTCCTCCCATGTTTGGATGCAGTTACCACCTAGGCTCATGAACCATCGGAGAGCTGCTCCTTTTAGAGTAAGAGGAAACACTTTCAACCTTTGATCGTTAGTGTAATAATCATATCCTCTACAAAGTATTTCGAACTCAAATAAAAATGTATCTGGGTCTTCATTTGACAAACCATGAAAATTTGGTAGAGATGATAGGGGAATTATGTGCATTTGTGTCACTCCTCCTAGATCTTTGATAGGAAATTCAAAAGTAGAAATATGAGCCATTTCTTACCATAATAGAAGATGTTCTTCATGCGTTTCTTTGAGGCTCCTTCTTGAAATGTTCCTGTGAATTGGTTAGTGAAATGGGTGGTGCTTACATCACCACTTGAGAGAAATCATAAGATTTGTTTTTCAAAATTTCTATTTTTTTTTTGTCATTCACACAAAAATTCAAACATTTACCCTAAGTTCTTTAACAATTCTGTTGGAAAGCGGGCAGGGGAGCAAGGCTTTTGCATGCTCCGTACGCAGGTTCTTATCTTCCGTTTTTAATACCCAATTCTTTCCTAACAGGCACTCATCAGATGCACACTACTCTTTAAAAATGGCTACACTCTCCCCGGCAACGACGCCAAAATGTTGAGCGATAAAATGTGTCTTTTTAACTCCTAATTATATTCACATTAATTGTCAACCTAGGGACGACTTTTTATTTCAAAAGTGTACTCAGTTTGAGGCGGTTATTTACTCAAGAGTAATGTTTTGCAGTATAGTGCTTAAAATCCAAAAGTAAATGAATGTTGTAAACAAAATATAATCGGAATAGCAAGAAACTCAAATGCTCTGCAGCTAAATCATTCACTCAAACAACCATCAATCGAGGATACGGTAGCAATAACTCATTCCTCTAGAGATTAATGCAATTGAAATCAAACTGAAACAAGACAATCAATCTGGGAACGAGGAAGCAATAACCAATGTTCTCTACAGTTGATAGTCCTATTTTAAAGCAATTAAAAGGAAATAGAAATTGAACTAAAGCTGCTATTGAAAGTAAATTATGAAAACTATTTAAACGCAAACTCTTTGTAATTAATCAATAGAAATGAACAACAAAGTAAATAGGCAGCAAACTGTAATTAAAGGAATTAAACTACGAATCATATTTAATAAATCTGAACAACAAACTCTAATTAATGGAATCAAATAACCAACAATCTGTAATGAATATCAAAGTCTGCAATGAACAGTGAAGCTTTACATTTGAAATGAACAACATAACAATATATGTTGGAGAGGATAATAATCTCTGTTATGATGGAAAAGAACAGCCACGCGATTCAATCTCAACTTGTGCAATAAAAAAATTCCATACAATACTATAACAACACGCTATAAAAACATGAAACTGTAAAGTAATGCAATTCAAAGGAATAAGAATTAAATCAAACCATCACACGGCAGAAATCGTAAAGATAGAATACACAACAGTAGCGTAATCCACCAAAGGCTGGGCCTTTAGCCGCCAGCAGATGCTGTTGGGCTACTTCATATAAGGCGAAGGAACAACAACTCCCAACTCATATATTAATCATCAAACTGTGAAATCATTACAACAACAGAAGCTTTGAGAATTACAATGGTAATGCAACAATCTCCTTTTCCTCCTATTCTATCCTATCATGAATAATCCATCATCATTCTTGAATCTCCAATTCTGAATGCTCAATCCCCCCCCATCTTTGATCTCTGTTTTCATTTAAATAGAGAGAGATCATAGAACATTTATAACAGAGATAATTACAACATGATTTATATTACAAAATTGGATTGTTTCTAACCAATTGATCAACAAGAAATATATTTCCATCCATCTTTCAACAAGAGCAAGGCGAATTTGGCTTTGCAGCTGAGATTTGGAAAACCGCCACATAGCAAATCTGAGAAAATTATGCTCAAATAACTTTGTGTTTCTCTCAATACAAGCTGAATTTGGGCAAACCATTCTACATGAAAGTTAATTTGGTCAGTTCTGCACAAAACCCATGTTCCGGATTTTCCAGATTCTTCTTCATTTGCCCAGAATCTCAACCGAAAAACTGTCACTTCTTATTCCAACGAATTTCTGAGTTGGAATATTTAATGATCAAATCTTCAATCCGGAAATTGTATTGAAAGCTAAAAATGATGAATAATGTTACAACCAATTTATTAAAACTATCATTGATAAAATCATGCATAATCATCAATTTATTAGAAATAAAGGAGAATAAATAATATTTTTACATAATAGCATAAATCATTATAAAATGGATTTATATAATAAATGATAATAAATGACATGATAAAGAAAAGTAAAAATGGATAAAATAAGTATTTAAAAAGTGGCCGTATTCACGGCCCAACACCAGCTACAGGGTCATCAAAGGGCAAGGAATTAGACACCAACTTTCAACACACTAAACAACCTACAATGTCCAATCATCCTGAAACTTCCAGAGAACACGCTCAAATACAGACTCCTCCCACTCAGATCAATATAGGGGAGCCTCCAGTTTTGCAAACTCCTCTAAAAGAGGAAAGAAACAAAAAGAGAGACACGGGAAAAACTACCCCTGCTAGTGAAATATCAAGACAGCCTAGAACAAAGAGACAGAGATTAAATCCCCTTTTAGAGGAGGAATTTGCAGAAGAAATACAGATAGTTAGAGGGAAGAAAGAGTGGAAAGCCAGCAAACTACATCCACTAGCTCTCGAAGGCAGGAACTAGAAAGGCAGAAAAGTGTAGAGATATCTTCTTCCAAGCCACTAGGGACTGATGCCTCAGACATCAAGAAAAATTCGCAAAAATAAAAGCCAGGAATGATCCATTGAGATTGCAGGTGTATAACCAATATTTGAAAATGGCTCCTACAAATCAACAGAGATTGATGTCAGCCTATGACATCAAAGAAGGCAAGATGATAATGAGCTATTTCAAGCCCAAGGTGCAGCAGCCTAGATCAGCAACAGATTATCTCAGAACAAATTTTGAAGTCATGGCAAAGGATATTCATCCTTTGGATCAAATTTAGTTGCATGAGCAAACGAGAGAAATGATTTACTCAACCTTGACTAGCAAGGCAATGATGACCCACAGGTTACAAAATTCTTTGGACAATATTACTACTCAACTACAATTGGAAAAGGCCTCCTCTCAAGCCAAAGATAATAGAATAAAAACCTTAGAAGAAATCATTATTGGATTGGGCCATGATCCCAAAGATGCAAAGGCTACAGAAGCCTTGATTAAAAAGAAAGATGAAGATATTGCTGCCCTAAGGAAGCAACTAAAACTACCACCTTCAAGACATCCACAGACTGATGAGGTTATAAAGCAAAAATCTGAAGAAGAAACTGATGGATTTACTCTTAAAGCTCAATGAACGACTGAATGACAGTGAACAAGCACTTGAAAAGGCATTGAAAGACAAGCAGGGAGAGTCGACCTCCCCGCCTCCAAATGTAATACCAGTAGTAACAAAAACAGTCCCATCAACTCTTGGAGCAGCATTGGCACCAAATATTCCAGTAGTCACAACAGAGGCAGTTACAGGTACAACAACAACAGGAACAGTTGGTGTAGCATAGGACAATACTGCTAATTTGAGCACAAAAGAGCTAATAAAATCAATGGAAGACCTGAAACTACAAGTTTTAGAACTAAATAAGCTAAGGGAGAAATATGCCAAAATGGAACGAAGCTATGATATCTCAAAGGTAAATGTTGCAGAAAAAACAAGAGAGATTAAAATGTTAGAAAACAAATTAAAATCATTGGAGAAAGATCTTACATTTGACAAGCCTCTAACAGAAATCAAGAGAATTCTTTGGGCCAACATCACTCAATCCATAAATGATGTTTGGCCTTCTATCCAAGTGATTTTTTAGCAGATTGATCTTGTGAAGGCAGCCCAAGAAGAAATCCAAAGAACAAAGGCAGAACTAGGAAAAATGCCTGAGGAAGCCAACAGGCTTATACATTTTTTGAATACTAGAAATAAAGAATAGATGGAAGAGTTAGGCATTAATGACAGGATAGAAACCATTTTGGAAATCAAAAGGGTATTAACCAAGGAAACTTTAATGCAGAATTTAGAAAGAAGATGTCATGACATGCGGGCAGAGATTAATGCTTTTATGGAAAAGTTTGATATTTTGCAGAATAAAGGGCTACCCAGTCCTTTAGTGATTAATGACAGGTTAATGAGGCATAAAGATTATGTGGAGAAATTGAATAATTATGTAGGAAACCAAGCAGGTTCATCAACAAGTGCATCAGGGATAAAAGCATTACGTATAGGCAGGGTGCTCTACGACAACCTAGAGAAATTATTCTATGTCAAGCATGAACTAAAACACTTGTTCCCAATTCAGCCTACATTTTTCAGGTATACAGAAACAGATGAAACCCTCAGAAAGCTTCAGAAAACCAGAATACCCCAGCCAAAATGGTGGGAAGAAATGCTTGAACTTTGTAATTTATTCTAGGTAAAGGGTAAATTTTGATTTTTACTACAGTCAATGAAGATAAAGAGGATGAAAAGAGATCAATAGATAAAGAGTATCAGATGCAGGTAAATTGTATTAGTAGGAAAGTCAAAACAAAGCAGCCATCACATAATTATGCCAAGGACAACAAGAGGCCAAATCATAGGGCCTAACTCCAACACATTCTCGAAAATAGGGATAGCAAACCATTCGGTTGTCTTATTTGTCATCTACGAGGTCTTCTAGCCCTATTTTCTTGAAGGATATGATTAGTCACCCCCGTTTATATCTCACTTTGTTATGAGATATTTCATTGTAAAAAGTTTTGTATGAATACCCCCTCAATTGGAGTATTGAGGGTGGATTCTTAGGCATTGTTGTGATATTGATTATTTTGGAATAAAGTGCTGATTGGACCAACTTTTGTATGGCTTGCTGGATAAAGAATCGAAGCAAAGGACTTTTCACAGATTTCTTGAATCAAACACCGAATCAATAAGTCCTCTATACCTTATGTTTTAAAGTTTTCCTTGTTTATTATATCATCTATGTTTCACCTCTGAATGATAAACGAAAAAGAATAATTCAGAATATGCTTGATTGCACTCTGTTTTCAGTCGTTATTATTCTCCATGTTTTCTTCTAAATTAGGATAAACAGTGAAATCTTAATTGCTTCTATTTTCTAATTCATTCATTTTGATTATTTGTTAAAGAATACTTCATTTCTCTTTAGTATTAATCATTCAAGTTCCCTCTTTAAATATGTTGAAGGATTCTTAACTGCCCTTCACCGATTTTGAGCCCATTCCATTTATCCCAAGTTGTTATTTGTTCCCTGTTTGACCATCTTGCCCTGTGAAACCATCCTTTGTTAAGAAACTAAATCCAGTTAAGCCATCTTCTTTGACTCCATTAGCCCAATGGCCTAAGCTACTCAGTTTTACCCCTCCTCTATTGAATCTCACCACCCAAATTCAAACAAAACTCCTAAACTTCACAACTAGCCTAATATCTTTCAAAACCAAGCTAAATCATAAAGAGAGAGCCCTCTCTGGGTACAGATTGGCTAGATTATGTACCTAAAAGTTGGTTTGTGGTTACCTCAGATCTCTTTCCTCTTTTCAACAACTTCAAGGAAAATCTGAGTGATAACATAGTGGCGACTCCACTGGGAATCTGAATAATTGTTGGTTACTATTGTTTATTTTATAAGCTACAGACAGAGCCTGAAGTTAGCCAGGTAGCCTTTTAATTGCTCTTTCTTTGCAAGTGCATAAGTAAATGAATGCCGCTTCAGTATATCTCCGGTCTAGTTTATGGATTAAACATCTAGTTTCTAATACTTGATCAATTCCTCCTGTAAAATAAGCCTTTAAGAAAGTTCAAATCCTGTATCTAAAGCCTCTTAAAGAGACTGTTGAAGTTGTATTGTCAAACCCATTTAGAGAAAAAGAAAAAAATACCCCTAGAAACCTGGCTTCAGAAAGGACTCATTACACCAGAGCTAATCCTGATCCAAATCCACCACCTATGTTTAAGAACCCTAATCTGATCCCTAGGATTCTTAGGATACAAGAAAGCCAAGAGAGTTCTGCTAGTTCTCAGCGTCTATACATATCAAGATCCTATCCTGTGAACTGGATTTACCTTGAGGATGAATCCTTTGAGGAATATTTTGAGACCTCTTTATTTGTAACCTTTTCTGAGTCTGGGTTAGCCCACATAGTTCATGACCCAATATTTATTGAAAACTTACAACTTGAAGTTGTCACTTAACATCTTGACAGACATTTGCAGAATTCCATTCAATCTGAACTTACCTCTGTAGGAACACCAAACCTTTCTATGATCACTACAACTTCTCCAAGTTCGTCATCAGCACCTCGGACATCCCAACCTCAAGCCACCCCTTCCACCCCTCCATCTACCACTCCAAGACCAACTCCAGTTGTTGTTTCAACCCAACCTACTACAATGGAAAATAGGTATACCTCCCTCAATTTAATTGCCAATCCAGGGGCTATGCCCCAAGACTATCAAAGTAAAATCACTCCTTTCGATGGTTCTGGCACTTACACTACACAACAACATACCAAAAACATGACATACTACTTTGAGATATATGAAATTGATACAGATGATGTCAGAATGAGAATATTCATTCAAAGTATAACTGGAGATGTTAGAACATGGTTTAGAGCCCTCCCTGCAAACAATATCAATGACCTACAAGCTCTTTATACAACATTCTTGAACAGATGGGAAAAGAAGAAACATCCTCTCTAGATATTATCAGAATATGAAAAGTTGAAGAGAAGAACACAAGAAACTTTACAAGATTACTGTACTAGGTTCAATAATGTTTACAATGCTATTCCTCAAAATCTCAGACCTCCTCCAGATTTAGCATTAATCAAATTCCCTAATGGATTTGGTTCTGATATGGCATACCAGCTTAGGGAAAGAGCTCCTCGAACTTTATAAGATATGCAAAGTATAACTGTCATTGTTGAAGCCAACCTGATATCCAAATGAGCTAAAGCCAGAAGTGAAAGGAGGATACCTTTGAAAGAAGAACCCTCAGCCTTTGAACAAAAACTGGACTCTATTATTAAAGGAATGGATAGGCTAGGAGATAGAGTAGAAACAATTGAAATGAAATCCCCTTGAGATGGTCAACCAAGAAATACTGGGAGAAATCCAAATTTCAAGAAGAACCAAAACCAGAACACTGGAAATATTGGGCCTGATCAAAACCTTAGGCCCCCATTCCAGGAAAATTACGCTGAAACCTCAACTTTTGATGAACCAACAAAAGATACCCAAATCAATTTGATGGGACTCAACAATGAACAACAAGTTTTCTTGACCCAAGAGGATCAAGAAGCTCACATTTTTAAACAATTCCAAACTCAGTCAGGTGAATCATTTGAATTTAGGGAGGGATATGATGCAACCATTTATGAAGTCCACAAACAATATAATTTGAGGAGCAGGAGAATAGATGTCCCTGAAACCAACAGATAGAAAAATACCAAACAGCCCAACAAAGGTAAGACCAATACCACCCCTATACATATTCTTTCTAGAACATACCCTAACCCTGCTAATCCAATTATTGAAGATGTATCCGATAATCAACCCAATAATAGACAACTTTCCACTTCTATTCCCTCCAAAGGAAACATGGAAGAACCTCTAGAAATTGATTTGGAAATAACTTCAGCTCATAACCCCACTCCTGAAAAGGAGAAAAACACAGAAAATATAGAATATAAAGGGAATCCAGCTGTCCGAAATACAAGAACTCAGACTGAAAAACCTTTTAATCTGGAATCTGAAGTAGGTAAATTAAAAATCGTTGTTCCATTGTCTGAATTAGCTAAACATGATGTCTACAGAAACCAAATCAACAAGTCCCTCAAAATTTTTGTGAATGAAGATTCAGTAAATGTTTTTGTCGACCATCCTGAATTGATATTTGGCCCTGAAGTGAACGAGAAACCAGTAGATGGAGGAATTCCTCCTTTCTATGTGAGCTTGAACATACATGATAAAATACTTCATAATGCCATGTTTGATTCTAGTGCATCTCATAACTTAATGCCTAAATCTGTAATGGAGAAATTAGTCCTAGACATCACCAGGCCATACAAAGACCTTTTTTCTTTTGATTCCAGTCAGGTCAGATGTTTAGGATTAATCAAAGACTTGTGTGTATCACTTGTTCAATATCCTGCCAAAACAATCTTAATGGACATAGTAGTAGCAGATATTCCACCAAAGTATGGCATGTTATTATCCAGATCTTAGGGTGCAAAGCTTCAAGGATCTCTACAATTAGACATGTCTTATGCTACTATTTCAGTATTCGGTCAACCCAAAGAAACTATACAAAGAAACCTTAATGAAATACGTAGTAAGTAGTCAGGAGAAACCCCAAAATTTCCCTATCTACTCAGTACACTTTGATATGGATTCTTTCATTCTTTACAATGTTGAAAGTGATTCCTCAAATGAATTGGAAGTTTTAGCAGTAGAACCAAAAGAAATTATGAATGAAAAGTCTAGTGTTCAAATCCAAGAAATTTCTGAGAACAATGAAACATTAGATATCCAAGAGAAAACAGAAGAAAGCAGAAAACCAGATCTCCCTATTAAACAGATTCCTGAGACTCCTGACACCAACTATGAACGTGAAATTCTCTGGCACTTAGAATTTGATGGTTCAATTAACAAATTAGGAGCAGGAGCAGGAGTTTGGGTGCACAATCTTGAAAACGATCATGCTGAAGGCCATGCCTACAGATTAAACTTTAGATGCACCAATAATATGGCAGAATATGAAGCTTTGTTGCTAGGTCTTAAATTGATTAAAAAATTAGAAGCAATTAGGGTGTCTGTCTTAGGAGATTCTGAGTTATTAGTTCAACATATTAAAGGAAAGTATTCAACAAGTGATCCCAGACTGAAGTATTACAGAGATACATTGATAGAGATTCCCAATACATTTCTAAAAACTAAGCTTGCCAAAATCCCAAGAAAACATAACTTGCAAGCTCATAGTCTGGCAATGTTTGCAAGCACCTGCAAATTACCATTCGAACCTAATCATCAGTTCACAGCTGAGATTAGACATAGGCCAACTATACCTGACAATTTGAAGAACTGGCAAGTGTTTGATAGTGATAAGCAGATTAACAATTTCTTAACCTTAGATGAAGAATTTTGTAACATTAACATAGATGTAGATATAGTTAGTGAGTTTGATCAAACAAATAAAATAGAAACGGACATTTCAGCAGAAAGCGCAACTCAAATGCTTCATCCAACAAAATTTACCAAAAAAGAAATGCAGGATATTAAAGGAATGGATATTGATGAAATTATTGAAGGAGAATCTAAAGTAATCAATTTAAAAGATAATCATTTGCCTAAGGGATTAACTCCTTTGGAAGATCTCTTTGATTTCAATGATATTCCAAAGAAACCTAAAATGGAACCCTTAAAAGCAGATATTGAGGACTATAATTTGGGAACTGAAGAAAATCCGAAAATGGTAAAGTTATCTAAATCTTTGCCCCCTGACCAAAAACTCAAATATGTTGAACTAATGAGAGAATTCCAGGATGTCTTTGCCTGGAGTTATGAAGACCTGAAATCTTATGACACCTCCATAATTCAACATACAATACCTCTGAAGGAAAATCAGAAACCATTCAAGCAAAAGCTTAGAAGAATTAACCCTGTACTACATCCCTTAATTGAAAAAGAAGTCAAATAAATGTATGAAGCAGGGATAATTGCTCCTATCAGGTTTCCGGAGTGGGTATCTAATCTAGTACCTACTAGGAAGAAAATTGGAGAAATCAGATTATGTGTTGATCTAAGAAATGTTAATAAGGTTTCTCTGAAGGACAATTACCCTTTACCCAAGATAGATCACATTTTACAGAGGGTGGTAGGTGCTTCTAGGATTTCACTTTTGGATGGGTTCTCAAGCTATAACCAGATTCTGGTTCATCTTGATAACTAGGAAAAGAATGCTTTTACAAAACCATGGTGCACATTCAAATATGTCAACATGCCATTTGGACTTAAAAATGCAGGGGCGACCTTCCAAAGAGCAATGGACATAGCATTTTCAAAAGAAATTCATGATTTTCTGGTTATTTATCTAGATGACCTGACTGTTTATTCCAAATCAGATCAGCAACATTTGGATCATCTGAGACAAGTATTCTTGAAATGTAGAAAATATGGTATTTATTTAAATCCTAAGATGTCCTTATTTGGTCTAGAGGAAGGCAAACTTTTAGGCCATATTATCTCCAAAGAGGGCATAAGAATTGATCCTGCTAGAATAGAAACTATTCTGCAAATACCCCACCCTAGAAATGTTAAAGAACTTCAAGATTTCCTAGGAAAGATTAACTTTCTGAGAAGATTTGTATCTAATTTAGTTGAATTAATTAGATTGCTTAATAATATGTTGAAAAAGGATTCAAGTATTAAATGGAAAGTTGAAGCAAAACAAGCCTTTGAAGAAATTAAAATGGCTTTGTCCAGAACACCGGTCCTTACAAGTCCAAAGTTTGATAGAGACTTAGTAATATTTTCATTTGCATCAGAACACACCATAGTAGTTGTTTTACTACAAAAGGATGATCAAGGATGTGAAAAACCTATAGCCTTTTCTAGTAAAGCACTTAGGGATGCACCATTAAAATACAAAATCATGGAAAAACAAGCTTTTGCACTTGTAAAAGCTATTAAAGACTTTAGAGTCTACATATTGTACTCTCATGTAATAGCCTATGTACCAAATTTTGTTGTCAAAGACATCTTAACTCATGATGGAATTGAGGGCAAACGAGGTAAATGGATTGCTACTATATTGGAGCATGATATTGAAATAAACCCTACAAAGCTTATAAAAGGACAGGGAATGGCCAAACTCATGACTGAAACAAATTGTCAATCCCTAGACATTAATGAACTAGATAATGAACAGGAGATGACGACTCCAAAAATCAGCCAGGCCTTCTTAGATTCACCTTGGTATGCTGATATAATTTATGTACTACTAAACCTGCAGGCTCCTCCAGGGTTATCCAGGACAAAGAAAAGGTTTTTAAAGATGAAAGCTTCAAAGTTTTGTATTTTAGGTAATGCTCTATTTTGGAAAAATCATGAAGGTATTCTATTGAATTGTTTATTAAAAGAAGAAGCTGACAAGGTTCTCCAAGAATTTCATGCAGGAGACTGTGGTGGACACCTTTACTAGAAATCAACTATAGACAAAATCCTAAGGGCTGGATTTTATTGGCCAACCTTATTCACTAATGTCAAGAAATTTGTCACAGCTTGCCATAAATGTCAAATTTTTGAAGGCAAGAGAAAACTATTACCTTTACCACTGAGACCAATTTCCACCGAAAAACCCTTCCAACAATGGGGCTTGGACTTCATTGGAGAAATCCATCCTCCCTCTTCTGGTCAACACAAATGGATTCTCACTACCACAAACTATTTCACTAAATGGATAGAAGCCATTCCTTCTAGACAAGCCAATGACGTAGTGATTATAGGATTCTTAGAAACCAACATATTGTCTAGATTTGACTGTCTTGATAAAATCATAACTGACAATGTTGCTGCCTTCAAATCCAAGAAAATGATAAGTTTCTGTAACAAATACCATATCACTTTAGGCCATTCCACCGCCTATTACCCTCAAGGTAATGGTCTGGATGAGTCTTCCAACAAGAGCCTAATTAATATTATTAAGAAACTATTGGAGGAGAACAAGAAAAATTGGCACAAGAAACTTACAAATGCACTATGGGCAGACAGACTCACCACCAAGAAATCTATTGGAACTAGTCCTTATGAATTAGTCTATGGCATGGAGGTTGTATTTCCTTCATCTTTAGGAGTTCCTGTAATGAAATTACTTCAAGAAGCTCAAGTGGAACCTAATGATATTCAAAGGAGGATAAACCAGACCATCCATCTACAACAGACCAGAGAGGAATTGTATCAGAGATCCCAAGTGTTGCAGGAGAAGCTCAAAAAAATATTTGATAAAAGAACCAAGGTAGAAGATTTCTACCTTGGAGACAAGGTTTTAAGATTGGATTCCAGGTGAGAGGATAAGGGAAAACATGGGAAATTTGACTTCCTATGGAAATGACCTTTTGTTATCCATGCTTTACAAGGGAACAATACTTACTATCTCAAAAACTTGGATGGCACGGAAACAGAAGAAGGGCCAGTTAATGGTCAGATGCTGAAGCATTACTATGATCCTAATTTTTAATGTATTCTGATTTTAACATGTAACTACTATATCCTTGGTAATGTCACAATTTGGATTGGATAGTAATTTGTTGGAGCTGAAGCCCAGAGAGAAGACCCTAAGCTTCAGAAGTGTTACTGTCATACATAAAATAAAGCAACAAGCAGAAGGAGACTTCAGAGCACAGTCAAATTCATTTAGAGGCCATCTAACTTACTGTTTTTGACTTTTCACCAGGAAAAGCCATCCCCAAGTGGAGTCAGTGTTATGTTCTTATACCAATAGGTGCCATATTTCATGATTGACCTGATAAGCTATGTAATATGTTCATGCCTTTCCTTGTTGCAAAGGTTTTCCATATTGTCAAAAAGTCAAAAAACTTAAAACAAATGTAAAGAGGGTATACCCTAAGAGAAAATCAAAGGGTGAAAAGAAATAAAATGGTCAAAAAAGTGAAGAAAAATGAACCCCACGAAAAGAAAGACCAAGGAAAGTGTGCAAGTCTAAATGCCACTACATTTTACTCTTATGTAATAATCAAATTGTGTGCAACTTGTAACTTATGCCACAATTGGTGAACAGTCAAATAGTTTAAGCATGGATATTTCATGTTTTAGAAGTAGAGAATAAAATCTGACCAAACTGTTTAATCTTGGCAGATAAGTAGATAGGTAGAGTGAATAAAAGGAGCTCAACAATGTAATCTGAGCCCTTGGATGTAATAAGGTTAGACTTAGATAGATTTCTATATGTAAAAGAAAAAGAGTGATAGGGGTTTTCTAGTTCAAATGCACCCTAATAAAGAAGAAAAAATGTCAGGCTAAAGTAGGTAGGGTAGGTAGATGGTGTTGCAGAATTACTTGTGATGGATAATGTCTCTGAATGTGTTAATTTTCACTTTTATCACAAGTATAAGGCAGACATTTCATTTGATCAAGTTCAAGCAAAACAAGGTTAATTCATATTTTTCCTTAAATATTTCATTAATTCCCCCTAAAATATTAAGGTCTTTGAATATTAAAGGGGCTCAGAGCATTTCTCTGACTTGTGGAGGGACCGGACCCTCGGCCCAATAATTTAAATGGCCTAAGTACTTAAAACCATCCATAAATCTTTCATTCACTCTCATAAGTTATATCCTAAGTAAAATCCTATTTTACTTAGGAAAAATGCGCAATATCACATAAAAACTCCTTTTCCACTTTAAGCCTAAGTTTAAATGTATACTCTAATATTTTTACTTAGCGCTCTTTATCACATTGCTTCACATTAATTTTTTGACTTATATTATATAAATCATTTGAATAAAATTGGCCCACTCTCGTATTATTTAACTATATAAAACCCCGAAATAGTATATATCCCACCCCGGTTAAATATAACCATAGTTACTAGTCAAACATGATTAATTGGAATTAATTGACCCTTATGGTTAATTAAGAACCAACCGCCGATACAATTACATAATTTTTAGTTTGTTGGGCCCGCATACATAAAGCCCCACCGTAACTCGCTCCTGTCCACCGTTATATCCCGTCCCCACCATCTGACGGTCGGTATCGATATCGCACCCCCTGGTGACCGTGTGTTAACGCACGATCACCAGGTGGTTTTCCTCCCGTACCTCTGCCACGCGTCGTGCAGTTAATGGGATTGTTGTCCCTCGGCCAAAAACCGCTCACCTCCAAAAGTGGTGTGATCCCATCCCACTTACCGCCCTCCATAAAACGACAAAACGTAATTTCCCTGCATACGTCACCCACCCGATTGATCCAGGTGGATCTTGGTGGCCACCCGCCTATCCCCTTTGGACCCCCACAATTGTCTCTTTCAGATTTTCTGTTTCCTTAATTATAGCACAGTTTACTATTTTTAGCAGCTTTTCGGGTCCTAAACTTCCGGAGCCGTTTTGAGGCCCTAAACGACGATTTTTGGGAAATCCACTGCCAATGAATTTTCTATCTAAAAATCGTCTTTTTCGTCGTAGTCCTCGGAGAGATCTTTCCAACGGGCTATCATGGGCGTCAAACGGAGATAGTACGACCAATTCGCGACCCCGAGAAGTTGATGTACCAACTTACCCAAAAACGGGGCCCACAATTTGGCATTTCATCTTCTAGCGTTAGGTTTTGGAATGTGAAGGGTTTTTTATTGTTTCTCAACAATAAATAGGCCCTCGAGGTTTTGTGAACGGTTCGATTGTTTCTCAACAATAAAGATTGTTTTTGCTCTTCTCAAAGCAGCCCCCCACGTCGAGGACTGGTGGGAAACCTACTGCGAACAGAAGGATGAAAGTACAGGCTCACTGTTTTCAGCCGCACCCACTTGGAATGACTTCCGGGATGCCATCAAGGAGCAGTACTACCCTGTCAAAAGCTATATGGACAAATACATCAAATGGACCACACTGTAGCAAGGACGAGACCAAGATGTGCCGGAGTTCACAAACATTTTTCATACCCTTCGCACACAATTGGGTATCAAAGATTCTGAGCTGCATCTGGTACTCAAATACCGCGGCTGCCTACACAGATACATCCGGGAAGAGATGGAGTTCTTGAACATCTCCTCACTCGGCACAGCATACTGATACGCTGTCAAAATCGAGCAAAAGTTCAAACAGAAGAAGCGAGACTTTGGATCTGCAAATCCAAAGCCCAAAGGACAAAGCCAAGGCGGGGTGACCCAAGACAACCCGTCGAAGCCGCAAGAAAAGAACAACACCACGAAGCCAAAGAAGGACACAGGAAAGTGGTGTGAGTTCCACAAGGGTCCCACTCATAACACAAGTGAGTGTCGGACCAAGCAGTCACTGGTGGCTGAGTTGAAGGCTTCCGAATCAGATGCATGTTCCGACTCTGAGTCAGAACCCGACAAGGGGAATGACAAAGGGAAGCAGATCATTGATGCGGATCCCAGCGCCACTATTGCTACTGCCAAGATCCAGAAAATTGAGCCCGAAGATCACGAGGAGGGGGAACGTCTTTTCTACTCACAGATGTGGGTAAAGGGTTCGCCACTGCAATTCATTGTCGACAGTGGCAGCCAAAAGAACCTCATTTCCGCAGAGGTCGTGAAGCAGTTGGGCCTACCAACTACACCACACCCACAGTCGTACAGTATCGGTTGGCTTCACGAAGGACGAGATCTCAAAGTTCGCCAGCAGTGCCGCCTTCCCTACAGCATCAAGCCCTTCACAGACGACGTATTGTGTGATGTTACACCTCTGGATGTTTGTGATGTACTATTAGGCCAGCCATACTTGTGGAGGCGACATGTTGTGTATGAGTCAAGGCCTCGCGCTGTCATCATTTCTTTGGATAATTCATTATACAGGATACCGGAGGTAGCCCCACCTACTGCCACCTCTTTGATCACTGCTAAGAAAGGCAGCAAGCTCATCTCACAGACTAGGAAATTTATTTTTTGTCTGGTTCGCTCCCAAAGTAAGGGGAAGATCGTTGCTACATCCATGACCCCCGCGAAGGGTTCCTCCACACAGCAGCAGCAACAGAGGGATACAGTCGTGACAGAACACAGGAACAACTTCTCCTTACCCGGAGGGGTACCACACAAGTTTCAGGTGGGCGACAAAGTTTGGTTACATTTCCTGTGGGAGCACCTTAGCAGAACCCATCAGAAACTCAAACCACTTCGACATGGTCCTTACCCCAGTAACAAGGCTACGGGAAACAATGCTTTGAAGCACAGCATTCCTCCATTCCTTCGCTTGCACCGAGTGTTCAATGTGGACCGTCGCCGACCATGCTCCCCACCATTTCTGGACACATCAGAGATTGCAGAACAGCTCACCAGAGACCCAGCTCAGCAAAAGCTTCCTCATCTCAGGGAGGAACTCAACGCAATGGGGACCATTGCTTCCTAAGGGGGGAGGAATGATCCAGGTGGATGTTGGTGGCCACCCACCTATCCCATTTGGACCCCCACAACTGTCTCTTTCAGTTTTTTTGTTTCCTTAATTATAGCACAGTTTACTATTTTTAGCAGTTTTTCGGGTCCTAAACTTCCGGAGCCGTTTTGAGGCCCTAAACGATGTTTTTTGGGAAATCCACTCCCAATGATTTTTCTGTGTAAAAATTGTCTTTTTCGTCGTAGTCCTCAAAGAGATCTTTCCAACGGGCTATCATGCGCGTCAAACGGAGATAGTACGACCAATTCGGGACCCCGGGAAGTTGATGTACCAACTTACCCAAAAACAGGGCCCACAATTTGGCGTTTCATCTTCTAGGGTTAGGTTTTGGAATGTGAAGGGTTTTCGATTGTTTCTCAACAATAAATAGGCCCTCGAGCCTCATTGTAACACAGTTTTTGGAGAACAGTTCAGAGGCATGTAGCCGACACATCTCTTCTCAGAGATAAGCTACCATCGCCCTAGCTGGGTTATTTCCATTTCTATTTGTAAGCATATTTCAGTATTTTACAGTAATGAAATGAAGTATTATTTCCGCTGCATATTTGTCTTTATGGTTATATCTGTATTTTATTTTGTTTTTATTTAAATCTGGATCAGTGGTATCAGAGCGGTCTGCTTTTTCTCTGTTTTTCTTTGCATGTCCCCAACGAGGTCGGGATATAAGGAGTTAGGTCTAGAACTGGTCGAACCTTTGCAAGACCAGCCTCGCAAATTTCAAAGACCTCCCATGGCGGATGAGAAGAAAAACGAGGGGGCAGGAGATCCTATCAAAATCTTGCTCGAAGAAGCCCTCGAGCGACAAAGGAACGCGATGATGGACAGCTTTGCCCAAATCCTTCAGCGGCTACCTAGAGGTGACGCATCGGCTTCCAACAGCTACTCTGGAAATGCCTTACCATTTAAGGTACAAGTTAATTTTGAAATCCCCATGTTCGAGGGTCAAATAGACGCAGATGCCGTAGATAAATGGTTAAATCTGCTCGATGGGTATTTTTCTGTTCATGAATTTTCAAGTCGGGAAAAGATTTTTTTTGCTCTTCTCAAAGCAGCCCCCCACATCAAGGACTGGTGGGAAACCTACTGTGAACAGAAGGATGAAAGTACAGGCTCACTGTTTTCAGCCGCACCCACTTGGAATGACTTTCGACATGCCATCAAGGAGCAGTACTACCCTGTCAAAAGCTATGAGGACAAATACATCAAATGGACCACACTGCAGCAAGGACGAGACCAAGATGTGTTGGAGTTCACAAACATTTTTCATACCCTTCACACACAATTGGGTATCAAAGATTCTGAGCTGCATCTGGTACTCAAATACCGCGGCTGCCTACACAGATACATCCAGGAAGAGATGGAGTTCTTGAACATCTCCTCACTCGGCACAGCATACCGATACGCTGTCAAAATCGAGCAAAAGTTCAAACAGAAGAAGCGAGACTTTGGATCTGCAAATCCAAAGCCCAAAGGACAAAGCCAAGGCGGGGTGACCCAAGACAACCCGTCGAAGCCGCAAGAAAAGAACAACACCACGAAGCCAAAGAAGGACACACGAAAGTGGTATGAGTTCCACAAGGGTCCCACTCATAACACAAGTGAGTGTCGGACCAAGCAGTCACTGGTGGCTGAGTTGAAGGCTTCCGAATCAGATGCATGTTCCGACTCTGAGTCAGAACCCGACAAGGGGAATGACAAAGGGAAGCAGATCATTGATGCGGATCCCAGCGCAAATGTTGCTACTGCCAAGATCCAGAAAATTGAGCCCGAAGATCCAGAGGAGGGGGAACGTCTTTTCCACTAACAGATGTGGGTAAAGGGTTCGCCGCTGCAATTCATTGTCGACAGTGGCAGCCAAAAGAACCTCATTTCAGCAGAGGTCGTGAAGCGGTTGGGCCTACCAACTACACCACACCCACAGTTGTACAATATCGGTTGGCTTCACGAAGGACGAGATCTCAAAGTTCGCCAGCAGTGCCGCCTTCCCTACAGCATCAAGCCCTTCACAGACGAGGTATTGTGTGATGTTACACCTCTGGATGTTTGTGATGTACTATTAGGCCAGCCATATTTGTGGAGGTGACATGCTGTGTATGAGTCAAGGCCTCGCGCTGTCATCATTTCTTTGGATAATTCATTATACAGGATACCGAAGGTAGCCCCACCTACTGACACCTCTTTGATCACTGCTAAGAAAGGCAGCAAGCTCATCTCACAGACTAGGAAATTTATTTTCTGTCTGGTTCTCTCCCAAAGTAAGGGGAAGATCGTTGCTACATCCATGACCCCCGTGAAGGGTTCCTCCACACAGCAGCAGCAACAGAGGGATACAGTCGTGACAGAACACAGGAACAACTTCTCCTTACCTGAAGGGGTACCACACAAGTTTCAGGTGGGCGACAAAGTTTGGTTACATTTACAGAGGGAGCACCTTACCAGAACCCATCAGAAACTGAGACCACTCCGACATGGTCCTTACACCAGTAACAAGGCTACGGGAAACAATGCTTTGAAGCACAGCATTCCTCCATTCCTTCCCTTGCACCGAGTGTTCAATGTGGACCGTCGCCGACCATGCTCCCCACCATTTTTGGACACATCAGAGATTGCAGAACAGCTCACCAGAGACCTAGCTCAGCAAAAGCTTCCTCATCTCAGGGAGGAACTCAACGCAATTGGGACCATTGCTTCCTAAGGGGGGAGGAATGATCCAGGTGGATGTTGGTGGCCACCCACCTATCCCATTTGAACCCCCACAACTGTCTCTTTCAGTTTTTCTGTTTGCTTAATTATAGCATAGTTTACTATTTTTAGCAGTTTTTCGGGTCCTAAACTTCCGGAGCCGTTTTGAGGCCCTAAACGACGTCTTTTGGGAAATCCACTGCCAATGATTATTTTGCCTAAAAATCGTCTTTTTCGTCGTAGTCCTCGGAGAGATCTTTCCAACGGGCTATCATGCGCGTCAAACGGAGATAGTACGACCAATTCGCGACCCCGGGAAGTTGATGTACCAACTTACCCAAAAACGGGGCCCACAATTTGGCGTTTCATCTTCTAGGGTTAGGTTTTGGAATGTGAAGGGTTTTCGATTGCTTCTCAACAATAAATAGGCCCTCGAGCCTCATTGTAACACAGTTTTTGGAGAACAGTTCAGAGGCATGTAGCCGACACATCTCTTCTCAGAGATAAGCTACCATTGCCCTAGCTGGGTTATTTCCATTTCTATTTGTAAGCATAATTCAGTATTTTACAGTAATGAAATGACGTATTATTTTCGCTGCATATTTGTCTTTATGGTTATCTCCGTATTTTATTGCGTTCCTATTTAAATCCGGATCAGTGGTATCAGAGCGGTCTGCTTTTTCTCTGTTTTTCTTTGCATGTCCCCAACGAGGTCGGGATATAAGGAGTTAGGTCTAGAACTGGTCGAACCTTTGCAAGACCAGCATCGCAAATCTCGAAGACCTCCCATGGCGGATGAGAAGAAAAACGAGGGGGCAGGAGATCCTATCAAAATCTTGCTCGAAGAAGCCCTCGAGTGACAAAGGAACGCGATGATGGACAGCTTTGCCCAAATCCTTCAGCGGCTACTTAGAGGCGACGCATCGACTTCCAACAGCTACTCTGGAAATGCCTTACCGTTTAAGGTACAAGTTAATTTTGAAATCCCCATGTTCGAGGGTCAAATAGACGCAGATGCCGTAGATAAATGGTTAAATCTGCTCGATGGGTATTTTTCTGTTCATGAATTTTCAAGTCGGGAAAAGATTGTTTTTGCTCTTCTCAAAGCAGCCCCCCACGTCAAGGACTGGTGGGAAACCTACTGCGAACAGAAGGATGAAAGTACAGGCTCACTGTTTTCAGCCGCACCCACTTGGAATGACTTCCGGGATGCCATCAAGGAGCAGTACTACCCGGTCAAAAGCTATGAGGACAAATACATCAAATGGACCACACTGCGGCAAGGACAAGACCAAGATGTGTCGGAGTTCACAAACATTTTTCATACCCTTCGCACACAATTGGGTATCAAAGATTCTGAGCTGCATCTGGTACTCAAATACCGCGGCTGCCTACACAGATACATCCAGGAAGAGATGGAGTTCTTGAACATCTCCTCACTCGGCACAGCATACCGATACGCTGTCAAAATCGAGCAAAAGTTCAAACAGAAGAAGCGAGACTTTGGATCTGCAAATCCAAAGCCCAAAGGACAAAGCCAAGGTGGGGTGACCCAAGACAACCCGTCGAAGCCGCAAGAAAAGAGCAACACCACGAAGCCAAAGAAGGACACAGGAAAGTGGTGTGAGTTCCACAAGAGTCCCACTCATAACACAAGTGAGTGTCGGACCAAGCAGTCATTGGTGGCTGAGTTGAAGGCTTCCGAATCAGATGCATGTTTCGACTCTGAGTCAGAACCCGACAAGGGGAATGACAAAGGGAAGCAGATCATTGATGCGGATCCCAACGCCACTGTTGCTACTGCCAAGATCCAGAAAATTGAGCCCGAAGATCCAGAGGAGGGGGAACGTCTTTTCCACTCATAGATGTGGGTAAAGGGTTCGCCGCTGCAATTCATTGTCGACAGTGGCAGCCAAAAGAACCTCATTTCAGCAGAGGTCGTGAAGCGGTTGGGCCTACCAACTACACCACACCGAAAACCGTACAGTACCTGTTGGCTTCACGAAGGACGAGATCTCAAAGTTCGCCAGGAGTGCCGCCTTCTCTACAGCATCAAGCCCTTCACAGATGAGGTATTATGTGATGTTACACCTCTGGATGTTTGTGATGTACTATTAGGCTAGCCATACTTGTGGAGGTGACATGCTGTGTATGAGTCAAGGCCTCGCGCTGTCATCATTTCTTTTGATAATTCATTATACAGGATACCGGAGGTAGCCCCACCTACTGCCACCTCTTTGATCACTGCTAAGAAAGGCAGCAAGCTCATCTCGCAGACTAGGAAATTTATTTTCTGTCTGGTTCGCTCCCAAAGTAAGGGGAAGATCGTTGCTACATCCATGACCCCCGCGAAGGGTTCCTCCACACAGCAGCAGCAACAGAGGGATATAGTCGTGACAGAAAACAAGAACAACTTCTCCTTACCCGGAGGGGTACCACACAAGTTTCAGGTGGGCGACAAAGTTTGGTTACATTTGCAGAGGGAGCGCCTTACCAGAACCCATCAGAAACTCAGACCACTTCGACATGGTCCTTACACCAGTAACAAGGCTACGGGAAACAATACTTTGAAGCACAGCATTCCTCCATTCCTTCGCTTGCACCGAGTGTTCAATGTGGACCGTCGCCGACCATGCTCCCCACCATTTCTGAACACATCAGAGATTGCAGAACAGCTCACCAGAGACCCAGCTCAACAAAAGCTTCCTCATCTCAGGGAGGACCTCAACGCAATGGGGACCATTGCTTCCTAAAGGGGGAGGAATGATCCAGGTGGATGTTGGTGGCCACCCACCTATCCCATTTGGACCCCCACAACTGTCTCTTTCAGTTTTTCTATTTCCTTAATTATAGCACAATTTACTATTTTTAGCAGTTTTTCGGGTCCTAAACTTCCGGAGCCGTTTTGAGGACCTAAACGACGTTTTTTGGGAAATCCACTGCATTTGATTATTTTGTCTAAAAATCGTCTTTTTCGTCGTAGTCCTCGGAGAGATCTTTCCAACGGGCTATCATGCGCGTCAAACGGAGATAGTACGACCAATTCGCGACCCCGGGAATTTGATGTACCAACTTACCCAAAAACGGGGCCCACAATTTGGCGTTTCATCTTCTAGGGTTAGGTTTTTGAATGTGAAGGGTTTTCGATTGTTTCTCAACAATAAATAGGCCCTCGAGCCTCATTGTAACACAGTTTTTGGAGAACAGTTCAGAGGCATGTAGCCGACACATCTCTTCTCAGAGATAAGCTACCATCGCCCTAGCTGGGTTATTTCCATTTCTATTTGTAAGCATATTTCAGTATTTTACAGTAATGAAATGAAGTATTATTTCCGCTGCATATTTATCTTTATGGTTATCTCTGTATTTTATTGCGTTCCTATTTAAATCCGGATCAGTGGTATCAGAGCGGTCTGCTTTTTCTCTGTTTTTCTTTGCATGTCCCCAACGAGGTCGGGATATAAGGAGTTAGGTCTAGAACTGGTCGAACCTTTGCAAGACCAGCCTCACAAATCTCGAAGACCTCCCATGGCGGATGAGAAGAAAAATGAGGGGGCAGGAGATCCTATCAAAATCTTGCTCGAAGAAGCCCTCGAGCGACAAAGGAACGCGATGATGGACAGCTTTGCCCAAATCCTTCAGCGGCTACCTAGAGGCGACGCATCGGCTTCCAACAGCTACTCTGGAAATGCCTTACCGTTTAAGGTACAAGTTAATTTTGAAATCCCCATCTTCGAGGGTCAAATAAACGTAGATGTTGTAGATAAATGGTTAAATCTGCTCGAAGGGTATTTTTCTGTTCATGAATTTTCAAGTCGGGAAAAGATTGTTTTAGCTCTTCTCAAAACAGCCCCCCACGTCAAGGACTGGTGGGAAACCTACTGCGAACAAAAGGATGAAAGCACAGGCTCACTGTTTTCAGCCGCACCCACTTGGAATGACTTTCGGGATGCCATCAAGGAGCAGTACTACCCTGTCAAAAGCTATGAGGACAAATACATCAAATGGACCACACTGCGGCAAGGACGAGACCAAGATGTGTCGGAGTTCACAAACATTTTTCATACCCTTCGCACACAATTGGGTATCAAAGATTTTGAGCTGATCTGGTACTCAAATACCGCGGTTGCCTACACAGATACATCCAGGAAGGGATGGAGTTCTTGAACATCTCCTCACTCGGCATAGCATACCGATACACTTTCAAAATAGAGCAAAAGTTCAAACAGAAGAAGCGAGACTCTGGATCTGCAAATCCAAAGCCCAAAGGACAAAGCCAAGGCGGGGTGACCCAAGACAACCCGTCGAAGCCGCAAGAAAAGAACAACACCACGAAGCCAAAGAAGGACACAGGAAAGTGGTGTGAGTTCCACAAGAGTCCCACTCATAACACAAGTGAGTGTCGGACCAAGCAGTCACGGGTGGCTGAGTTGAAGGCTTCCGAATCAAATGCATGTTCCTACTCTGAGTCAGAACCCGACAAGGGGAATGACAAAGGGAAGCAGATCATTGATGCGGATCCCAGCGCCACTGTTGCTACTGCCAAGATCCAGAAAATTGAGCCCGAAGATCCAGAGGAGGGGGAACGTCTTTTCCACTCACAGATGTGGGTAAAGGGTTCGCCGCTGCAATTCATTGTCGACAGTGGCAGCCAAAAGAACCTCATTTCAGCAGAGGTCGTGAAGCGGTTGGGCCTACCAACTACACCACACCCACAGCCGTACAGTATCAGTTGGCTTCACGAAGGACGAGATCTCAAAGTTCGCCAGCAGTGCCGCCTTCCCTACAGCATCAAGCCCTTCACAGACGAGGTATTGTGTGATGTTACACCTCTGGATGTTTGTGATGTACTATTAGGCCAGCCATACTTGTGGAGGCGACATGCTGTGTATGAGTCAAGGCCTCGCGCTGTCATCATTTCTTTGGATAATTCATTATACAGGATACCGGAGGTAGCCCCACCTACTGCCACCTCTTTGATCACTGCTAAGAAAGGCAGCAAGCTCATCTCACAGACTAGGAAATTTATTTTCTATCTGGTTCGCTCCCAAAGTAAGGGGAAGATCGTTGCTACATCCATGACCCCCGTGAAGGGTTCCTCCACACAGCAGCAGCAACAGAGGGATACAGTCGTGACAGAACACAGGAACAACTTCTCCTTACCCGGAGGGGTACCACACAAGTTTCAGGTGGGCGACAAAGTTTGGTTACATTTGCAGAGGGAGCGCCTTACCAGAACCCATCAGAAACTCAGACCACTTCGACATGGTCCTTACACCAGTAACAAGGCTACGGGAAACAATGCTTTGAAGCACAACATTCCTCCATTCCTTCGCTTGCACCGAGTGTTCAATGTGGACCGTCGCCGACCATGCTCCCCACCATTTCTGGACACATCAGAGATTGCAGAACAGCTCACCAGAGACCCAGCTCAGCAAAAGCTTCCTCATCTCAGGGAGGAACTCAACGCAATGGGACCATTGCTTCCTAAGGGGGGAGGAATGATCCAGGTGGATGTTGGTGGCCACCCACCTATCCCATTTGGACCCCCACAACTGTCTCTTTCAGTTTTTCTGTTTCCTTAATTATAGCACAGTTTACTATTTTTAGCAGTTTTTCGGGTCCTAAACTTCCGGAGCCGTTTTGAGGCCCTAAACGACGTTTTTTGGGAAATCCACTGCCAATGATTTTTTTGCCTAAAAATCGTCTTTTTCGTCGTAGTCCTCGGAGAGATATTTCCAACGGGCTATCATGCGCGTCAAACGGAGATAGTACGACCAATTCGCGACCCCGGGAAGTTGATGTACCAACTTACCCAAAAACGGGGCCCACAATTTGGCGTTTCATCTTCTAGGGTTAGGTTTTGGAATGTGAAGGGTTTTCGATTGTTTCTCAACAATAAATAGGCCCTCGAGCCTCATTGTAACACAGTTTTTGGAGAACAGTTCAGAGGCATGTAGCCGACACATCTCTTCTCAGAGATAAGCTACCATCGCCCTAGCTGGGTTATTTCCATTTCTATTTGTAAGCATATTTCAGTATTTTACAGTAATGAAATGAAGTATTATTTCCGCTGCATATTTGTCTTTATGGTTATCTCTGTATTTTATTGCGTTCCTATTTAAATCCGGATCAGTGGTATCAGAGCGGTCTGCTTTTTCTCTGTTTTTCTTTGCATGTCCCCAACGAGGTCGGGATATAAGGATTTAGGTCTAGAACTGGTCGAACCTTTGCAAGACCAGCCTCGCAAATCTCAAAGACCTCCCATGGCAGATGAGAAGAAAAACGAGGGGGCAGGAGATCCTTTCAAAATCTTGCTCGAAGAAGCCCTCGAGCGACAAAGGAACGCGATGATGGACAGCTTTGCCCAAATCCTTCAGCGGTTACCTAGAGGCGACGCATCGGCTTCCAACAGCTACTATGGAAATGCCTTACCGTTTAAGGTACAAGTTAATTTTGAAATCGCCATCTTCGAGGGTCAAATAGACGCAGATGCGGTAGATAAATGGTTAAATCTGCTCGATGGGCATTTTTCTGTTCATGAATTTTCAAGTCGGGAAAAGATTGTTTTTGCTCTTCTCAAAGCAGCCCCCACATCAAGGACTGGTGGGAAACCTACTGCGAACAGAAGGATGAAAGTACAGGCTCACTGTTTTTAGTCGCACCCACTTGGAATGACTTCCAAGATGCCATCAAGGAGTAGTACTACCTTGTCAAAAGCTATGAGGACAAATACATCAAATGGACCACACTGCGGCAAGGACGAGACCAAGATGTGCCGGAGTTCACAAACATTTTTCATACCCTTTGCACACAATTGGGAATCAAAGATTCTGAGCTGCATCTGGTACTCAAATACCGCGGCTGCCTACACAGATACATCCAGGAAGAGATGGAGTTCTTGAACATCTCCTCACTTGGCACAGCATACCGATACGCTGTCAAAATCGAGCAAAAGTTCAAACAGAAGAAGCGAGACTTTGGATCTGCAAATCCAAAGCCCAAAGGACAAAGCCAAGGCGGGGTGACCCAAGACAACCCGTCGAAGCCACAAGAAAAGAACAACACCACGAAGCCAAAGAAGGACACAGGAAAGTGGTGTGAGTTCCACAAGAGTCCCACTCATAACACAAGTGAGTGTCGGACCAAGCAGTCACTGGTGGCTGAGTTGAAGGCTTCCGAATCAGATGCATGTTCCGACTCTGAGTCAGAACCCGACAAGGGGAATGACAAAGGGAAGGAGATCATTGATGCGAATCCCAGCGCCACTGTTGCTACTGCCAAGATCCAGAAAATTGAGCCCGAAGATCTAGAGGAGGGGGAACGTCTTTTCCACTCACAGATGTGGGTAAAGGGTTCGCAGCTGCAATTCATTGTCGATAGTGGCAGCCAAAAGAACCTCATTTCAGCAGAGGTCGTGAAGCGGTTGGGCCTACCAACTACACCACACCCACAGCTGTATAGTATCGGTTGGCTTCACGAAGGACGAAATCTCAAAGTTCGCTAGCAGTGCCGCCTTCCCTACAGCATCAAGCCCTTCATAGACGAGGTATTATGTGATGTTACACCTCTGGATGTTTGTGATGTACTATTAGGCCAGCCATACTTGTGGAGGCGACATGCTGTGTATGAGTCAAGGCCTCGCGCTGTCATCATTTCTTTGGATAATTCATTATACAGGATACTGGAGGTAGCCCCACCTACTGCCACCTCTTTGATCACTGCTAAGAAAGGCAGCAAGCTCATCTCGCAGACTAGGAAATTTATTTCTGTCTGGTTCGCTCCCAAAGTAAGGGGAAGATCGTTGCTACATCCATGACCCCCGCGAAGGGTTCCTCCACACAGCAGCAGCAACAGAGGGATACAGTCGTGACAGAACACAGGAACAACTTCTCCTTACCCAGAGGGGTACCACACAAGTTTCAGGTGGGCGACAAAGTTTGGTTACATTTGCAGAGGGAGCGCCTTACCAGAACCCATCAGAAACTCAGACCACTTCGACATGGTCCTTACACCAGTAACAAGGCTACGGGAAACAATGCTTTGAAGCACGGCATTCCTCCATTCCTTCGCTTGCACCGAGTGTTCAATGTGGACCGTCGCCGACCATGCTCCCCACCATTTCTGGACACATCAGAGATTGTAGAACAGCTCACCAGAGACCCAGCTCAGCAAAAGCTTCCTCATCTCAGGGAGGAACTCAATGCAACGGGGACCATTGCTTCCTAAGGGGGGAGGAATGATCCAGGTGGATGTTGGTGACCACCCACCTATCCCATTTGGACCCCCACAATTTCAGTTTTTTTGTTTCCTTAATTATAGCACAGTTTACTATTTTTAGCAGTTTTTCGGGTCCTAAACTTCCGTAGCCGTTTTGAGGCCCTAAACAATGTTTTTTGGGAAATCCACTAGCCAGCGATTTTTTTGTCTAAAAATCGTCTGTTCCGTCGTAGTCCTCAGAGAGATATTTCCAACGGGCTATCATGCGCGTCAAACGGAGATAGTACGACCAATTCGCGACCCCGGGAAGTTGATGTACCAACTTACCCAAAAACGGGGCCCACAATTTGGCATTTCATCTTCTAGGGTTAGGTTTTGGAATGTGAAGGGTTTTCGATTGTTTCTCAACAATAAATAGGCCCTCGAGCCTCATTGTAACACAGTTTTTGGAGAACAGTTCAGAGGCATGTAGCCGACACATCTCTTCTCAGAGATAAGCTACCATAGCCTTAGCTAGGTTATTTCCATTTCTATTTGTAAGCATATTTCAGTATTTTACAGTAATGAAATGAAGTATTATTTCCGCTGCATATTTGTCTTTATGGTTATCTCTGTATTTTATTGCGTTCCTGTTTAAATCCGGTTCACCGATAATCCAAAAAACCCCCGCCAACCTATATTTTGCGAATAAAACCAATGAAATGTCATTTTCAATGTTTTATATGGCAATCTGTGTTCCCATGCAAAGCGACGTCCCGATCAACCGTTGAAACGTTTCAACCGCCACCTGGTCAGAAAATTTGTAGCGATGTCGTCCAGAACCTGTTATCCATCCTGCCATTGCACTGTTCACTTCCCCAATACAGGTATTTACCCATTTCCATCGAAACCCTGCAATTTTTGTTTTTATATTGAATATTCCATAGAAAGGACCAATTTCGCTATACATTCAAGTCGTTGTTCACTATATAGGTTCCCAAACCTGCTGTTTTCACTATTTTTCACAGAAAACCCGAATTCCATTCCTGAATCCACAAGAACCAGAGATGGAAACTCCTGTAGCCCTGAATATTGTACCTATGAATGCCCCTCACAAAGATTTAGATTATCTGCCTCTGGCCGATAAAGATTTTCAGATAAATGACTTATCCGATGATGAAAACCACCTTAAGATCTTTTTCCAAGCTAGAGACAATTATGTTAATGGCTCTGACATCTTAGGACTATGGGAATCCAACCTTCGCATGTACTTCCTCCCTTCAGTCCATGTGTTCCCAGATATAATCCATCACTGCTGTGCTAATTATGACCCTAATCAAAGAGCAGTCATGTCTCCAAGTCAAGAAGTGCTTTTTCCCATAACTGTTCAGTCCACCAATGCAATGATGCAATTCCACTCCATTCATGCTCTTACTCCCCTTTCCATGGGATACTTACTTGAAAAAGCTCCCCAATTGTCTCAATCAGAACTGACTCGCATCTGTCAGATGTTCATGGACCCTAAACATCAGCCTAAAGGCCCACCTCCTTATCTGCAGGCTTTCTTTACAGATACAGGAAAAATTATTGTTGATATGATAGCCTCAATCATGGGATTCAACTCTGAAGAATATGTTGATGAGATAACCTTAGTATGATTGTCAATTTTTACTCCAGGACAGTCCCCTGCTATTAAATATGATTATGGCTCCTATATTGCCAACAAAATTCATGACCAATTCCTAAGACTGGACAATGAAGGATTCTTCAAATACACCACTTTTATCTATCATCTTCTGTTGCATTATCAGTTAGACAACTTCTCTTTCCATATTAAGAAACTTGACACCAGAGGCAATCTAAGGTCTGTCATTTTTTGGAGTCCCATTTTCCATAATACCATTGAGTCCCATTACACCTACAATGAGTTCATTGACCTATTTGTCCATCCAGCAACCACTTTATTGACAAGAGTTTCCCCTCCTAGGATCAATGGTGATATGAAGAAAATCCTCCAGCTCTCCAAGCAGTACAGGATAGGTGAATGGTATCTATATAATAATAACACAGAAATCAGGATTTATGGGTGTGAACTCTGCCCTTTTAAACTACCAAAGTATGTTCCAATGAGACTCTTTGCATTGGAATATTTCAGGCAAATGATAAATGCAGACCTAGTCCATTTTTGTAATGCCAAGAAGAAAGCTTAGCTTAGAATCAAGAACCAGCTAGGCCCTTTTGTCTGCAACACTAGGGAAGCATGGAAGGAAGCAGAATTTTTTTTAGAAGAGCAACTTAAGTTACAAAAGAGTTTTGAGTGGAAACCATATGATCCTAACAGTTTTATATGTAATAGGAGAATGAAGAATAGGTTGTCCCCATATATTCACCATAGAATTCCAGAAATTCAAAAATATGAAAATATGGATGAATGGAGGGAACGTACCCTAGTAGAGCATGATAGTGAACAGGTCAATTTTGAAAAAGTTATGAGAGATCTTCAGAAAACACTTGACTTGGATTCTTTTGGGCAAGTATCATTTAAGTTATCTCAAAGGTTAGGAGCTGGTGCCTCCAATGCTGGAACCTCTCAGCAACCTTCACAGGAAACAAGTATACCAGCTACAGGGTCATCAAAGGGCAAGGAATTAGAGACCAGCGTTCAACACACTAAACAACCTACAATGTCCAATCATCCTGAAACTTCTAGAGAACACGCTCAAATACAGACTCCTCCCATTCAGATCAATATAGGAGAGCCTCCAGTTCTACAAACTCCTCTAAATGAGGAAAGAAACAAAAAGAGAGATGGGGGAAAAACTACCCCTGCCAGTGAACCATCAGGACAGCCTGGAACAAAGAGATAGAGATTAAATCCCCTTTCAGAGGAGGAATTTGCAGAAGAAAATACAGATAGTCAGAGGGAAGAAAGAGTGGAAAGCTGGCAAACTACATCCACTAGCTCTCGAAGGCAGGAGCTAGAAAGGAAAAAAAGTGTAGAGATATCTTCTTCCAAGCCACCAGGGACTGATGCCTCAGACATCAAGAAAACATTCACAGAATAAAAGCCAGGAATGATCCATTGAGACTAGAGGTGTATAACCAATATTTGAAAATGGCTCCTACAAATCAACAGAGATTGATGTCAGCCTATGACATCAAAGAAGGCAAGATGATAATGAGCTGTTTTAAGCCCAAGGTGTAGCAACCTAGATCAGTAGTAGATTATCTCAGAACAAATTTTGAAGTCATGGCAAAGGATATTAATCCTTTGGATCAAATTGAGTTGCATAAGCAAACGGGAGAAATGATTTACTCAACCTTGACTAGCAAGGCAATGATGACCCACAGGTTACAAAATTCTTTGGACAATACTACTGCTCAGCTACACTTGGAAAAGGCCTCCTCTCAAGCCAAAGATAATAGAATAAAAACCTTAGAAGAAATCATTATTGGATTGGGCCATGATCCCAAAGATGTAAAGGCTACAGAAGCCTTGATTAAAAAGAAAGATGAAGATATTGTTGCCCTAAGGAAGCAACTAAAACTGCCACCTTCAAGACATCCACAGACTGATGAGGTTATAAAGCAAAAATCTGAAGAAGAAACTGATGGATTCACTCTTAAAGCTCAATGAACGATTGAATGATACTAAACAAGCACTTGAAAAGGCATTGAAAGACAAGCAGGGAGAGTCGACCTCCCAGCCTCCCAATGTAATACTTGTAGTAACAACAGCGGTCCCATAAACTCTTGGAGCAGCATTGGCACCAAATATTCCAGTAGTCATAGCAGAGGCAGTTACAGGTACAGCAACAACAGGAACAACTAGTGTAGCATAGGGCAGTACTGCTAATTGGAGCACAAAAGAGCTAATAAAATCAATGGAAAACCTGAAACTACAAGTTTTAGAACTGAATAAGCTAAGGGAGAAATATGCCAAAATGGAAAGAAGTTATTATCTCTCAGAGGTAAATGTTGCAGAAAAAACAAGAGAGATTAAAATGTTATAAAACAAAGTAAAATCATTGGAGGAAGATCTTACATTTGACAAGCCTCTAACAGAAATCAAGAGAATTCTTTGGGCCAGCATCACTCAATCCATAAATGATGTTTGGGCTTCTGTCCAAGTGATTTTTGAGCAAATTGATCTTGTGAAGGCAACCCAAGAAGAAACCCAAAGAACAAAGGCAGAACTAGGAAAAATGCCTGAGGAAGCCAATAGGCTTATACATTTTTTGAATACTAGAAATAAAGAACAGCTAGAAGAGTTAGGCATTAATGACAGGACAGAAACCATTTTGGAAATCAAAAGGGTATTAACCAAGAAAACTTTAATGCAGAATTTAGAAAGAAGATGTCATGACATGAGGGCAGAGATTAATGCTTTTATGGAAAAGTTTGATATTTTGCAGAATAAAGGGCTACCCAGTCCTTTAGTGATTAATGACAGGTTAATGAGGCATAAAGATTATGTGGAGAAATTGAATAATTATGCAGGCAACCAAGCAGGTTCATCAACAAGTGCATCAGGGATAAAAGCATTGCCTACAGGCAGGGTGCTCTACGACAACCTAGAGAACTTATTCTATGTCGAGCATGAACTAAAACACTTGTTCCCAATTCAGCCTACATTTTTTAGGTATACAGAAACAGATGAAACCCTCAGAAAGCTTCAGAAAACCAGAATACCCCAGCCAAAATGGTGGGAAGAAATGCTTGAAATTTTGTAATTTATTCTAGGTAAAGGGTAAATTTTGATTTTTACTACAATCAATGAAGATAAAGAGGATGAAAAGAGATCAAGAGATAAAGAGTATCAGATGCAGGTAAAGTGTATCAGTAGGAAAGTCAAAACAGAGCAGCCAGCACATAATTACACCAAGGACAACAAGAGGCCAAATCATAGGTCCTAACTCCAATACATTCTCGAAAATAGGGACAACAAACCATTAGGTTGCCTTATCTGTCATCTACGAGGTCTTCTAGCCCTATTTCTTGAAGGATATGATTAGTCACCCCCGTTTATATCTCACTTTTTTTATGAGATATTTCATTGTAAAAAGTTTTGTATAAATACCCCCTCAATTGGAGTATTGAGGGTGGATTCTTAGACATTGCTGTGATATTGATTATTTTGGAATAAAGTACTGATTCCACCAACTTTTGTATGGCTTGCTGGATAAAGAATTGAAGTAAAGGACTTTTCACAAATTTCTTGAATCAAACAGTCGATCAATAAGTCCTCTATACCTTATGTTTTAAAGTTTTCCTTGTTTATTATATCATCTATGTTTCTCCTCTGAATGATAAATGAAAAAGAATAATTCAGAATATGCTTGATTGCACTCTATTTTCAGTCGTTATTATTCTCCATGTTTTCTTTTGAATTAGGATAAACAGTGAAATCTTAATTTCTCATGTTTTCTAATTCGTTCATTTTGATTATTTATTAAAGAATACTTAATTTCTCTTTAGTAGTGTTAGAGTCGGTCCTTACAGCCCTCCGTCAGAGATCTTTTCGCTTTTGCATATCATTTTAGGTGTCTCACTCGTTCCACTTCGTTGCATTTCGTTAGGGGCATGCCATTGACTGACGAGGGGGTCTGGTTGTCTTGTGTTCCCTCATGCTTGTCCCTGCAGGGTTAGTCAAAAATTTCTTAAAAAATCATCAAAGTACATGGTCATTTCATTCATCGTCATACATGCTTAGTTTTGTTTAAAAAGGGTCTTTAGTCCTAGAGTCTAGGGTTTTGAGTCCCGTGCATACACATAATAAAAGCCTGCAGGCCATGAGGTTGGTTTCGTAATATTTTCACTTAATATGTTTCCTCAGAAAGCATTTTAAAACATTTTAGGTCCAAAACTCTGTTTTGGAACTAAAAATTGTTAATGTAAATAATTATATTTGTTTTATCTCAAAGGGTTTTAGAGCAAGCCTCTGATCTTCTCCAAAGCCAAAATGCCAGATCCCTACAAAAATCAACAAAAAATGATCAGTCCAAACCTCAGAAAAGCATGAGAAAATAAAAAAGCAGTATTGTATTAAAAAACGAAAGGTGAAAAAGTGTCAAACATTACAAAGTGGGTTATTGGATCAATTTAAATCAAATCAGATTTGGTGAGATATTTTGTTTGTATATAAAAGGGAAAACAATTCTATTTGTTCACAAATTCCCAAAGCAAGATCGTGCTCAAGTGTTTGAAGGCCGAAAACTGTGATTTCATACCCGTGGACAGCATTGGAGGTGTGCGCTGCGCATAGGAAGTGTGCGCTGCGCATTGGGCCTCACTGGCCAGTGTATATTTACAAGGGCGCTGCGCATAGAAGGGTGCACTGCGCATTGGGTTTGCGCGTTGCGCATTGGGTAGCAGCAACAAAAAAACTTGGTACATGCGCCCAGAACATACCCAAATTCACTCCAAGCTTGCAAGTAGGTATTTTATTGTTGCCTAGTCAATGTTAGGATGTTTGAAGTGTGTTTCAAAAATGGGAATTTGATGTATTGGGTCTTGGAAAATGAAACCCTAGGTTCATGATAAAATAATTCTTTAAGGATTTTTTAAAGATATGTGGGTGGTTTAATGAAAATTTCTCATCCTCCGTTAGTGAAAACCAGTTCCATGCTCATGTGTAAACCTTAGTCAACATTCTAAAGGGCACACATTATATTTTTGTTCATTTGTCAAGCAGTGACTGTTTTGTGCTAGTTCATTGAAAACAGAGCATTATCATTATGGCATAGTTTGTATGATGCTTTGGTAAACATAGTAGAGTTTGAGTATACATTGACATTGAATTTTGACTCCACCACACCTATATTACTATACATATCACAGACATCTTGACACCAAAGCCATGTCAGACACGGAGTCAGAGTATGAGTAGCAGTATGACAGTGACAGTGATTCTACAGCAGAGGGTAATGTGCCACGAAGGTCTCGCAGAGGTGGCAAAGGTGGTAAGCCTCTCAGGGAAGAGCCTATTTCTTTGGTTCAATTGCAGGCTTGCCCGCTTGCAATGGATTATTTTCGTCATCAGTCATGCTATCACTATTGTGAGCTAATTTCACAAATTCAACATCATCGTGAATTAGCTCGTTTGTTCATTCTACATTTACATGATGGCCATGTAAACCTCGCCGGAGTTGATTTCCTTTTGTCACCAGAGACTATTGCAGAGGCCAATGGGATACCAAATGTTTGAGAGCAATGGAATAAACGTCAACAGTTAGAGAAATCTTACTTTCAGCCATACATCAAACCTGGGTATATGAGGCACTTGAGCAGGGTTTTTCCTTTCCAATACCTGAATGATCAGTTTGCACCTTTGATGAAACTCATCATTCGGTATTTCAGTTGTGAGGGCAGATTCTTCCGTCTTTATGCATACCATGTTCGTTTGTTGATGCATTTTACAAGGGTATGTCTGATGAACATTCCATACTTCATGTTTCACAACATAGAGAGGATGGTTGTTTTATTACAAAGGAAGACCCCAGCACAGCAGCACAAGAGTATATATCATTATGCGTTGATCAAGATCATAGTGGTTCATCAGTTGGCACAACAGGGCATTACTTGGGAGGATTTCATTTCTCGTGACTTTTTCACAGTGTCGTAGCCACCTCCCGAGATAGTTCATGATGAGGGAGGGCCTTCACATCAGTTTGATATTCCTGAGACCGAGCATGTTAGCGCTCCAGCATGTGTGACATATTAGCGAGGCCACAGGGCTTTATTTGCAGCTACACGACGAGTACTATCTCCACATGGTGTGGAAGGGGTCTCGCCTTCTTCTTCAGTACAGGTATAGGTTCAGGACAAAGGCAAGGGGCCAATTTATGAGGAGGGCCATTCAGGTGGTCATGATATTGATGATGCATTGAGTGATGTGGATAGGAGCCCTCCTAGCTCGAAGTTGAAAGAGATCATCCAAGAGCAAAAGACCGAGATTGATAGCTTGAAAGAGAAGTTGCTGAAGGCGGAATGTCAAATCAAATACTTGGAGCAGCACAATAAACAGTTGGAGGATGAACATACACTTACAGAGTTGCAACGAATTCGTGAAGACCGAAGGTTGGCCCGTAAAAGACCTGGTGATTTGACACCTGTTGCGCGGCAATTTTGGCTTGAGAAAGTCAATCGACATCTGGAGGAGTTGTTGGCGAAGGCCAATAGAGACAAAGAAATGCTTCGTCACATGAAAAATCATTATTGGGCCCGCATGCATGTTGGCAAAGCAAAAACGAATATTTTGCAAAGGAGGTTGAGCAAAGCACTAAAATGGCGAAAGAGGCTAGATCCACTTCGAGTTTTGGCCGAGGCTTTGCTGGCTGAGCATGACACATGATGGAGGGTCTTCACTCCGAATTTGAGTTAATTCGAAGAAAATTTTGTCATTTTGAAAATTTTGGTCGCCAAAAACAGGTTTTTTGGTTGTACGCGCAGCGTGCATGCGTGCTTGCTTTTGATTGGGTCACTTGCTGGAGGAAAAATTTATATTTTTAGGTTTTTCATGGTAAGTTACGTATTCTCAGCCATTTCCAAAGTATTTCATCAAGTTTTTGATGGTCAAAAGGCACAAAAACACCATGAAAACCACCTTGATACCACCTTTTGCAACAGCAGGAAGTACCTCTGGGAGAATTCAGTTTTGAGAGAGAAAATGAGCTCCAAATTGGAAAATTCGACTTGGGTTGGAAAGTAGACATCTAGGGCTTTCCAACGAGCTATCGTGAGCTCAATTTGGATGCCGGGAAGTGCCTCAAAATCAGCCTGAAAAGTGCGCTGCGCATAGAGATCAGGGCGCTGCGCATAGAGGATTTTAGCCAATTTTTCACCTTCCAGCTCAGGAATTCGGCCAGTTTTCACCAGTTTCACTCCTTGATGTTATTTTTGACTCAACATGATGTAATTTGATGTATGTAAGGTAACATGGCACCTATCTACCTTCTTCTAGATGATTCATTCACAAATTAGCAAACAATTAATGTAATGAATCAGTTTCCTTCTTTTTAGAGGCAGGTTGTTTTGGTCACCTAGATTCCTGCTCCGTGTTTAGAATTTGTTGAAACTGCTCTTAGAAGGAGGAGCTCGACCCCTAGAGGTTAGGGAATGATGTTAGCTTGATCTATATATGTAAATTTTCATTCAGTAGCAGAGGTTGGACTCTTGGGAAGATTTTGGCACAATATTGTACATATTTTCCATATTTTGGCTGAGGAAAGATCAGAGGTTTTGCAGCACCTGTTGGGATTCTTGTGGCTTTCAGTTCTTGATGGTGTTCTCTCTTAGTTATTGTAAGTTTATTCATGTTTAATGTATGTCATTCCTTTCTTATGCTTTTGAAACTAAATGAATGAGCAAATGAGGTTGAATCCATTGTTAACAGTGCTCTGCCTTTAAATTTGTTTAGTTTTACATGTTTTCGCCAGTTTGGAGAGGATCCATGTTCTCCCTTGCCCTCTTCAGCGCCTTGTCGTTCTGATCCATCCATACACCTGATCAAAGGCATCAAGACTAATGCCTACCTTGCCCCAACTCGAATTCTCCAAAGATCTGGCCTTATCCCCAAACCCAAAATTGGTTTTCCCGTTTCTCCAACAAAAAACCCAAAAAATATAAATCAAAATTTCCTATCTCCTTACTAGCCTAAAATCAGTATTAATTTTGGGTCATCTCAGCCCTTTTGAAAACCTTTTGCCGAGATAGACCTGGAGAGAGCTCTCTCTTGTCCTCGTAGGGCCAGCTACGAGGCTGAGCTTGGTTTGATGTGGCCTCGAGTTTTGCCTTCCTCAGCCTGAGGCAGATTTGAGATAACATAGTGGCGACCATACTGGGGAAGAAAATAGTTTGTTTGTTAATGTCATTTGTTTTATAAGCTATAGACGGAGCCTAAAGATTAGCCAGGTAGCCTTTGAAACGCTTTTGCTTTGCATTAGCGGAAGTAGATAAACGCTGCTTCAGTCAATCTCCAGTCTAGCTTGTAATCGTGACATCTAACTTGTTAATTACCCCAGTATATGTATCAAGATCAGATCTGATGGTTGATGGTGGACAACGATCAAACATAAGAAAGCTGAAATCATTCACCTGGCGACTCCTTTCCCTGAAGAATCCAGCAACATGTGCTTCATGGTGACTCCACTGCAGAGAGATCAGTAGCTTTGAGATTTCTCAAGATGGATCGGATTGCAAGAAGATACGCTCCCATGAGCCGAGATCACATCCCAGGTTTTCCAAACAAAATGCCCAAGGTAGATTGGTCAAAGAATTTGCCTATGTTCAGAAATGTGGAAGGTAATGATGCTGCTCTTCATCTGGTGAAATTTCACATTCATGTGCATAAATTAAATATCGACTTTCCTGAAGACTGTTTGATGAAAATGTTTATGGCTACTCTGGAAGATGAAGCCCGATCTTGGTATGAAAGTTTACCATCTGCTTCTGTTTACTGTTTAAAGGATTTTCATACCATGTTCTTTGAAAAGTATAAAGAATCATATCCATCCTTGGCTTTAGTTCAGGACTGTTGTAGCCATGTTCATAGCTTTATTGAAGATCTTGAGGATTTTTATGGGCGTGATGACTTGATGGACGGAGAAATCATGGAGGCTCTGTATGAGAATCCATTTCAGCAACATGAAGAGAACCTAGAGGATTCCCATCAAGATGCTCAGGAAATTTTGCAGCAGAATCAAGATCAGCAGGTTGAAATTTGCTATATGGCTGAAATTGATGAAAGAGAAGAGCTTGTTTCAGATTTGCCCACAGAAGAAGACAGCATACAGATTGCAGAATGTGATAATGTTAGGACAGCTACTTCAGAACTAGATTAAAATTGTAATGACCAACCATATCTTGTGCTGAAGCCCATCAAAGAGAGCTCTGCTGTTGAGATCATAGACAGAGTTTTGGATTCAGATGTTCATAAAAAACAGAATGAGATCTTTGTGCAAGTAAGTGATAAATCTCCTTTCAATAACTCAGTAATAAATGATAGTTTGAATGCCCTGCCATATGAAGATAATTACTGTTTAAGCAGAAGAAAACAAAAAGCATTGTCTCCTTTGTCTGAAGATGAGATATATCTACTTTTGAGAGGTCTTGTTATAGCCCAAGCTACAGCAGATTTGCAGTGCACACATAGTCAGAAAAGTGTTGGTAAACTTCTTCCGCCTTTGAAAAAGATGATTGTCTTATAATCAGTTTTGTAGACCAGCAAAAAGATAATTTTTCTTTCACAAAGATGATAAGGCTGTCATGTTTGATAATCTCGAAGATTGTTTTTTGTTTAAGAATGACCTACAGCACATTCACACCACAGAAGATCAAAACATTCAGGATTTCCATTTAGATTCCTCTTCATATGTTTCATGTGCTGAAATGTTTTTCCAAGAAGAGATCTGCTCATCCATTTGTTCAGAGTTTTTTGAAGCCTATGAGCATACTTTTACTGAAGCACATGATGAATGCAAATCAGAATTTGAAGCAAAAGATAACTTGTTTTTTCAGCAGGATGTGGCAATGGCAAATCTTCATGTTTTTCAAGATCCTCTGGCAAGTTTGTTGCAACCAGCACTGAAGTTGTTTATTGTAGTATTCAGTGAGGAAGGAGATCACGGTCAACTAGGTTTTTGGATGCCCAGTGATCAGTTTGTATTGTTGACCAGAAGATCTAATAGGAAGAATCAGTCAAGAAGCCATCTTCTTGATTGGTTGCATTGGCATTTTGATATAGTTTGAGGATATATTGTCTTGTAAGGAACACAGGTGGCCATGTACTCCCACTAAGTTTTAGGTTGTAAGTTCAGGTCTTAGTCAAGTTGAGTGATTTGTCGAGTCAGTTTTGTCAGTCCTTTCAATTTTCAAAGTTGAGTCAGTTTAGCCAGAATTGTGTTCAGTTTTCAGTCAAGTCAGCAGTCAATAATTGTGTCAAAGTTTTATGTTAAGTGTTAAAATAATGACTCCATCGCCCAATGGATAAAAGCACTGGTCTGCTCTCCCAGAGATCTGCCGTTCTTGGCGTCTCCAAGGAGCCACCATCCCCATTGGAGCCAATGTTAGAGTCGGTCCTTACAGCCCTCCGTCAAAGATCTTTTCGCTTTTGCATATCATTTTAGGTGTCTCACTCGTTCCACTTCGTTGCATTTCGTTAGGGGCATGCCATTGACTGACGAGGGGGTCTGGTTGTCTTGTGTTCCCTCATGCTTGTCCCTGCAGGGTTAGTTAAAAATTTCTTAAGAAATCATCAAAGTACATGGTCATTTCATTCATCGTCATACATGCTTAGTTTTGTTTAAAAAAGGGTCTTTAGTCCTAGAGTCTAGGGTTTTGAGTCCCGTGCATACACATAATAAAAGCCTGTAGGCCATGAGGTTGGTTTCGTAAGATTTTCACTTAATATGTTTCCTCAAAAAGCATTTTAAAACATTTTAGGTCCAAAACTCTGTTTTGGAACTAAAAATTGTTAATGTAAATAATTATATTTGTTTTATCTCAAAGGGTTTCAGAGCAAGCCTCTGATCTTCTCCAAAGCCAAAATGCCAGATCCCTGCAAAAATCAACAAAAAATGATCAGTCCAAACCTCAGAAAAGCATGAGAAAATCAAAAGGCAGTATTGTATTAAAAGACCAAAGGTGAAAAAGTGCCAAACATTACAAAGTGGGTTATTGGATCAATTTAAATCAAATCAAATTTGGTGAGATATTTTGTTTGTATATAAAAGGGAAAACAAGTCTATTTGTTCACAAATTCCCAAAGCAAGATCGTGCTCAAGTGTTTGAAGGCCGAAAACTGTGATTTCATACCCGTGGACAGCGTTGGAGGTGTGCGCTGCGCATAGGAAGTGTGTGTTGCGCATTGGGTGGTGCGCTGCACATTGGGCCTCACTGGCCAGTGTATATTTACAAGGGCGCTGCGCATAGAAGGGTGCGCTGCGCATTGGGTTTGCACGTTGCACATTGGGTAGCAGCAACAAAAAAACTTGGTACATGCGCCCAGAACATACCCAAATTCACTCCAAGCTTGCAAGTAGGTATTTTATTGCTGCCTAGTCAATGTTAGGATGTTTGAAGTGTGTTTCAAAAATGGGAATTTGATGTATTGGGTCTTGGAAAATAAAACCCTAGGTTCATGATAAAATCATTCTTTAAGGGTTTTTTAAAGATATGTGGGTGGTTTACTGAAAATTTCTCATCCTCTATTGATGAAAACCAGTTCCATGCTCATGTGTAGACCTTAGTCAACATTCTAAAGGGCACACATTATATTTTTGTTCATTTGTCAAGCAGTGACTGTTTTGTGCTAGTTCATTGAAAACAGAGCATTATCATTATGGCATAGTTTGTATGATGCTTTGGTAAACATAGTAGAGTTTGAGTATACATTGACATTGAAGTTTGAATCCACCACACCTATATTACTATACATATCACAGACATCTTGACACCAAAGCCATGTCAGACACGGAGTCAGAGTATGAGCATCAGTATGACAGTGACAGTGATTCTACAGCAGAGGGTAATGTGCCACGAAGGTCTCGCAGAGGTGGCAAAGGTGGTAAGCCTCTCAGGGAAGAGCCTATTTCTTTGGTTCAATTACAGGCTTGCCTACTTGCAATGGATTGTTTTCGTCGTCAGTCATGCTATCACTATTGTGAGCTAATTTCACAAATTCAGCATCATCGTGAATTAGCTCGTTTGTTCATTCTACATTTACATGATGGCCATGTAAACCTCACCGTAGTTGATTTCATTTTGTCACAAGAGACTATTGCAGAGGCCACTGGGATACCAAATGTTGGAGAGCAATGGAATAAACGTCAGCAGTTAGAGAAATCTTACTATCAGCCATACATCAAACCTGGGTATATGAGGCACTTGAGCAGGGTTTTTCCTTTCCAATACCTGAATGATCAGTTTGCACCTTTGATGAAACTCATCATTCGGTATTTCAGTTGTGAGGGCAGATTCTCCCGTCTTTATGCATACCATGTTCGTTTGTTGATGCATTTTACAAGGGTACGTCTGATGAACATTCCATACTTCATGTTTCGCAACATAGAGAGGATGGTTGTTTTAGTACAAAGGAAGACCCCAGCACAGCAGCACAGGAGTATTTATCATTATGCGTTGATCAAGATCATAGTGGTTCATCAGTTGGCACAACAGGGCATTACTTGGGAGGATTTCATTTCTCGTGACTTTTTCACAGTGCCGCAGCCACCTCCCGAGATAGTTCATGATGAGGGAGGGCCTTCACATCAGTTTGACATTCCTGAGACCGAGCATGTCAGCGCTCCAACATGTGTGACATATCAGCGAGGCCACAGGGCTTTATTTGCAGATACACGACAAGTACTATCTCCACATGGTGTGGAAAGGGTCTCGCCTTCTTCTTCAGTACAGGTACAGGTTCAGGACAGTGGCAAGGGGTCAATTTATGAGGAGGGCCATTCAGGTGGTCATGATATTGATGATGCATTGGGTGATGTGGATAGGAGCCCTCCTAGCTCGAAGCTGAAAGAGATCATCCAAGAGCAAAAGACCGAGATTGATAGCTTGAAAGAGAAGTTGCTGAAGGTGGAATTTCAAATCAAATACTTGGAGCAGCGCAATAAACAGTTGGAGGATGAGCATACACTTATAGAGCTGCAACGAATCCGTGAAGACCGAAAGTTGGCCTGTAAAAGACCTGGTGATTTGACACCTGTTGCGCGGCAATTTTGGCTTGATAAAGTCAATCGACATCTGGAGGAGTTGTTGGCGAAGGCCAATAGAGACAAAGACATGCTTCATCACATGAAAAATCATTATTGGGCCCGCATGCATGTTGGCAAAGCAAAAATTAAGATTTTGCAAAGGAGGTTGAGCAAAGCACTAAAACGGCGAAAGAGGCTAGATCCACTTCGAGTTTTGGCCAAGGCTTCACTAGCTGAGCATGACACATGATGGAGGGTCTTCACTCCGAATTTGAGCGAATTCGGAGAAAATTTTGTCATTTTGAAAATTTTGGTCCCCAAAAACAGGTTTTTTGGTTGTACGAGCAGCGCGCATGCGCGATCGCTTTTGATTGGGGCACGTGCTGGATGAAAACTTTATATTTTTAGGTTTTTCATGGTAAGTTACGTATTCTCAGCCATTGCCGAAGTATTTCATCAAGTTTTGGATGGTCAAAAGGCACAAAAACACCATGAAAACCACCTTGCTGCCACCTTTTGCAACAGCAGGAAGTACCTTTGGGAGAATGCAGCTTTGAGAGGGAAAATGAGCTCCAAATCAGAAAATTCAACTTGAGTTGGAAAGTAGACATCAAGGGATTTCCAACGAGCTATCGTGAGCTCAATTTGGATGCCGGGAAGTGCCTCAAAATCAGCCTGAAAAGTGCGTTATGCATAGAGATCAGGGCGCTGCGCATAGAGGATTTTAGCCAATTTTTCACCTTCCAGCTCAGGAATTCGGCCAGTTTTCACCAGTTTTACTCCTTGATGTGATTTTTGACTCAACATGATGTAATTTGATGTATGTAAGGTAACATGGCACCTATCTACCTTCTTCTAGATGATTCATTCACAAATTAGCAAACAATTAATGTAATGAATTAGTTTCCTTCTTTTTAGAGGCAGGTTGTTTTGGTCACCTAGATTCCTGCTCCATGTTTAGAATTTGTTGAAACTTCTCTTAGAAGGAGGAGCTTGACCCCTAGAGGTTAGGGAATGAGGTTAGCTTGATCTATATATGTAAATTTTCATTCAGTAGCAGAGGTTGGACTCTTGGGAAGATTTTGGCACAATATTGTAATATTTTCCATATTTTGGCTGAGGAAAGATCAGAGGTTTTGCAGCACCTGTTGGGATTCTTGTGGCTTTTAGTTCTTGATGGTGTTCTTTCTTAGTTATTGTAAGTTTATTCATGTTTAATGTATTCCATTCCTTTCTTATGCTTCTGAAACTAAATGAATGACCAAATGAGGTTGAATCCATTGTTAACAGTGCTCTGCCTTTAAATTTGTTTAGTTTTACATGTTTTCACCAGTTTGGAGAGGATCCATGTTCTCCCTTGCCCTCTTCAGCTCCTTGTCATTCTGATCCATCCATACACCTGATCAAAGGCATCAAGGCTACTGCCTACCTTGCCCCAACTCGAATTCTGTCAAGATCTGGCCTTATCCCCGGACCCAATTGGTTTTCCCGTTTCTCCAACAAAAAACCCAAAAAATCTAAATCAAAATTTCCTATCTCTTTACTAGCCTAAAATCAGTATTAATTTTGGGTCATCTTAGCCCTTTTGAAAACCTTTTGTCGAGATAGACCCAGGGAGAGCCCTCTCCTGTCCTCGTAGGGCTAGCTACGAGGCTGAGCTTGGTTTGATGTGGCCTCGAGTTTTGCCTTCCTCAACCTGAGGCAGATTTGAGCACTAACAAGTAGTAATCATTTAAGTTCCCTCTTTAAATATGTTGAAGGATTCTTAACTGTCCTTCACCGATTTTGAACCCATTCCATTTATCCCAAGTTGTTATTTGTTCCCTATTTGACCATCCTGCCCTGTGAAACCATCCTTTGTTAAGAAACTAAATCCAGTTAAGCCATCTTCTTTGACTCCATTAGCCCAATGGCCTAAGCTACTCAGTTTTACCCCTCTGCTATTGAATCTCACCACCCAAATTCAAGCAAAACTCCTAAACTTCACAACTAGCCTAATATCTTTCAAAACCAAGCTAAATCATAAAGAGAGACCCCTCTCTAGGTACATATTGGCTATATTCTGTACCTAAAAGTTGGTTTGTGGTTACCTCGGACCCCTTTCCCCTTCTCAACAACTTCAAGGAAAATCTGAGTGATAATAGTGTCCACATGTTAAGGTATTTTGTTGTGACAATTTTATTTTTTACTCCCTTGAAAGGCTCGATGGTGTCTAGCAGATGTAGTTATGGAGGAGGAATTGATAGATTACATGGAAGACCCAACAGGTAGTATCTCCATCTAGACAAGCCCTCCACCTCAGTAGCTTGGAATGGAGATGGAAGTGACACCTGGCTCACCAAACTTGAAATTTTTCTCATCATTGGAAAATATCACAGAAGGGATTCCCTTTTCCCCAATATTTTCTAGAACCAATGTGTTTGCCTCCTCCATGTAGCATAAGGAGGCGTCATCCGAGATCCTGACAACAATATCAACAGATTTGATCGAACAACTATCTCTTTCACCACATTTCTCGATTGAGGCCCTAAATTTCGTCAAGGCCTGCTTAAACTCTAATAGCCCATTACAAACTTTCAAACCTGTCAGCATGGGCTCTAATGTTCAAATCCTTCAGGCAAACATAATGGTCTTCTACCAAGAACTGCATATTTTAGGGGCTCTCGTGGGGAACGTGGATGGTCATGTGAAAGACCTGTCGATAGTTCAACAAGGGAAGGCTCAAATCTCTCCCAATTCCATTGTTGGCTCATTAGGCTCACTCTCTTGTTTTTGTCATGGCATAGGGCATGCAGGAATAACACCAAACTCAGGTATTCCTTGCACTGAGGATCTGCTGAGAGTACACCCTCAAGATACAACCACACCCTCTAAATACACTTCGACGACAGGGTAAAAGAAGGAGGCAAGGAAGATAAAATGCCCCAAGGTAAAAGATAGGAAACGAGCATTAGTACTTGTGGGAGGTATCAGATTAGATGAAGTTATGTCTATAGCAGGAAGGGTTTTGGTCGAAATAATTAGAGGCAGGCACTACTCTGCAGCGCATCTGAGGAGGTGGGTGTAGGAGAATTGGGGACACATTCTAGATGTGCTTCCATCTGTATGCACCATGCCCAAATGATGGTTTTCTTTCAAATTTAGTAAATAGTAGAATGTAAAATATGTTCTCTCGCATTACTAGAACATAGAAATATCCCCTGTGTGTTTGAAAAGGTGGAATCCCCTCTTTGACCTTGAGCAAGAACAACTAGGTGTAGGGCCAATATGGTTCAAGATTCCAAGCCCCCCCCTTCAACATTGGGTGGAATATGTCTTTCGGTGTATAGGGAATGACCTCGAGACTTATCTTGACTTCCACAGGTCATACTTGGAGACAGGGGAAATGTCTTATGCCAAGATCCTGGTCTATCTCGATACCGGTGATGGATTGGTGGAAAAATTGATACTCCACTACCTAGGATATGTGTGCAACCAAATATTGGATTATGAAGGGATATAGTTTAGATGTCAATGTTTCCACGAATCTAACCACGTTTACAAAGAATTCCTCTTGTTAGAATATATCATTATTTGATATATAACTAGCGATTAATACCAGACATGACATAAAGTAGCCATGTGGTAACCCTTAAATGACATGATACAAAGTAACCCTCCCCTGTGCATTTTTCCTGTAATATATCACCCATAAAAAGAATTGACTAATAAAAAATTCTCAAGTCATCTTCTTTAATAAGCCTAATATGCATGTAGTTTTATCCATGTGACATCGTTGGTGCACTCCAACATGAAGAAAGACTAAAACATGCATTTTAGTCACCCCTGTGCAAATTGAAGAACCTTCTCATCAAAAACGGCTAATAATTTTGAGTATGCCAACCTATAAAACATCACATATCAAGTCTTGTGTTTAGAGAAATCTTCTTTCATCCATACATGATACATTTCTTCAAATACAAAGTAAATGAAGTATCATAATACCTAAGGGCCCAGAGCGGAAGGTAAGATGCAGTATTAGAGATGACACCTAATACAAACTGAATAGTATGTATCATTTGGTGGGAAAAAACCTCACTGAAGTTGAATTCTTCATATTTATAATCAAAGTCATGTTTTATTTCAAGAGAATAAGTGTTTGAATTTCCAATAAGTCCATATGCACGAACTTGAAGTCTCTTAATGCCACCAAAAGGATAGATTTGAAAATCATCCTTTGAAGAAAGGATAACATAAAGTAAAAATGTCAAATGATCGTTTCAGGCACTTTCTCTAAACAAATTCAACAAATCAGATTAACCATTAACCAAGTCCTTGTCTGAATCCTTTCTAGGCACTTCGTTCATACCAAAAAAAATTTACATGTGCTAGACTCCCAAGATTTTAGGCTTGTAAAAAACATGAATTAATAGTGAATGAAGTTGGAGATGGTTTCACATTTCTCTCTCATGTTGTGTGTTTCCATAGAAGTTGATCCTATCACTTGGATAACAATCAAGATGTTGGGTTTGTTACAAATGATATTAGATCATATTATAACACTATCCTACTGTGGGAAAAAATTAGGCTTAAAGGTTAAAAGTTGCTATGGTTTTTGTTATGGTGATGACTTGTAACTAAACACTAAATTGATTTCATTACAACAATGAAGAGAAGACATACACAGCTGATAAGAGTACATATGAAGTTACAACATTAACAAGGTTGAGATTGCAAATGGTTATTTTGATTATTTGAAGGTTAGTGTTTCATTTCGTTAAAATGATACTACAAGTACCAAAAACAACAACATGAGATAAGATTAGTGCATGGAATCCACCACCCCAGACACCTTCATTTCAACATTTGCATGACCTCAAGTCTATTCCAATTCACTTGCATGAGGATAAGTTCGATATATCAGTGGGCTAATCAACATGCAAGCTAGTCTTGAGTCCAATAGATGCATGAAATCAGGATTGACACCTCCAATAGGGTGGGTTTAGATATTTGCATATAGGCTATGATGCCTTATGCGAGTGGATTAGGTTTAACTTGTTTTACAGTTTGATTGCATGAAGACAAGCTTGAAGGGTTAGTAAAACTAGAGAGTTAATAAGTGTGAAAAAGGTGTTGCCCACTCTAGTTGGACAGTTCCACATCATATAACTTATTGAACTAGAATAGAATATCCATATAATGGTATTTTTTTCAATTAGATGCTCTACTCAACGGATAAGTGTTACAAGAGTCAAAGTATGACATTTTTCTTAGCATACTTGGTACCTCCAAATGAAATTTCTAGAATCTAAATATGACCTTTTTCTCAGCATACTCAGTACCTCCAAATGAAATTTCTATAAATCCTTTCAACTCCATCATTGCACATTGCCAAATGAAATTTCTATTGATCATGGTTCTAAATGTTGTATTCTCTCGAATGTTTTTAGTTTTATGTGAGATGCACTAACCAAAGCTCAAATGCAAACGTTAGCTAGCTTGGACGAGTCTTAGATCCCACTGGCACCAGTGGTAACCACAACTCCATTGTCAGAGATAAAATCAGTTTCCTTGAATTTGAATTGGGGTTTTCAAGCTAAAGCATTCAGAGTTGAAGTTGGGTTGTCAAGCGAAAGAAGAGGAGAGGTTGTGCACCCTGATAAGTAGTATGGAGTTGTAACTAAATCAGAAGGTAGTCGTTGATTTTTCTCAGGAGAAGAATAAGAAGACTAATAAGAATCTTGTTCCTTATACACCACACCAACATGCACACATCCACCTAGACCTCTTTAGTGTTTCAATGGTTATAGGTAGCATTTAATGTTTATAAACTAATGCTAGCATTAGCTTCAAATCTTGGAAATACGAATCAAATAAATGCATGGAACAGAGATATTTTATGAATAATATCCATGATATGGTTTTTCTTCTTTGGTAAGAGGCCAAATAAGACCATCAATTATCTTATTTCTCCTCAAAGTTAAATTAACAAATTGATAGGTTGAGAACAACTGTCATTTTATGAACAGGTTAAAGTTCATAAAAATTTTGGATTAATATGCACAAGTACTAATGCTAACTAATACAATCGATTACTATAGTCCCATGCCTTAGACAACAAGGACTAATAAGAAAAATATTCCCATCTTTATGTCTCACAGATTAAAGTACAAACTCTAAAGAAAGACTATGAACTATAATGAATTAATAAACTCTTAATGAATTTGTTGCTTTGTTGAAAGGTTTTGATTTTTGTAATTACTTATATATATGGTTGATGTTATTTTTGTCTAGAGTTATTGTGTTTCGAGTGCTCTCTAAAGATGTTATTTATAAAAAAAAAAATATCTAGTGTTCCTAAGGTTTTTCGAGGAATCCCTAGTGAGGGATGTTACATGAGGAAACTCTTTAACACTTTCTCTATCTCACTTCCATAATATTTTGTTATGTTTCAACATGCTTTGTTTGTTTGATGTTGTGGAAACTCTAATAGATCCTTTTCAATAGCCTGGTCAACAAAAGTGTGGAAGCGGCCTCAACCATGAGTGATAATGATGAGTTGCGAAGATAGGGTCAGTTTTGAGACTCTCCTTCGAAGTATATAGCTCTGGCCATATGGCATTTATTGGTCTTCACTGATCATCTTTGAACATTTTTATTCTCTCATCATGGGTTTTAATCACATAACCACTGAATGTAGTCGGTAAAGTTTCTTTAGTTAATCATCACATCAATAGCTCGAAAACTTTATTTTTGGGGCTTTGCACAATGAGTCTAGTAGGGAAAATATACTTTCAAGGCTCTCTATGGTGAGTCCACTCCAAGGGTTCTTCCTATGTGGAGAAGGTAAGGCCATGGCTATTTGTCAAATCTCCAATAAATCGAGAGACTCCTAAAACTCCATCCTTGTGCAAATCTTGGCTGAACAAATGTGGGACCAACAATGCCTATTGCTATAAACCCTCCTGACCCAATAATAAGATGCCTAACAACAACCGAAACTATGGTTTTTTTTAGCATTATTGTGCATCGATTCATATTTACTTTCATGGCAAGTCTTCAACATTCATTGTGGAAAGAGGTACATATTACAATGGATCAACTACTTGAGAGTTGATATCAAGTGAGGTAGTTCTAGTCCAAATGAATAAAATCTTACCATTCATGTGTGTACCATTCTTAGAAAAAGGTTGGTTTAAGTTTCATTAATTTATTAGCTCATGGTGGTGCATTAAAGGATTGACATTAAGATATATTTTAATGGATTAAATATGTGCATGTGGGCATACATAGCATTCCATCCACTTAGAATAATAGATAATGATATTTAAAATTACTAGAACTCTTGGATAAGTAAAGAGATGGTTAAGGGTGACATAATCTCAAACAATATTGAGGCTTCCAAAGTACATATTGATTTACCATATTTCTTGTTCGAAGAATCTGCAACTCTCGGCAATGAGAGAAAGTTTTTAAAAATTCAAGAATTGTAACCATATTTAGAAGAAAAAAAAATGTAAGTTTTCATAGGCTAAATTGATTCATTTTAAACCCCTTTTCCACTTCAAAATAATAACCATAGATGAAACCTCCTTATTCCTACAGTATTCCAAGAATCGTGCCTTTTCCTGCACTAGCTTTATATTTCATATTTAAGGGTTATGAATGTCCTTAATTAATTGTTTTAATAGATTTTATACCTTTAATATTCTTTGCAACTAATATTTCCTTTCCTAAAGTATTTGATAAGCAATGTATTAATCATTTCGTTAGCATGGTCGAGTGACAGTAGGATTCCTGCACCGCTGGCAAATCCTAAATTACCGTGACATCTCACAACCTAAGGCGGACATCTCGTTTCAGATCGGTCATCTCGACTTGGGCTCAGAGCAGAGATAAGTCAGGGATATGATGAAGATTAGTTCACTAGCTGAATGCTCAAGTTTAGCATTTTGTTATAGCTGAAAGGCTTAGTATGTACTATTGTTGTTATTTTGTTATAGCTGAAAGGCTCAGATTGTAACGCTGGATGTAATTTGGTTACGGCCACAGGCCTGAAAGGATGTATATAATGTAGGATTCAGATAGAAAATGGTAGCGAGCGATAACTATAGCAATGATACTGTAATTTTGGTCTTTTGTAATTTTGCTGGTATCGCCCTCGTTCTAGGCTGGATTCGAACTCACTATGTACATTTGCTGATTATTAATAGAAAGGGACTACACCATGTTATTTCAATCTTGTTTTGTAATTTTGTGTTGATGCGTCATTGAGAGCTGAATTTCCAAGTTTTCTAAACATTGAAACAAGTTGGTTGGCTAGGGCCCAACCAACCCAGCTCATTCTCCCTCGCATTCTTCTTTTTCATTAAAGGTGTCTTGATTTTTTTTAATGCAAGGTGTGAATTAAATACATATTTTCATTCTTCCAAAAAGTCCAAGTTCAATTTCATTTATAATCAATGTGTGACGGATCTGTGGTGTGCATGCTTAACTAAGTTTGATTTTATCCTTTATGATTTCTTTTCTTTAAAGATTAAAATTGTTTTTTCCTGGATCGTGCAAGCACGCATTCTTGCACTAGTGCATTTACAGTTTCGCAGATTGATTTCTTTGGTTCATTACAGTAACAATATTTTGTTGTTTTTTTCCATATGAGCCTTGATTCATTTCTGCAAGTGTGTGATCATCATTCCGAAGTATTCTTGACATCTGGAATTAGATATGCTTTGGTAATTAGAGAATGAATGTTGTTATAACACATTAACATGTACCTGCACTTCATACTTTTTAGGGAAGGATCGAACTTCATACTTAATTATTTTAAAGAGAATATTTTTGAGTTAAGAAGGTTACGAATGCAGATCGGATTTGTGTGAATAACTATTACAGGGTTGAAGCTTGCTGTCACAATTAGATGATTTCTTTAGTTGCATGAAGGAGTTCCTTGATTGAAGAAAAGTGTGCTTTGACTTTAGAAATTAATTCTTATTTTAAAGATTGATATTGGTTGAAGCATCTTTTTGTTTGAGGAAGTTATTTCAAAGTTCTGTTCACCTTTTCAAACTCTTTCTCTAAGTTAACACATTCTTTATTTTCTTATAAAAGGAATTTGAAAACTTGGTGCAGGAATCTCTGTTCTAGTACAAGAATCGATATCCTGATACAAGAACAGAGTGCTCTAGTCCTAAGGCTTAGAGCCCCTACATGAGGACATAAATCTTCAGTACAGGTGTAAAATATACTTCCAGCATCTAAACTTTATTCTGGTACTAGTGCAAGCATATTGTAGGAGTATAGGAATAACAACTTAGTGCAGGGAGAAAGATCTATAAAGAAGTCAGACATCTTCAAGGGTCCAATTATTAACCTGACATACAATTATACTGAAGATAAACATAGATTTACATTTCCATTAGTCAGGATTTCTTACAAGAAGTTTGAAAGTTCCTTTCATTTATTTTTCTCCAGAAGTACTTTCTTTCACATTACAGCACTAGAATTTCTTTGGTGTAAATTGTCGAGTGATATTTTATTTTAGATTCTCCAAGATTGTAATTAAGGAAGTAGGAATAGAGTTAGGAAAATTTCATATCATTTTTGGAATTTCCTGTGCTTCTCCTCTAATTTTACGAAACCCTCGGGTTGACAATTAAGTGTTGAAGGAGTTTGCCTAATCGCAATTCCTACACCGAAAATTTTGGCGCTATTTTCGGGGAGGTGATATGAAATTGGTAAGAAATTGCCATTTTCTACAATTGGGGTAAGTCTGCTTTTATTTTTTCCTGCATCATGCTTCTATTGTTTTAAGAATTTTACGAGAGTTGATTTTTTTGTATTCATTGCAGCAATTAACAGATTCTTTTTCTTTAGAAGCATTTGAATTTCATTTTTGGATTTGATTTCTAAAATGAATGCCTAAGAAAGGTAGGGGTTCGAAGCCCAATAAGGGCCGATGACATACTGAAAAATTTGAAAAATCTTCTCATATTGGACCTTATTTTGCAGGTAGAAAGTCCAAGCAGACTGAGACTCATCATGTCGGAATGGTCCACTTGGATTCTGGAAATAGTGATTCAGGTATGATAGAACCTGAAAATGGGAAGAAGGAGGCTAACGGTGATTGGAAATTCCAATTCAACAATAGTCAACCTTCATCTTCTAGAAGTGGTATGATTGGAGGCACAACAATGGCTGATCATGAGGACCATGCAGAGGGGACTGGCGAGAATCAGGTAAATGAAGAGCAGTCCACTTTTATATTTCCAACAATGTACTCAGAAGTGAATGTGAAAATGAAGAATATTTCACCTTCATCTCTTCCACACTTTCATGGTAAGGTACACGACGACCGAGATTCATTTCTTTTTGAGTTTGATATATTATGTCAGATTTATGATTATTCTTCCCATGCCCAGAAATTAAATTTTTTTCTTGCAACTCTCAAGGATTTAGCCTCGCGCTAGTTCATGGGACTAGGAGGAAACACTATAAGTTCTTGGGAACAAATGAAGAGAGTATTTTTTAATAAATATCAAGAATATTGTAAAACTAGAGCAATGCAGGACGAGATCTTAACCATTGTACAAGGTGATGATGAGACTTTGGAGGATTACTTAGAGATATTTTTGTATATACTCTAAAGGTCCAAACACAAACTTTATTTAAGTACTATTCAAACCTTGTTCCTACGAGGATTTACTGAGGATTATAGACATAATTTGAATTTGTTAGGACAAGGAGACATTGCTCATAAAAAATTTGAACAAATTTGTGACTTGTGCAGGAAGTTCTCACGAAATCAATCTAGATCCACTAGAGGAAGTCGAAGAAAACCTAACAAACTAGGATCTACAAATGCTATGTTCATCGGCTTGGAGAATAAAATGGACAACATGAAAATTGAAATAATGAATATTGTTAGCAAACAAATAGACTCTTTGAAATTGCAACAAAAACTAGAAAAAGAACAAGAGTCATTGTCTATTTTTTGTCCAAAATATAGGAAAAAACATCCTTTAACAGAGTGTCCTGCTGATATAAAAAGTGCTAATAAATGTGTGATCTGTGTAGAGAACCATGCCACTAAGGAATGCCCCTCCATACCTGGATTAAAATTTGTACTTGAATGAGATCATTCTAAACCTAATTCGTTACATATCATGGTAGCACGAAGGAACTGGCCACAGGTAAGTGCGGGTACAGTTCCTGAACCACATTTTTATGGTTATAATGCACCTACATATTCCTATTATAATAATAATAATCACTCTCAACATTGGCAGCACGGAAACCATTTTCATCAAGGACAGTCCTCTCATCCTTGGAAACAAGGATGGAGAGGGCCAAACCATTCATATCATTCATATCCTGCTCAGATGCCATCATATCCTCCTTCATATGCACCACAACATATGTCAAAACCATATTTTCCCTCTACCTCAACAAAGTCAATAATTGCCACCATTGCCTTTGCCACCACCATTTAGACCACATCAATTACCTGCTCAATCGGTAGCGAATCCTAATAATAAGGTGGTACATCTGATTCATTTGGTTGGACCATCCCCTCTTCATACCTATTGAACCCTTCTAGTTGGGATAAATGAGCTTCAATTGAGATCGGGAAGGGAAGTTAAACCAGAAAAACAAAAACAATCCACGGTGATTGTTGAGGGGAAAAATGAGGAGGAAACTCCTAATCATTCGAAAAACAATGTCACCATTCAACCCATTCCCATACCTTCAGATTCACCATCTTCTTCAAACTAGCCTCCCTATCTAGAGAGGTTGGCCATGGAGAAGAGTGACCACGAGTCCACTCTAGCTTCTGTATTAAGGAATCTTTGTATAAAGGCCTCTTTACTTCAGGATATTAGAGAACTTCCCATATGTACAAATATCATTAGGGAGTTATGTCTTAAAATTCCAGGGAGGAAGAGAGAATAACTTCAGACCACTCAGTTTGTTAGTATAGCAGCTAAGTTGATGACAGGATGCGTGTCAATGGAGAAATACACAGATCCTGGAAACCCAGTTGTTTCTGTCTAGATAGGTGATATCCTTGTCTCTAATGTATTAATAGATCTCGAGGAGGCCATCAATGTTATGAATAGGCAAACCATGGAACAACTTGTGTTGTACCATATTCATCCTACACCCACCGTGCTTGAACTTGCATATAGATCTAAAATCAAGCCCGATGGAGTATTGGACAATGTGGTTGCCTCTATAGATTCATGGGAATACCTCGCAGATTTCATTGTGCTTCAGAAAAAGAATCCAGTGGGAGGACATCCTTTGATTTTGGGATGACCATGGCTTGCCACGACTGATGCTTATATTGGATGGCGCTCCGGTGATATGTAAATTTCACATGGAGACTTTAGGAAAAAGGTCATCTTATATCAACCTGCTAGATCTATTCAGGAACTCAAGGACACTTTATGGTTAGATTATGACAGTAGTGATG